>CM034540.1:24289177-24348619 GCA_020002185.1 Paraescarpia echinospica
AGCGGATAAATGATCAGATTAACATAAAATGCGATTGTGTTGTAGTGACTTATTTCTAAACTTTGCACAAAACATGTATGGGCCAATGCTGTATTTTTTATTTTGAAATATTATTCAGGATATTAAGTGAAGTGTTTCCTCAATTGGATTTTCACTCATCTTATTTCAAATTAATTTGGTAAAAGACAAACTTGCTTAGTATCTGCTACAACATGCTGGCTTATCCGTGTTTCCAAATGCGTATGTCTTACCTTGTTTGCATCAAAGACATTGAAGACAAAGTTGGCGAACTTGGTGGGATCCCCGTGTGGAAAGAACTGTCTGTAGATATTGTGGAACTCCTGTAAGAACACAAGAACCCAGTGAAAGTAAGTCTAGTTTGAAAGTTTGTTGGATTTATGAAAGTGAATTGTCTTTCATCCCACCAACCTGCATATCTCATAGGCGTTTGAATGGAGGGGGCATGAGGACTGAACTCCCCAATATTTGGTTAATTTTGAAGATGTTTTTGGTGAGTGTGATCGGAGTGTCAATCTAAGAGCTGCAACTGCATCATCTGTGGTTGATGATCTCTGAAAGTGTTCAACAGCACCTCTCCCCACTCCTGTTCCAGAGTAAAGACAAATGTTGGAACTTGAGCCACTCGGTTGCTGCACCAACTCTGTGAAATTCGCTAAGTCAGCGTTAAATCAGCAAGAATTATAGTTTCATTTCATTGTCATCGAAAATATATTTTTAATATTGTCTATCCTCCTTAGCTTTGTACCACATTCATCCACCTGTTGACCACTTTTGCATTGTACACAATCACGAGAATGCCTATTCCTTTGGTTTGTTGCGCCATTGAGCCAGGATTTTTATTATTGTTATTATTAAATGGCTCCCTGTGATTTGTTTCTCGTCAGTCTCAGTGATTTGTTCTCAGTGATTTGTTCTCATTATGAACTGGTTACTTGTCTGTGGACGTTTGACATTGCAATAGAGCTGCCAGACAAATGTCCCACAGGACAACCAATCAAACCAATGATTAGAACATGCAGGAAATGAAGTGTTGCATTACATAAAATCACACAAATCAAGAAGAGCGTTCACAAATAAATGGTCTTATAGCTGTAGTTTCATAATCTGTAATAATAAAATTATTAAGTATAATTAATCCTTAATGGCATTCTTCCATCTATTTATATAGCTACATGCGCTAACATATATAATCACAGTTAGAAGCGGCAGCATGCAGCCTTGTACTGGTTTGGATGTGTGTTGGTTTAATGATATCACGTTTTAATTGATTACTGCACCTACAATTCCACAGACCCGTTCGTTGTAGACTGGCAGAAAGACAGTTCCTTCCTTCAAAAGGCCAAGATTGATCTGACAGCCTCACAGGGAAAACGAGCTGTCTCCACTGCTTTCATGAGCAGTTCCACATGATTGATGGCTGCGCAATCCTTGACAGCAGAATGTGAGGCATTCTGGCTGGCTGTTAGCAATGTTGGTAAATCTGTAAGCCATGTTGGTATTCTTTAAGGCATGTTGGTAATCTGGAATCCACGTTGTTGGTCTGGAATCAATGTTAATTGTTGGTCTGGAATCCATGTTGTTGGTCTGGAATCCATGCTGTTGGTCTGGAATCCATGTTGTTGGTCTGGAATCCATGTTGATGGACAGGAATCCACGTTGTTGGCCTGGAATCCATGTTGGTAGTCTGTAAGCCTGTATCTCGTCTGCTGGCATGGTACCAGTGTACTGGCATGGTACCAGCCTGCTGATATGACACATTCATCTAAGAATGCTTGGTAATTTCAACAGTTGCACAATTTCAGTTTAACAGTGTTTGAGTAGCCTGTCTGTAAGAATACTAGTTCTCTAGCTTTGAGGCTTCATTACCTCAAAAGTAAATACATCACCAGTATCCATCCATCAAAATTAACCTCGTTTGGCCTAATTCACCTTTGTCAGCCCATCTAGAAAACAATGTCTTGGTTAATCTGACATGAAGGCAACAGCCGTATTACCACAACAGATGTCTCAATGACACTGTCACAAGATAGATGTCTCAGTGTCACTGTCACATGACGGACGTCTCAGTATCACGGTCACATGACAAATGTCTCAGTGTCACTGTATCATGACAGACATCTCAATGTCACTGTCATCACATGGCAGACTTCTCAATGTCACATGACATGTCGCAGTGGCACTGTCACATGACAAACATCTCAATGACACTGTCACATGACAGACATCTCAATGTCATTGTCACATGACAGATGTCTCAATGTCACTGTCACATGGCAGATGTCTCAGCATCAATGTCACATGACAGACGTGTCAGTGTCACTGTCACATGACAAACGTCTCAAAGTCAATGTCACATGACAGACGACTCAACTCAGTGTCACTGTCACATGACAGATGTCGCAGTGTCACTGTCACATGACAAACATCTCAATGACACTGTTACATTAAAGACGTCTCAATGTCACTCACATGACAGATGTCTCAGTGTTACTGTCACACATGACAAACATCTCAGAATCAATGTCACATGACAGACGACTCAACTCAGTGTCATTGTTACAGATGTCTCAGTGCCACTGTCACATGACAGACACCTCAATGTCAGTCTCACATGACAGACATCTCAATGTCACGTGACAGACATTTCACTGTCATATGACAGACATATCACTGTCACATGACAGACATCTCAATGTCACTGTCACATGACAGACAACTAAATGTCACTGTCACATGACAGATATCTCAGTGTCAATGTCACATGACAGGTATATCAGATATTTCAAGAAAACGCATTGCCTTTCAGAAAATGTACTTTTTCTGTTTATTGTTATAAAGACATTATCCTCCATCCCAATACAAATAATTAAGAGAATTAAAGTATATAGTCCAGCAATGTTGTCCAAGGAATTGTTGATCTATGTCTGACTTTAAGCAATCTGACTGAATTAGGTTATTAATCAGGCCAGACACACTGCTCAAATCTTGATAGAATATTAATGTTAGTAATTAGCTTCTGGTCAGCCATCAAATGTCAATCTATGTGGCAGTTCTCAGCGATATTGTCATTTTAAAGCTATACAGCTTGTGAGTGCATGTTTGTGTACATGCAGGTGGTAATAAAACTGCTAAAACGAATTGGAATTGAATTTTTTGCTTAGGCTGTAAAGCTGAAATTGATAATTTGGAATTGGAATTGTTTTTTGTATCGTGGAATTGGAATTGATTTAGACACCCTACAGACTCCCACCCATGCAGTGAAGTAGAGACGACAGAGGCGGCGAGAGACTCCACTGACTGGCCAGCTCCAGATATTCCCGAGGTAAGACGACTGCATAATCTGTTAATGAGCACACACGACACTGCCAGGACAAGCCCTGATGAGCCTCGTTGCTTCTAGCAATTTCACGCACAGAAAGCAAGCATTGATCACATGCAGACAAACAATGTTTTACATGCCAACTGCTCATGCGGTTATAATCTCCATGCAAGGCGTCTTACAGCTAATCGGTGCCACTAACTAGCTCTTAATTTCAGCTGAGCACCACAGGATAGCACCATTGTAATCTGAACTGGTGATATTAGTGTGAAACTAAGAAAGTATTGCATGCTGAAACACAGTTGCCCCGTCACACACCTCAGATGGCAGACGTCGTAACGGGGGCCTTCATTACGCACTGACACTTTTTTCTCATGGATGAAACAGGTATGGCTCATGTGGCAATCTCGCAAAAACAATCCCAAAATTTTGAATGAAATAAAATTGGTGCATTTCTAAATAATGGTGAGTTGAAGTAAAAACAGCTCTGACTGAAATGAGAACAATATTGGGTGTGTGACTGTTCAGTGTGTCTTCTGCACTGTGTACCATTATTGAAGCAGCAGTTCTGCAGTGTGTAGTCAAGTAGCATCAAGTGTTCTACATGGTGTTTCGTGTACTATATACTCCACTCGGTAACCCCCAATTAAAATTGCGGAGTAAAATCAGAACTTGTTACGATGGCAAGGCGAATCGAAGTGAACGAGCACACCGCGTCGTCTCCTGCCCACAAATTTTTCCCGCGCACGCTGCTGGCCAATAGGATGTCGCACACTATTACATTCCAAATAAACGTATATGTACAGCTATTTATTTGGACAAAAAATGCCAGCCTATAAGGTCATATTCGGGTCTGTACGCTTATTTAATGTTGGCAGTTCCACCCTGTTTTTTTATTTGGATCAATGTTATTTACTGTTGTTGGTTCCAACTTATACGGTTTTTATTAGGTACTACACGTATTTATTTGAATCACCGATACAATGTTCTGAGAAATATGTATATATATATATATATAAATTATTCTTGCCGACAAATTTACGAAGCTGAACGCACAGTGCGATGCTGTTTATGCCGGTCACCATGCCAATCATGGCAAATAATGATCTTTTCACTAACAAATTAAAAAACTACACATATGCACAAAAGGAGTACTTAGGGAACCTGTGTGTAAAATATATAGGTTTGTTATGTTTTATTGGGATCATGGTGTGGTCAGGACGTTAGTATTATGGCTAGTAAATTGCGAATCTCGCAGTCTAGGGCTACAATAAAGCATGATTAACAATGTTTTGCGGGCAAATTTGCGACGTGACCATTTCATGTAGCGCGACGTCACCAGACAACCCTTACTGCAGTAGTGACCTCGATGCTACGCGGCAGAGCTATGTGGTAAACAAGCCATAGTGGATCACTCCATTTATGTATTTAGGGGTGGCAGGTTTGGTGGAATTAACTAAATTATGTTAGAGTATCCTGCAGAATTTGGCATTGTTTCTATTAAGGTAATACTAGCAATTATAGATATATTTCATTTGCTGTTTTCAACAGATATCAGTTAGTGTTAAACTACTAATCACCGAGACAAACTAAATGGAGCGTTATGTCTGGAGGTTTACTTCCAATGTTTGATTTAATATACAGTATTATTATTTGTTTGATTTAGGCAACTCCTGTTTGCATATAATTACGTTGTTGCATTGTCAAACAGACACCAATTAAAATTATAAATACACACATTGCAGCTTAATTCCACATTATTACTGGCTTACACTATTATTCCAAGGTCTACTTTTATTACAATTCCAAGACATTTTCGCCCTATACTCTTATTATGCCCTGTACTCTTATTATAAATTCGAGAAATTTCCACCCTATACTATTATTCCGCCCTTTACTCTTATTATAATTTGATGAAATTTCCGCACCTATACTATGTTATTTCGACCTATATTCTTATTAAAATTCCAAGGCATGTCCACCCTATACTGTTATTCCGACCTGTACACTTATTTGGAATGCAGTAGTAACTGACATGGGCTGAATGGGTGTTTTGGGCTAGATTCATGGTGCATTCAAGTACAAGTGTTCTACATGGTGTATGTAAGTATCATCAAGTGTTCTGCAGTGTATATTTAAGTAGCATAAAGTGTTCTGCAGTGTGTAGTCAAGTAACATCAAGTGTTCTGCAGTGTGTACTCAAGTGGCATCAAGTCTTCTGCGGTGTATATTCTAGTAGCATAAAGTGTTCTGCAGTGTAATTCAAGTACATGTACTGATGTAGCATCAAGTGTTCTACAGTGTGCATTAAAGTTGCACCAAGTATTCTTGCATTTGTAAACACTAAACAAATTATATTTGAATAAAAAGTATTGATCATAATATTATATTGAATAGTGGTCCTTTGTCATGCTGTCATATTTACTTGGAATTTTTTTAATAACAGTTCCATTGACATATAAATTATGGTCCTGGACGTGTTTTAGTCAGATATAAATGGTGAATATTGATCTGCACAATTGAGAAAGTTGTTGCTCAAAACATTGATATTCCACAGTGTAGTGTGCACAAGTGAGAAAAAATGTTAAACAAAGTAGTTGGTGTATTCTGGGATGGATGGATTAAGCAAATAATTAAAATGTTCACATTAAAAAAAGTAACCCCTTTCACGTTGGTTGGAATTGTCACGGTTTAAGATGTCAAGTTTTCTAATGAAGTATATCTTCAGGTCATTTCTAAATAAATCAGCTTAAGAATGTTTTAGGAATCTTGAGTGTGGTTTTGAAACAACGCAGAATGATTGTGTTGCAAACAGAGGATTGTGCACAGGTGGTTAGACGTGATGATGAGATGGCAATGTGAAGGTGACCTTCACAATGAACTGGAGATCTCACGCTGGCCTGGGCAGATGTAATGCAATAACATCCAAAGTAATTGAGTTGAAACCAAACCATGCACTTAATCAGCATTTGATATGACACAACTGCGACGTGGTGCAAGGTGGTGCCAGATGGAGTGAGGTGGTGCAAGGAGGTATGAGGTGGTGTTACGTGGTGCAAGGTGGTGTGAGGAGGTATGGGATGGTGAAGTGGTGTGAGGTGGTATGACATAGAGCGAGGTGGTGTGAAGTGGTGCGAGGTGGTGTGACATGGTGTGAGGTGGTGCAAGGTGGTGTGGAGTGGTGTGAAGAGGTGCGACGTGGTGTGGTGTGAGGTGGTGCAAGTTGATGCAAGGTGGTGACATAGAGTGACGTGGTGTGAAATGGTGCGAGGTGGTGTGACATGGTGCGAGGTGGTGTGGAGTGGTGCGAGGTGGTGCGACGTGGTGCACTAGATGAGCAAGCAGCTATAGCAATGTGCTGCTGAGCCCTCATTCAAAACACGTGTTCAATTACCCGAAGAACTGCAGCTGATCGAGAACATGAACAGTTTCAAAGCTTGACATAAAATGCCTTTAATATGTCATTTATTTTAATATTTCTATGTTACATATTTTATTATCACAATATATTTAATTAGTTTTAATTGACGACTGGCAATTTATTACTCTAATTATTTATTAATTAATACTTTATTAACTTGTTATCGTTTTTTACTAATCCTTATCTCAAAGAAACTCTTGATATATTGATAAAATTGTTGGCAAGGACCACAACAACAAGGCAATGTTGTGATCTTACGAAGCAATACAGCGCAGCATTACTAGAGCTGTCATTAAATCCCTTCCATACCGAGATAAATTCCTCCCCAAGGTAAATCCAGGGTAATTAGCTGCCATGCTGAGTTAAGTAAGAGAGCCAGTGTTTTCGTTACTGGTTGTCAAGCTATTGTCCTCTCACTATCATCTCATCAAGCTGTTCAAAGGCATCACACAATCATTATGAATATTTAAGATGGCTGGATTATAGAAACCTAATTATTTCAAATTTTGGAATTAGACAATTTTGCTCTCCGTATGCTTCGGTAACATCTGGGCATTACTGTTAATTATAAATTACAGTAATTAAATATACAGCTCTTCATTCATAGTCACACTGTTTGCGTGTCGTACAGACATAAGTTGAGGCCACTATAGCCGTGCCTGACATAAACAGCTGCATCCGGTGGTTGTTGCCATAAATTCTCCATTTTTCTAATGCCTCAGGAGATGTTCATGGAAATCTCTGGGCTATCAGCTTCATTCACTATTAATACCAATGTAATAGCCTTTTTAGCTCTAGTAAGTCCTCAAGCTTCTTATTATGCAATGCGTTTTTTCACAATCCACCTGGCATTTAACATTATCCAGACATGATATTCAATGGACCTGTTTCTGATTATGGCTACGGTTGCTTGGAAAACCCTGTATTAGGTGTTAGCCAGTACACAGCAGTGTTAGCTATTTAGACATCAGTATTAGTCACTAGATAGCAGTGGGAGCCACGAAACAACACTTTGCATGGAAAACTGAAGGACTGGAGGTGACCTGGATGACTGGAGTGTTGTACAAAGATAACTACAGTTTGGAGGAATGACTGGAAAACTTAATGGATATCTGTGTACGATTAATCATTGCATAATAACTGCAGCATAGCTGAAAGCTTTCTAGAGAAGAGCAGGTGTGCCAGGGAGGATAGTGTCAAGTCTGGCCTCAGGCCTCGACAAATGTATATGAGAATAAGAACATACCTTTTACTCTAAAGGGCTGACTGATATAATGACTGTACTTTAGAGGGCTGACTGACTTACTGGTGATGACTGTACTTTAGAGGGCTGACTGATATAATAATGACTGTACTTTAGAGGGCTGACTGATATAATAATGACTGTAGGGCCTACATTAGAGGGCTGACTGATATAATAACGACTGTACTTTAGAGGGCTGACTGATATAATAATGACTGTACTTTAAAGGGTTGACTGATATAATGACTGTACTTTAGAGGGCTGACTGATATAATAATGACTGTACTTTAGAGGGCTGACTGATATAATAATGACTGTACTTTAGAGGGCTGACTGATATAATAATGACTGTACTTTAGAGGGCTGACTGATATAATAATGGCTGTACTTTAGAGGGCTGACAGAACTACCGGTAGAGATTGTACTTTAGAGGGCTGACTGACCTACTGGTGATGACTGTACTTTAGAAGGCTGACTGAACTACTAGAGAGACTCTACTTTAGAGGGCTGATTGAACTAAGTACTAGTGATGACTGTAGAAGGCTGACTGAACTACTATTGATAACTGTACTTTAGAGGGCTGACTGAACTACAAGTGATGACTGTACTTTAGGGGGTTGACTGAACTACTAGTGGTGACTGTACTTTAGAGGGCTGACTGAACTACTAGTGATGACTGTATTTTAGGGGGTTGACTGAACTACTAGTGGTGACTGTACTTTAGAGGGCTGACTGAACTACCAGTGATGACTATACTTTAGGGTGTTGACTGAACTACTAGTGATGACTGTACTTTAGAGGGCTGACTGAACTACAAGTGATGACTGTACTTTAAGGGAATGAAGAGTACAAACTGGACAGAAAGACTTGGTAAAGATGAGTGACTCAGTATAATCACAGAATAGTGTTGGCAGAAAAGTGAAATCTGGTTCAGACACATGATACTGATAGGAGGTGATGGAGAGTTGATGGAGATGATCAAAGGAAGATTACAAAGAAAAATGGGTAGTAAATAAAGATGGTGACTGATGGATACCCCAACTGGCCGACTGAGAGGGCTGACTTTCGGAGGAAATGAAAACAGAAAATGAGACAGAATGGACAGAGGAGAAAAAGCGAAGATGTGCCACATGATAGGTTTGAGACAGGGAACAGTCCTTAATTGATCCGAGATCAAAGGTATAAAAACCGACTGCATTAGAGGTGTGGGAGGTGGTAAGCCATGAGACAGCCACTGTGGTATAATGAACACAGCTGTGAGAAAAGACAAAATCAATAATTACACTGATAGAATCATACATACAGTATTACTGTTACACATTGTACACTAGAATTTCCTAAGTTCACACACCTAGATGCTTCTTAATGAGGTATTGTACATTCCTAAATACATTATACTAAAACGTTTCCCCTTTGAGAATATATATATCACCGTCATTGAAAAAATGTCAACCAAATTATTTTAAAATGTGTCACAATATACAAAAATGGCAATATTAACAAACGCGATCGCACACCTCCGCCATCACCGGCATTCCCCAAGTTCGTGGATGCTGGGTGAAGTATGTATATTCTATGTATGTTATTGCTCATTTTTCTGACAATAAAATGTATCTGGGTGTTATAGACATGCCAGGTGAAGTTTGCCGACAAAATGTGAATGATTTCATACTTAGATCTTAGTCGTAGAGTATGATGTCATCGCTTAATTATTGGTAGCAATTGTAAGCAAAACAGTGAGAAGAATGCAAGGATAGGTTAACATAACTATCCAGCTATTGTTTAGTAAATAAATTCCTTATATTCTGGTATGATGCGATGTGGAAAACTGTGCTGTCTGTTCTGGGTAAACACTGACCTCCAGTGATCAACTGCTAATTTACACGTGACACAATACTGCATTGCCAAGCAACAATACTATACTTGGCTGATAGTGGAATGATTTACACCGCACAACGCTTTGATGGTAGTGGGATGGTATATAACCTACTACACTCTATAATCATTAACACATTTCAGGTTATCATACTCTTGGGTTAACAAACAGTCCACATAATCTTAATCATGTTTTTCCTGACTACTGATTTCATAAATCAATTTTTTTTATTAATTCTTATTTGAGTACAAACTCCCAGTATTTACTTAACTACTTTATATTTTATGCAAATTCATTTATGTGATTTAGTTTATCAAGTTAATTTTTGTTCAGTCTTAGCTACTTTTTCTTTTATTTGTATTATTATGTTTTAAGCAGTTTAGTCAATTGTTGTCAACACTGCTAAACAGAGTGTTACTTTGGATTTTACTGCCTAAATAAAATTATATATATATATATATACAGTGTATGTGTTTAGTTAATTCAAGCATGGTGCCTATTTTGCACCGAGATGCATGCCAGATTGATAGTCAACTTGGGGAACTTGAAACCCTGTGATATGGTTATAGGAAGATCAAACTGGCAGCATCATTAGCAGGTAGTAATGACAAATTACTGTATCATTGAGTTCTTTATAGCATCAACTCGGACCACTGTGGGCAGACTTGGGCAAATGTAAGTGTGTGACTAATGACTTTATTCAATTCAATCCACGCGCCCCGATGGGCCACCCCTGACATTAGATGACCTCACTTGCCCTGACTCTCGAGCAAACGCATTTAGCATGTTGGAAACACAATAATGTGCTCAGTGGCTCAAACACGCGGCACTAAACTGGAGAATGCACGCGACAATGACGTCGTTACACAGCCGTCATTCAGTGCAATAACTGAATCTGTGCAAGCAAGGCTGTCGCTACGGTGACGCTCATCACATCTGTCTCCCTCTGTCCCCAACAGCAATGCTGTCAATTTAACTGTTTCTCACGATGCAAAATCTCCACTATATGTGTGTGGCTAAATGTAGCAACTGTCAACTATACCTATGTAGCTATATGTAGCAACTGTCCACTAACTGTGTGGTTAAATGAAGCAACTGTCCACTACACATGTATGATGCGTAATGTGTTTTTTGTTAGGTGTTTTGTTAGGTGGACTATATGTATTCAAAATCTAAGTTTTAAGACAGGCCATAAAAATCCACAAAATTAATTATTTTGTGTACCTTATGTTTTCGGAGATGTGATCTATCAAATTATTTTACTTTGTTTCTAGATGCAACTTGACAAAAATTATTAGCAATACTGTATAAAGTATAACTTCTTACTGATAATGTTACAAAGCCCTATTAATAGCATGGGGAGTCAAACGAGACATACTGTAAAGATTCTTTCATATTTGTAAATGTTTGGCCAGCGTGTCTGCGAATTATTTTGCTGTACCTTATGTGTTTGGATAGCTGATGATTTACTTATTTTAGGTGTCCAAATACATACATTCATTATGGCAATGTTGTAGATGATATCTCCCACAATGAATCAGTACTGACCTCCTGTCTTAGGATGCCGTCAGGACAGTCCTTCATGAAGTCTTTGTACCTGCAAGTAACCACAAGTCTTCAACAGTCTATCTTGTATCTTACAAGTTTCTTACATAATCAGCACCATATGTAATAAAGAGCACCAGGTGTAAAACAGCACTATGATAGAATAAACAGTAACATGTTCACGTGAACTACAACACATTCATGTATAAACAAAACCACATTCTTGTAAACAGCACCAATCATAAATAGGACCATGTGTATGTACAACATAATGATGTACACACATACATAGCACCATGTGCATGTACAACAGAACCATGTACACACACATACATAGCACCATGTGCATGTACAACAGAACCATGTACACACACATACATAGCACCATGTGTATGTTCAACATAATGATGTACACACATACATAGCATCATGTGCATGTACAACAGAACCATGTACACACACATACATAGCACCATGTGAATGTACAACAGAACCATGTACACACACACACATAGCACCATGTGCATGTACAACAGACCCATGTACACACACATACATAGCACCATGTGCATGTACAACAGAACCATGTACACACACATACATAGCACCATGTGCATGTACAACAGACCCATGTACACACACATACATAGCACCATGTGAATGTACAACAGAACCATGTACACACACACACATAGCACCATGTGCATGTACAACATACCCATTTACACACACATACATAGCACCATGTGCATGTACAACAGACCCATGTACACACACATACATAGCACCATGTGCATGTACAACAGACCCATGTACACACACATACATAGCACCATGTGAATGTACAACAGAACCATGTACACACACATACATAGCACCATGTGAATATACAACAGAACCATGTACACACACACACACACACATAGCACCATGTGCATGTACAACAGACCCATGTACACACACATACATAGCACCATGTGCATGTACAACAGACCCATGTACACACACATACATAGCACCATGTGCATGTACAACAGACCCATGTACACACACACATACATAGCACCATGTGAATGTACAACAGAACCATGTACACACACACACATAGCACCATGTGCATGTACAACAGACCCATGTACACACATACATAGCACCATGTGCATGTACAACAGAACCATGTACACACATACATAGCAGCATATGCATGGGCAACTGCACCACATACACACACATATACATAGCACCATATGCATGTACAACAGCACCACATACACACACATACATAGCACCATATGCATGGGCAACTGCACCACATACACACACATACATAGCACCATGTGCATGGGCAACTGCACCACATACACACATACATAGCACCATATGCATGACAAACTGCACCACATACACACACATACATAGCACCATATGCATGTACAACAGCACCACATACACACATATACATAGCACCATATGCATGTACAACAGCACCACATACACACACATACATAGCACCATATGCATGGGCAACTGCACCACATACACACACATACATAGCACCATATGCATGGGCAACTGCACCACATACACACACATACATAGCACCATGTGCATGGGCAACTGCACCACATACACACATACATAGCACCATGTGCATGGGCAACTGGACCACATACACACACATACATAGCACCATATGCATGGGCAACTGGACCACATACACACACATACATACATGATGCATGGGCAACTGCACCACATACACACACATACATAGCACCATATGCATGTACAACAGCACCACATACACACATATACATAGCACCATATGCATGTACAACAGCACCACATACACACACATACATAGCACCATATGCATGGGCAACTGCACCACACACACACACATACATAGCACCATATGCATGGGCAACTGCACCACACACACACACATACATAGCACCATGTGCATGGGCAACTGCACCACATACACACATACATAGCACCATGTGCATGGGCAACTGGACCACATACACACACATACATAGCACCATATGCATGGGCAACTGGACCACATACACACACATACATAGCACCATGTGCATGGGCAACTGCACCACATACACACACATACATAGCACCATATGCATGGGCAACTGCACCACATACACACATACATAGCACCATGTGCATGGGCAACTGGACCACATACACACACATACATAGCACCATATGCATGGGCAACTGGACCACATACACACACATACATAGCACCATGTGCATGGGCAACTGCACCACATACACACACATACATAGCACCATATGCATGGGCAACTGGACCACATACACACACGTACATAGCACCATGTGCATGGGCAACTGCACCACATACACACACATACATAGCACCATATGCATGGGCAACTGCACCACATACACACACATACATAGCACCATGTGCATGGGCAACTGGACCACATACACACACATACATAGCACCATGTGCATGGGCAACTGCACCACATACACACACATACATAGCACCATGTGCATGGGCAACTGGACCACATACACACACATACATAGCACCATATGCATGGGCAACTGACCACATACACACACATACATAGCACCATGTGCATGGGCAACTGGACCACATACACACACATACATAGCACCATATGCATGGGCAACTGGACCACATACACACACATACATAGCACCATGTGCATGGGCAACTGCACCACATACACACACATACATAGCACCATATGCATGGGCAACTGGACCACATACACACACATACATAGCACCATATGCATGGGCAACTGGACCACATACACACACATACATAGCACCATATGCATGGGCAACTGCACAACATACACACACATACATAGCACCATATGCATGGGCAACTGGACCACATACACACACATACATAGCACCATGTGCATGGGCAACTGCACCACATACACACACATACATAGCACCATATGCATGGGCAACATGGCACCACATACACACACATACATAGCACCATGTGCATGGGCAACTGCACCACATACACACACATACATAGCACCACATGTGCATGGGCAACTGCACCACACACACACACATACATAGCATACATGTGCATGTGCAACAGACCACATAATGTCACATTACATACATAGCACCATGTGCATGGGCAACTGCACCACATACACACATACATAGCACCATGTGCATGGGCAACTGGACCACATACACACACATACATAGCACCATATGCATGGGCAACTGGACCACATACACACACATACATAGCACCATGTGCATGGGCAACTGCACCACATACACACACATACATAGCACCATATGCATGGGCAACTGGACCACATACACACACATACATAGCACCATGTGCATGGGCAACTGCACCACATACACACACATACATAGCACCATATGCATGGGCAACTGACCACATACACACACATACATAGCACCATGCATGGGCAACTGACCACATACACACACGTACATAGCACCACACATGACCACATACACACATACATATGCATGACATACACACACATACATAGCACCATGCATGGGCAACTGCACCACATACACACACATACATAGCACCATATGCATGGGCAACTGGACCACATACACACACATACATAGCACCATGTGCATGGGCAACTGCACCACATACACACACATACATAGCACCATATGCATGGGCAACTGGACCACATACACACACATACATAGCACCATATGCATGGGCAACTGCACCACATACACACACATACATAGCACCATGTGCATGGGCAACTGGACCACATACACACACATACATAGCACCATATGCATGGGCAACTGGACCACATACACACACATACATAGCACCATATGCATGGGCAACTGCACCACATACACACACATACATAGCACCATATGCATGGGCAACTGGACCACATACACACACATACATAGCACCATGTGCATGGGCAACTGCACCACATACACACACATACATAGCACCATATGCATGGGCAACTGGACCACATATACACACATACGTAGCTCCATGTGCATGGGCAACTGCACCACATACACACACATACATAGCACCATGTGCATGGGCAACTGCACCACATACACACACATACATAGCACCATATGCATGGGCAACTGCACCACATACACACACATACATAGCACCATGTGCATGGGCAACAGCACCACATTTGCACTGTTGTATGATACACTGGTCAACATTAGCTACATTTGCACAATTATCCAACAAATTTCTATAACCGCATTTTTATCAAGAAAATCCATTTGCTTGCTCAATTGTTTAAGCAACATTAAGTGGATATCTTCATTGACATCGAGGGATATTTGGAATGCTAATCCAAGGCTGCACTGTTTGTACACCTTTGAGGGATGCGCAGTGGCAACATTTCCTCTAAGTATGCAATCATTTTGTTTCGGTGTGAAGAGTAATTTATTCTGAAATATGACTCATTTGGCTAACGGGCTGTATATAGACTGTGTTGTGAACCGGGCTGGGCCAGGCCAGGCCAGGCCAGGCAGTCATCACGACTAATCTGATGAAGACAAGGAAGATGCAGGCAATTATGGCCGGAAATTGGCACCACTCTCCACTGCCCGGCCGCTGTGTGTGAAAATCCAATCATGCGCAGAGCGCAATTCAATTTTGATCAGACGCGACGTCGATGAAGACATCTGCAATCTCCCGAAATTGACTGGGGCATCAGCCAGCGCCTGATTTAGCAATGTCGTTACCGAGCGAAAATTATCAGTTTAACTCAATTGGCGAGCGAGTGCCTCGGTGGAACTTGATAAAAATAGACGTCCTCCGTTAAGTAATTAAAGACATGGGGGAGGGAAGCACAAGAAACTCAAATCATTTGCTTGATGTCCCTGAAGTTATTAAGCGACTAACTCCACTGACTTGTCAGCGACCAGCAGTTTTTGTTAAGCGGAGCATTTCAAATCAAGTAATGATATTACGGTTATTAACGGTCTTGGGTGAATATCTGACCGGAGATACACGTATTGAAATCAAGTGGTAATAATTAACTCATACTCACCATTGCTGTAATTCTTTCTTGTCAACTACAAACAAATACAAAGCCTATGTAAGTGAATGATAATTATACATGTCAGTTAAGGGTCATCCATACATAAAGCACATCATGCTTAGGG
Organism: Paraescarpia echinospica; assembly: GCA_020002185.1. Lineage (NCBI taxonomy): Eukaryota > Metazoa > Annelida > Polychaeta > Sabellida > Siboglinidae > Paraescarpia > Paraescarpia echinospica. The sequence continues at coordinate 24,305,829 of CM034540.1, forward strand.
GATTGGGGGTGTTATGTAATGATTTTTGAAATGTTAGTTCATCAAACAGTCAATGTCAGATTGAGAGAGCATTAATTGTTCAGCCAGTTTGTGGGTAGATTTCAACAGTATTCCAAAATAAAAATGAAAAACAAGCAATGTACTGTTTTTTTTATAATTATCAGTAAACAACAAAGCAACACAAATATGAAACAAAAAATAGTTATTATAGATATATGCAACATTACTTAGGAAATCTGTAAATAAAGATCATTACTTGTTACCTCACCAAATGTGACGACCACTTCACTCTAGTCTGATGAGCCCATAAGCCTGGCTTTGCTTCTTAAAATATATTTCTCTCTTTAACAGTGACCTCATACACTGAAAACTATCAACACAGGACATGTCATTGGGGCACTTTTGCTGGTGTGTCACTGAAATCGTGTCCTTGATGATACGGTGATAACTGTTTGCATTTTGAAAACGCTCAAAATTGTTTACAATGGATTGTTTAATGATGGATTTTCCGTATGAGTTTATTATCGTAGTAAGAAGATCCCCAGACCTGCTTCAGCCATTAATTATGATAAGTTTGTTATTTGGGATTGACTACTGCCACAAACACTGTGATTATATCACTGCTAGTGATAACATTATTTACGTGCGTTTGACCGGATAAGTAAATAGTAAAATAAACTGCTCCCATTTACGTCATAATACACGATGGTTCTAATTAAGCTGATGATGTCTGTTTCTCATTTTATACAGTCTTAATAGTAAAATAAATATAAAATGTTCATATTGTAAATTAAACATTAAACTTGTAAACAACCACAACTGACATTATTGTGGAGGCAGGCATCCCTACCCACAAATATCTTTGATGTTGGAAGGTTCCCACACTCCTAACCAGAAAATCGGGATGGAGTATAACTGATCCAACAAACATCCTGCTAATAATCACTACCACTGGAGGATTCTGGATAACAAAACAGATAAAATAGCTTGAAAGGTTAGCGAAATGTAAGATCTTGCTACACAGCCATTACCAAAAGTGAGAGGCAAGAAATTACTTGCCTGTGGCCTGTGTTACTAAGCCACATTACTGCACGGGCACTTCAAAGTTGGAGCATTGTTCTCTATTTAGCTGTGAATGAAACAAAAATCCATAAGTTATTGTGAGCGCTGGCAGCCTCACAGAATATGCATTATTAATGGCTGTCACCAGACTGCGTTTTCACTAAGCCATCAATTAATTGCTCTTGCTAAGCCGCAGAAATCAAAAATGAGTTCTTTCAACCACGACTATGCACAATATTGTATTGTCAATATAATTATATAAAAAAATTCCAATAATAATAAAGTTTATTTCTAGCCAAATTCTATGCATACACAAGCAGAGGAAATGTGGATATTTCTGTTTTAACTCAATCAAATCCCTAGCCACAATTCTTCAGTGCTTTTGGTATTCAAGTTATGCTAAAAATAATATTGTTTTATCTAAAACTAAATGTTATGATTGATTAAATGTTTACTAATGTGAAAGTGTTGTAATGTTGTCTTCCAGAAATTGGTTAATTAGCGTGTATGAATTATTGGTAAATTTATTTTGTATATATACCACCTAAAGTTCAGTTATGTAGAAAAAAGTATGCAATCTGATAGTAACAACTTGTATTTATTCTGAAGGTTACCAGGTAATAATTTCCATATATACAGTGTTTCCACTGGTATATGACAAGTGAGGTGGGCCGCCTCGCCGTTGTTCTATGCCGCCTCTCCCAAAATATGCCGAAATTGCCGCCTCGTAGTGATTTCGTACGCCCATTTTTTTGTTCTTTCGCGATATACAGCGTCGGCAAGCGGCACGAAATGACACCCTAAAGTAACTTACATTCCTGCAAAATCGCAGATTTGTAGCAACATCGTTTAGTCGTCTCAGAGCGGTTATGATTGGACAACGTGAAAGATATCATTTGTCAGTTGTCCAATCACGGAATATTTCTGCGGGATGCCCGGTGTCTCTAAAGGTGACACCTTGCGGAGTTTTGACATATTAGAAATCTAGACATTCATGTAAAATGGTGCCCAAACGATAACTTGTGTTTTGCCTTTGGTTTATGATGGTGGAGGGAGTGAAAACCGTGCAGGCTGATGGCACTACGTCACTAGTTGGCACTTGTGTTGAATCCGGACTCTTTTGAAGCCAGAGCTTTATCTAGAGACCCGTCCACCCGTCATTTGGACGGGGGGGGGTCTTAATTATTGATGGTCGATAATTTGAGAGGATGGGGTATAGCCTGTCTTATTATAAGGCCCCCGTCCTGTCAGTTTGTATGACGTGTTGTAGGACGGGTGTCGGCACTGGAATATATCGTGTTTTGTATCACGCAGAAACAAACCCTTCCCATACTTTGAATTCCTAGCATTATTTGAGCATTTTCCAGAGACATGGCGCTCAATAGTGCCTACCACCACATAAGTCACGCGTACCATCTGCAGGCATGGCGCAAGCTGTCGGCTCGCTGACGTAGCATTTTGCATGCAGAATCCTGCCAATCAAATCTAATCTATGCTCTTTTTATGCATGCGTATAGGGCAGCGAATCACTTTGAAGATCGTAGTTTGTGAATGAACCCTTTTGGCTACACATGATTTCATTTGCTGCTAGAGGGGTCAATGCAATGCATGAATGCTCCAACAACCAGTCTGTAAACAACAGACGTGATTGGTTAATTCATTTGGGGTGTCACACATGAATAATGTGCCAGAATATATAAATACTAATTACGCACACTTTTTATTTGTATTAAAGGATCAAGAATCCATATAAATTATACATATGTCAGGGGTTTATATCACATAATAAAATATCCGAAAATGTTTTTTATGTACCTGTATATTACTAACATTTCGACTCTCTCATGGGAGTGACTCCCAGGGATGATCAGATTTAAAACAGAGGCTACATTCACAATGAGGCTGCATTAATGACGCATGCGGTTACCGATAAACAAGTCCAATTATCGTTCACTCTGACTCATCCGCGATGCTGCCACCGAAGGCGAAGGTTCGTAAAACAAACACGATAACTCAGTTTTTTTAGAAAGACAACACCGGCACCGAAGACAGTGACTGTCACTACGACACTAGTGCTACCACGTTTACAGTGAGTAACACTAACAGCCGATGTACATCGTGCCGATGAAGTCGTTACTGTTGTTAGCCAGCCAGGCGAGCATGTTAGCCCTACGGCTACACCAAGCCACAGCGCTGACTAGACCTAGTCTTCTTCAGCGAACTGATGATACTATTACTGTCATTGGCGAAAAGAAAGTGGTATTGTCTTTGGAATAACACATGACACTGACAGTGACAGCCCGCCATCACAACAAGCCAGACCCAGAGTCTGTCAGCTGAACCTTCAGCTACGGCTATGCCTATGTAAACTGATGTTATTTTGTTCTCTATTATTCAACATGTATTATTTTGTTGTGATGAGTATGACAATTAGGTATTTAATTATAAGATTTCTTTACAATTTGTTTTACATATTTAACATTGGTTGATAATATTTTTTTAGTATTCATTTGAAATAATAATTATTTTATATGCACTAGATCATAATATTTTATGCATCAGTGCATCATCTGCACTTATTGTGTAGCTGTCTTGCTGGAGAAAGTCAGTAAATGTAATGATAATTTTGTTATAAACATTGTTACACTTTTATATGCTGGGGCTGTAATTGTAAGTAATGTATATGATGTGAAAATAAATATGGTTGCTGACATAAATGTAACTATTATTTATGACATGATGTTTTACCATGCATGTTACACCTTATATATATATATATATATAAAACCATTTGCTGATTTGCTTTTTTGCTTGATTACATTTTTGATGAGCCATAGATATATATATAATATATATATATATATTTGTATGTGTATATATATAATTATTTATTTTACATATATACATGTGTATATTATATACGGTGAGCCTCGTGGGGGGGTTGCAGTTTGAGGTTTTCGTGAGCCTCGTGGGGGGGTTGCAGTTTGAGGTTTTCGTGAGCCCGTGGGGGGCATTGAGGTTTTAAATTGAGTTTGAAGTTGAGTGAGGTTTCGTGGAGCCGTGGGGGTTGCAGTTTGAGGTTTAAATTGAGCCTCGTGGGGGTTGCAGTTTGAGGTTTTCGTGAGCCGTGGGGTTGCAGTTTGAGGTTTAGTGAGCCTGGGTGGGGTTGCAGTTTGAGGGTCTCGTGAGCCCAGTGGGGGTTGCAGTTTGAGGCTTTTGTGAGCCCCGTGGGGGTTGTTAGGTTTCAGCTTGCAGTTTGGGTTTTCGTGAGCCTCGTGGGGTTTCAGTGAGGTTTTAGGCCTGGTGGGGGTAGCCTGAGTTTCGTGAGTTGGGGGTTGCAGTTTGAGGTTTTGTGAAAGTTTGACAGTGGGGGTTACAGTTTGAGGCTTTCGTGAAGGGGGCCTTGAGGTTTTGTGAGCCTGCGGGGGTTGCAGTTTGAGGTTTGCAGTGAGCCTCCATGGGGGTTGCAGTTTGAGGTTTTCGTGAGCCCTCGTGGGGTTGCAGTTTGAGGTTTCGTGGAGCCTCGTGGGGGCTGCAGTTTGAGGTTTTGTGAGCCTGGGGGCAGTTTGAGGTTTTAAGTGAGGAAGGGGGGTTGCAGTTTGAGGTTTTAAGTGAGCCTCGGGGTTGCAGTTTGAGGTTTTCGAGCCTCGTGGGGGGCAGTTTGGAGGGAGTTCAGTTTGAGGTTTTGCATTGAGTTTCTGAGCCTCGTGGGGGTTGCAGTTTGAGGTTTTCGTGAGCAGTTTGGGTTTCATTGAGCCTCGGCGTTGGGGTGGGGTTACAGTTTGAGGTTGGGAGCCTCGTTACAGTTTGAGGTTTTCTCGTGGGCTCAGTGGGGGTGAGCTGGGGTTGCAGTTTGGTTTAGTGAGCCTCGTGGGGGGTTGCAGTTTGAGGTTTTCGTGAGCCTCGTGGGGGGTTGCAGTTTGAGGTTTTCGTGAGCCTCGTGGGGGGTTGCAGTTTGAGGTTTTCGTGAGCCTCGTGGGGGGGTTGCAGTTTGAGGTTTTCGTGAGCCTCGAGGGGGGTACAGTTGGTGTTTTCATGAGCCTCAAGGGGGGGTGCAGTTTGACAGTTTTTTTGGTGAGCAAATGTCGACTGGGAAATGTTTTGGACTGGTAAAATTTTGATCCTGCATAAAGCCCTGTTTGAAGCCCAAATAAAAACCGTGCATCCTATTCATTAGTCAGCACTTGTATTGAATCCGGACCCTGTTGAAGCTCAAATAGCAACCGGCACTGTGCCGTTGTGGCCGTGTGTTACCGCAGTGTGCGTAAAATGAGAGATATAGCAGCGTTTGTTGATACAAACCGGGGCGCTATTTACGCCTCAAATGGGGGTAAGACGCAATATTCTTAAAGGTAAATATGCCTAGGATAATGTTGAATGATGGAACTGTCTCACTGAGGTATCAAAGTTAAGCAAAACTCAAGACAAGTTATAACGACGAAATCAAGCCTCAAGGTGGGTCCGGATTCGACGCAAATGCCCACAAGTAATTTCAACTTATGTTCTATGCCGTTTTTTTTAGCAAAATAGTGATTTGTAAGATATCTTTGTGCTAAATATATAATACATATTCCGACAAAGTTGTGCAAACAAACTTTTGGGAAAGTTGATTTGAGTGAAGTACTTACGAATATAAACCACCGAAGTTCACATCTCATAAAAGACACGTACAGCCCAAAACCATGTTTACAACAATGATTACAATATTTATAAGTAGTGTCTTGTTTTATATCTTCCCCTCTATATTCAAGAGTAAAGGTTCTCAGAATGCACCATTTTAAAGCTAGTTTTAAAAAAATCTACGGGGGAGCATGCCCCCGGACCCCCTAGCAACACTTCGCGTCTGCGGTGCTCACATAGCCCATCCCTGCCACTTCACCCATCATTTTACCCAGGGGAAACACTATATATGTGCTTAATAAAAAAATAGGATTTAGCGGTAGTGTTAAAATCTTTGCATTTCATCACCATTTGCAAAGCCAAAATAGACAGTAATATTGTAGATTTTTGTTTATATTATTAATAAAACATAAATTTGATATTTTGTCTCTGTCATAATGAAAATTCTTATTGCTAGTATCACATAATTGATGTAATCCGGCATTTAGCATATATGAATATAAATAAATATGTGTACACCAAGCCAATTCCTTCAAAAAGAATACTTATTATCCAATTACAACACTTACATTTCAAGTGACATACATTTATGTTGATCAATATGATAGGTAATCATAATTTTTAAGATGGCTATCAATTATGTTTTGTAAATCTGAATGGTTTTTTTTCAATTTCATATTACATTTAATTAATACCCAAAGACAGTGATTTTTCCACAAAACTGAGCGCTTAGCAACATCACTACTAATAAAATCCAGCAGATTTAATAAAGAAAAATTCCAAAAGATTACGGATGATCGGTGAGTATGTATAGCAACTGAATGTCAGTGTCAATTCGTTGTCAGTTCCTGTGTTGGACGGCTATAATTATCAATATATGTTCAATAAATGATCACAAACCATTTCCGCTATTATTTCTGCTAAACATTTATTGGTGAAATCTGTGAGTCAGGAAGTAAATCCGGTGATAATAAAAAATTCAAAATGGCAAGCCATCCTACATGTCTTGTGTGCAGAGATTGCTGCGAGACATTGCTCTGTCTAATCACTACGTTTTTATACAAGCTCCATGATATCTATTCCAAGAACCTGTACTTCCAGGATCTAAAGGGTTAAAATGAAAGTTCTTACAATACTGAGGTTGGTAGTAATGTCATTACAATTTTTTGTAAAACAGAAACCCTTTCTAGCAATGTAATCGCAAACCTTAACAAAAAAAGCACAGGTCTCACAGTCACAGAATACATAAGTACAAAGTCAGTGTATGTCAGTCTTATGCTGTTGTGCAATTTAGCTCCAATGCAAATCTGCATTAGAATTGTCAATAGATTTTTGAGAGATGACGAACACTCCAATATGGGGCTTGTGTGTATGTCTAAATAGTTGTTATGCAATGGTTATGAACTATGCTTAAATTAAGTAATTTGAAAAGATAAGACATTTTATTTCAGGATAGAAACTCATATCATTGCACATATTAAATGAATGAAACTAAATATAAAACAAGATGCCAATACATACCAATATATTGAGGATATAATGTCACTTGCTGTCAGTGCCCATTGCCCATGGCTCGGGACACAATGTCCACGTACAGCAGCAAAGCAGACTTTTTTCACAATAATTTAATGGAATGATAATCTTTACTGTCACTTATACTTTTTATACAATATTGAATATAACTCTGCAGATATGTCTACCAAAATCACCAATCAATAACGTGAAGTGAAATAAGAGTCTATTGACATCACTTTAAAAACATACGTCAGAATTGATTAAATGTCTCTAAAATATGAAATCCGAATATAATTATATTGTTGCCATAAGTAAACTATTTATCATTTGGACGCTCCGTTGCGCTATTGTTAGCATTGAGTATTCTTTATCGGATTCCTACTGGCAAAAAGCGAACGCAGTGATTTTGCCGCCGCCCACGTTTTCCGCAGACGGCGTCGCTGGGAGTGTGACAATTGACAAATCGCGACTCGTCATATAGCCTACTCACAGTATGTTGATTCCAGTAGATCCTTCAGGTCGGCTGACTTCAGCTTGCTAGAGCTTTTTCCCATTTCGACAGGCGCTAACACTTTCATAGCAGAGTCGATCCAGAGCGTCACATGTTACACACGCTCGCCGACACGAGCGTCGAGAAACGATGCGACGAAAATCGAAACACGGGCCGCGTGTAGTGACAGTCATATTCTAAACAGGTCACGTGACTCGATGACATCGCACGCAGCGTCCGCACTCACACGCTCGCTGTGGCACAATCGAATAAGCCAACGTTGTTGTCGAGTGACGGGAGGATGGCAAAAAGGACACAAAGGAAAACTCTGAGAGATTGTGATTTTAAAGGATATTCGCAGCAGCAGTGTTTTCTAAGAACAAACTGAAGACTCACTATTTTAGAATTGCATACAATTAACTTATTAATTTTACTAATTTAAATAGTTTTACACTTGTTAGATAATTATATAAAATAAGTTCGATGTTTCTATTGAAATTATTTATTTTATCATTTTATAGTTTTACCTTTTTATACCAATATTTGTATTATGTTGAATGCTTGTGTTGTTTTAACTTTCTACTATGTCATCTGTTGTACTGTACAGCACCATAGAATATTATTGTATAAATATGGTGCTATAGAAATCAATAAACATTTACATTTACATGGCGTTTGCATGTCCCGACTGTTTACAGAGGCAGATAGTCGGATGTGTGATCATGTCATGTGTTGACACCGTCTTAATGTCTTTTTTTTCTTGTAATTAAAATAAGGAACTATGCTAATAATTATAATAATAGACTAAGTGACACAGCTGCATATCTGTAAACTTCAAATAATTATGCACGCATACATCCACACGCACACACTCACACATGTGCACTCACGCATACTGGCGCGCGCGGAGCTTTTGGCTCGGGATGCGATCGGTGCTTACACGCTCCAACCTCCCCGCTGAGGCAAGAGTTCCGCTCAAATGGGTGCAGTTGGAAGTTTTTAGGGAGCCTCAAAGGGGTGCAGTTAGATGCCTCAAGGAGTTGGAGATTTGTTGCGAAAAACGCCACCCCATCAACCACGCTACGGGTCTACGCAACCACTACTTATAAGTTCTACATAGGCCGCTGTTGATATGCATCATCGTCGTCGTTGTCGTCCTCATCGCTGTCGATGAGGGCGACAACGATAGCGATAGCAATTTGGCGATAGCAACTTGCGATAGCAAATGGCGATAACAATTTGCTCTCTACACGTCTTGCTAGTAAGACTGGATAGGGTCAGACGATGATAGCCAATGCAGAATGTACACTGGTTGTGTGGACTACTTCATTGGCCCAATAAGCTGGGTACATCAGTATCCCAATATCATGTCTACTGGCTACATGTCTGGTGAGTACATCAAGGCTTTTCTGCCCCGCTCAGCAGTTCGTACTCGGAATAGGTAGTTCTAGATTGCTAAAATATAAGCTTGGGACAATGACCGTTGATCCAATGTATTTTAATTCCGTCACGTTGGTGTGAAAGGAAGTTTAAAAAAGAACTGGGTAAGGAGTTGGCTAAAGGGGGCTGAACACATGGAGCGAAAGGGAGAAGATTGGTTAGCATAGAAAGCAGATGCCCAAAAAGTGGAAGAAAAAATTAGATGAGGACGACAAAGATTGCGATGGGAGGATTGGGTAAAGAGAAATCTGGAGGGATTGGAAGAGAAATGGAGAACGAGAGCGAAAGATAAAGAGGAGTGGAGACAGCAGTGCAAGAACAGTGAGGGAAAGAAAACAGAAGTCGAGGACCAATATCGAAGCTGCCTTCGCCGGCCTTCGCCCCGGACATTCAGGGAACAGAATAGGAAAACAACACATTTCAATCGTGCTTTTGCTTTTTATGTATTATAACAATAATTATTACATGTTTCCAAACATAGGCCACATATTAGAGAATCGAATATTTTATTCGGTCAAAACTTTGATATTTCGTCAAATATAGATAATTATGTCCGCAAAATGCACAAGTGTTGAGACTATGTTGGTTGTGTTGCAGTACCGACCTCTTGCCCCGGCACGTTGCACGTATTGCCCCGAAGGAGCAGCTAATGACCGCGTCAAGGATGCCCGCCTCTCCCCGTCAGCCGCCACTTCAGTCGCGGCTTGACACCGTCTCCGAGAACACCAACGAACTGGTTAGGATCTCCTCAGATGACTTGACTGATCCGTGGCTAACGGGGTTGATTCTCGGAAGCATCGGAGCAGTGACAACTTGATATTTTCATAATAATATTTTCATCCAATAGCATTGCGCAACACTGATATTAGGAAACCATTACATTTTTTAATCGTGTTGAAAACAATCATAATTTTTCTCTAATTGTTTGCTTCTGACTCTCTCCATCCGATGTCATTTAGCACTCTGTTCTGGAAGTAATGCTATATTTAATGTAAAAAATTCACTATTAAGGTCACCTTTGAAACTGGACAAAAATAACCTGAACAGCAAGGTGACCTTATAAACTGGACTAATATACTATACTTTACTGTATATGGAACTAATTTGGGACTGTTCTAGGGTGACCTTAATTGTGAGGTGGCTGAATTACCGAGGTGACCGTAAAGCGAGGTTCCACTGTAAATTTTATTAACTGGCATGTTTGTAAATAACTAACACGTTGAACTCCACGCTAGGCGCCTCTTGTCAACGATCCGCCGTATGGCACGAAGCCGCCGCGCCAAAGCGCCTTTCACGACCCGGGGACGGCTTCGAGCGACAAGGCCAAGGTGCGCGACCCGCGTACCCGCCAGGCTCTCTACGACCGCCTGCCGCGGCACTACCCAGGGGTGTGGATGTCAGCCGACGCCATCAGGGTTGCCGACATCGTTGCCAGAGTGACGCGACCCACCGTCGCCAGCGTGTCACGAGCCGACGCCTGCGTCCGTCACCGACGTCACATACACAGGTAACGAACATTCTCATCCGTCACCGACGTCATATACACAGGTAACGGACATTTTCACCCGTCACCGAAGTCACATACACATGTTACGAACATTCTCATTCGTTAACGACGTCACATACACAGGTAACGAACATTCTCATTCGTCACCGACGTCACATACACAGGTAACGAATAGTCTCATAAAACTTTCGTATAGGCTCTAACAGAAATGGTATCTAGGTTCGGTGCAAAATGTTGATAATTAAAGCAATTAATTTTGTACACCCTCAACATGAGATCCGATGTGCCAGTAAAGTCCCCGACCTTTACCCCACTGTGAAGTTCCACGTTATGGAAGTGCAATTTTAAGGGTCGTTTGCTGTTGTGTATGCTGTTGGAACACGTATTGCGTGAGTGACCCAACAGCCAGTCGGCGGCTGGACACGTACTCACACAGACCAGTTAACCGTCGGCTAACTCCACAGTTTTTCCCCAATCTAATGCAGGCCCTATACTCCCAGTCCTAACCGAACGTTTTTTCTTGTTGAAGACTCACCAAATATCTTCTATAAAAATGGTAAACAAGAAAATCTATTTTAAAACGATTTAATAAGATTGCCACCCGGAGAAGATGGCAGGTGGACAAAGAATCCTATGGTTTATCGAGAGTCAAACCTTGTTTTATCTATGTTTATATCGCCCTTTTGAGATGTATGTCGGTTTCCTTTTAAACATATTCATACTGCTAACACCCACACAAAAAGCAAATAACATGGTCGGTTCATTCATCCGTGAGAATGAATACTCTCTTATATATAGGCCTAATATATATATATGTATATATATATATATGTATATATATATATATATGTATATATATATATATATAATATATATATATAGTCGATATAGCTACTGCGTCCGGGGCAGCCGACGCGCCACGCTTCCCGGCAGTGGTGAGAAATCAGTGAAGTCCGGGTGGATCATCTCGCCGGCGGTGACCAAGATACGATGTCCGGCTGGGAATTCTCAATGTGGGAACGATGGCGGGAAAGCACTGGAAGTGGTCAACATGATGGAAAGGAGGAGAATAGAAGTGTTGTGCGTGCAAGAAAGCAAGTGGAAGGGAGACCATGCGAGGACAGTGGCAGGAGGGTATAGGATGTTACATGCAGGAGGAGATGGAAGGAGCAATGGTGTAGGCATCATAGTAACGGAGGAGATCAGTAGAGATGTGGTGAGAGTAGAGAGATGGCAAAGGAGGATCATTGTTGCGTGGCTGATGGTGAGGAAACAGGTGGTGTGCATTATGTCAGTGTGTGGACCTCAAATAGGAAGGGCAGAGTAAGAGAAAAGGGCCTTCAGAGAAGCGCTAGAGAGAATGATGGGAGCGGTAGAAGAGCTTTTGATAATGTGTGTAGCTGGTTATTTTAATGCACACTTTATACAGCGGAGACAGGAGAAGAGGATTCGGTTGGGGGATTTGGATGGGGTACAAGGAACCGAGATGGCCAGGAGTTAGTAGACTTGGTGATGCGAAATGGGCTGGCGGTGGCTGAGTCACTTTTCCAAACGAGGGAAAGCCACCAATTATCTTATAGGAGTGGCCACATAAGACAAAGCTGGACCTGCTGATAGTGAGGAAACAGCAAATATGGCGAGTGAAGGACTGTAATGTAATCGTTGGTGAACACGTGTCTATCCAACACAAGCCCCTCGTTTTCATTGTGCGTACGCAGAAGAGGAGGGAGACTAAAAATGTGGGGCGAAAAACCATTAAGTGGTGGAAATGTCACGGGGACACAGCCAGAGCATATAGAGACAGAGTGGCATCAGAGTATGAGAAACTGCGGCCAACATTAGGAACTGTGGAGGAAGAGTGGAAGCACTTTAAGAATGCTTTCATTGGATCAGCAGAGGAGCTATGTGGCAGAACATCTGGTAAGGGAGGAACTTCCTCGAAGAGAAAAAACAAACATGGTGGACCGAAGACGTAGCGAAAGCAATTGGAGAAAAGAGAGAGGTGTGGAAAGGAATAGAACGGTTCAAGGGGAGTGGAGGACAACCGGACATTGCTGTACGGCAGCTGTATGGACAGAAAAAGAAGGCAGTTAGGAGAGCTGAGGATAAAGCGAAGAGAGAAATGGAAGAGGAGCTGTATAGAAAGCTAGATGAGGACAGTGGAAAGAAGATGATCTATGAGATGGCTCGAGAGAGGGATGAGGACAGCAAGGATGTAAAAACTGGAAAAATTATTAAGGACAAGAATGAAAAAGTAGTTACGGACAGGGAAGATGTGCTATAAGTCAGGGAAGAGTACTTCAAGGCACTGTTGAACGAACAAGAAAGCAGAGAACTAGATCTGCTAAGTACAGTAAATGGAGAAGTAAATGTGAAGGAGATCGTGGATGAAGAGGTAGAGGTACCAATGAAGAAGATGAAGAAAGGTCGGGCAAGAGGTATTGATGAAGTATCAGTGGACATGTTGGTGGTGGCCGAACGCTTTGGAATCTGGTGGACACGAAGATTGTTGAATACTTGCACGAGAGAGGGAAAGACCCAAGAGGAGTGGAGAACAGGGCTAATAGTGCCGGTATGGAAAAGAAAGGGAGACGTGCATGATCCAGCAAAATACAGAGACATTACGTTGCTGAGCCACATGCTGAAGATGTTGGAGAGAATCCTGGATGGAAGGATAAGAACAATAGTGGAAAGAGAAATCGGAGAAGAACAACAGGGCTTTAGAAGAGGAAGAGGTACAGCTGATTGGATGTTTGCGCTGAGGCAGCTGATCGAAAAGAAGTTGGAGGGACAGAAGAATATGGCTGTGGGTTTTTATAGACATGGAGAGAGCTTATGACACGGTATCGGGAAAGATGACAATGACGACACTGAGATGGATGCTGGTCCCAGAGGCAGAGGTCAGGATGGTGGAAGGGACATATGAAGAAACGAAGGGCAGAGTGGTGTGTGGATCTGGAATCTAAGAAGAATTCAAAGTGAATATTGGCTTGAAACAGGGTAGTGCCCTGAGACCACTCCTGTTTATTGATGTGATGGAACTGATAAGTAGAAAGACCAGTACAACATATATATTCTCTAGAAACTACTATATGCAGACGATCTAGCGGTGGTAACGGACAGGGAAGCGGATTTACAGGAACAACTGATAGAGTGGAAGGATATCTTCAGCAAACATGGACTGAAGGTGAACCTTGAGAAGACAGGGGTACTGTGGGTTGGGCAACAAAGCAAAGAGCTGGAAATACACCTGGAGGGAAGAAATTAAAACAAACACTTTTGTATACCAGGGCGGTGCGGTGTGTAGGGATGGCTCATCAGAGACAGACATTCGCAGGAGAATACAAGCAGGGACGAGGGCATGGAGAAACGTAGAAGGTGTGATGGGAGACAAGCACACATCGCAAAAATTCAAGGGAAAGGTACTATGCACATGTGTGACACCAGCCTACCTGTATGGCTTGGAAACTATAGCAATGACAGAGAAACAACAGGTGAGGTACAAGTGTGCGAAAAACAACTGGGTCGGGAGAATTGCGGGAGTAAAGATAATAGATAAGCGAATAATAGAAGAGCTAAGGGAGGACGTTGGTGTGAAAGAATAAGTTGGTGAGAAATCGGTTGAAGTGGGCAGGACATGTGGAGCGAATGTGAGAAGAACGGTTGGCAAAGAAAGCAGATGCCCGGAGAGTGGAGGGAAAAAGAAGACGAGGGCGACCGAGACTGCGGTGGGAGGATTGCGGGAAGAGAGACCTGGAGGGATGGAAAGGGGAATGGAGGAAAAGAGCAAAAGACCGATGAGAATGGAGAAGGGTGGTAGAGAAAGTAGTGCAAGCGCAATGAGGAAGAAGAGAGAGAAAGAAGAGGAAAAGAAAGATAAGAAAATGTCGACGTATCCAAGCCAGCCTCACTCCTGAAAACAGGGAACGAAGAGAAGAACAACATTTAGGCCTAATCTACATTGTTTCTTCAGTAATGAAAAACAAACATTTTTATCAATATTTTCGTAACCATTCAATATTTTAAGACTTCTATTTGAACTCCTCTTAATCTCTTGGTCTATAGTGTTGTCAAATCACATTCTTTTAGATGTAATTCGTGTTCGTCACTAAGGTTTCAGTTATGGAATCTGTTTAGTTGCTCACCCCTTTATCATTTCTTAGGTGTCCTCCGAATGGGTGGAACACCGATAAGGCAGCGCTGCGTGTCCTGTGCATTACACCTCTACGCGTAGCAGTATTCCAACCGCGAGAACCAACTCGAATGCAGGGTAGCCGCATAGACAGGTGTATGTATAAAGCAACGAATGTACTCCCGCGTGGATCTGGCTGAACTGATCACCATATGCCAGAGGACCAGCCGCTTGCCGTCATTTCTATGAGGTCTTTCAATGGGCAATTCCAATAATAAACTAGGCAGCATCTAAATATGCCTTCCCCGTTACTGAGCCCATTACGTGTTGTCAACCATCTCTCAGATATTCTCATTGATGATCTTCATTAACGATTTAATGACTCGATCATCTCGTCATTTGTTGATGCATTATCAAACTCATATTGCAGTGTGCGCTTGCCTTCCGATAAATAGCAGTATTTATTAAACAGGTGTGCATGTAATATACTCGGTATACTTTCATACGTATTGTTTATGTATTGATTATGCGTTGGATTATTTACGCATGGACGTATTTGGCAATATTTCCATTGCTGGTTGTCGCATCAGCATGTTACCGGAAACTCTTGCATATTGGATCGCTCCATTGTTAATGCAAGCTTGCACATTAAAATTTTTTGTAGTGCAATCTTTTGGTAACTGTTCTGGTGTTGTTCAGTGTTAGTTGGCAAAACTTGTCTTGTTGGTGGTACTGTCTTGTATGCAACTATTGTTTGTGTTAATTGCACCGTCTTGTTTGCAAGTCTTGTCTTGGTATTTGCACCGTCCCGTTTGCAACTCTTGTCTTGCTGGTTGCACCGTCTTTATTGCAACTGTTGCCTTGATGATTGACCTTAAGTAAAACTACTTTTGATGTCATGTTACTCCTTTGCCGGCAATTGAAGCAGCATCTTACTTAAAATTCAACAAATGGTACATATGAAATAAATCGGACGGATCTTACTGATAACTAGAATTGCATTATGTGGGGTGAACAAAAACCTGAATTGATATGAATGTCGCCCCGACAGGATACGATCGGCCGGTCTGGCTGCGGACATCGGACTGAAGGAGCAACAGAGAAACGCCGGACGAGAGGCCGTCTTCCCGGAGCACCCCGTCTCGCCCCGTCTGCCGTCAACGCCTGTCTGCTACGCCACCTTCTTCTAGACTGGAATTGCGATATTTCTCACATTGTGTTATATCCAGTAGCTACTGTATACACTGTGTGTGTCTGTCCCATTGTCATGCTCAGATGGAATGACAATGCAGCGCTTCCTGGATGTCAATGGTATAACATGTTGACAAGCACCCCCGGACGCATGCAGAGAAATGTACACGTGCATAAGCACGCACGCATGCACGCACGCACACACACACACACACACACACACACACACACACACACACACACACACACACACAACCACACACGCACGTTCTCCCCACATACATAAATTGTTATTAATGATCACCTCGTGAAGTTATGTTTTTGTCACGAGATCATCATTAATAACAATTTACGACACACAGCTAGGTGCGACTGTTGTAGCGTGTGCTTCTTGGTATCCTGCGCGACAGCTCCACCCGGGTGCGTGCGTGCTAGGCGGGTAAATCTACTTTTGCCGTTCTCAACATGGCGACTGGCGAATGGAACAGCGGAAGTGTGCCAGTCGCAAATAGGTTGCTTCGCATTGGTCTAGTAGTGCGCGTGTCGGCTAGGCACTAGTTGATTGATTTGCACATATGCGCACATTACCCGCACGTATTCAGTGCTTCCCTTCAGAATACGACGACGTACCGACGTGCAGACGTCGCAGTCGTTCATTAGTTCAACATTGCCTCACGTTGTAAATACTGCTACAGGTCCACATTAATCGTCTTCTTATGAGGACTCACAGAAACTTTAAACGAGGAAGACAATCTTAGTCTTAGCGGCAGACTACACAAACAGGATAGCCCAAATGCTTGCCAGTTTCTGTCTTGAAGGGATCTGTTCTGTTCGTTTTTATCGTAAATTCAATCATGTTATGCAGTATAAATTATCTCTATTATAACACTCTCCCGGCCAAGATATGTAGTAATTAATGTTTTATTGTCATTTTTGTTTGTTAATTTTAAATATTCTGGGAGGAAACAGTTTGTTGACATTGCAACGCGCTCTTTTCGAAAGCATGGTTTCAGGTCCGAAGCCATGATTAGCGTTCTGAAATTAGAAGCTCTGTGTCCTCGTTGGTTCACGGCCTTCCTCGGAATTATCCGAGCTCGCTGTTTGGGGATTTGAGTGACAGCGCCGCGATTTTAGTAAACATTGAACTGTTGAATTATAAATTTGATTCTGCTTCGTTAAAACAAATTTGGGTGGTCAGCATGTTAAATATAGATATCGTATATACTGTTTAACAAGATTTTACGATAGAAACGGAAAGAAAAGATTCCCTTAACCACGTTGTGACGTTACCAGGTCTCAAAGCCAATGAAATTGAAGATATTGCCTCACTTAGTTAGAAGAAAAGATTGCTAACTGACGAAAGGCGTAAAAATCAATGTCTAAATTCACGCCGACATCTGGGTGGGTGACTGGTTGGTTGAAACGTTGAAAGAAATTCGACCCATTTGAATATTGTTGGGTGCTACCTGTGTAGAAATAACTGTATGAAACTAATATTAACATGTTTTCTTCATCCACTTTATTATTGGTCATTTTGAATTTCAAAATGGCACCACGATTAAGTTAAGTCAATAAATGTCAACATCTAAACGATCATAACTGTGCAGTTTTGGGTTTTGTTTTTATTATTTTCACTGTAATGTGTATACGTAGTGCTCTCCAAAGTCTATGACCTTATATGAACAAAACACATCGTTAAGATGACACCATAGTTTCACTAAAGACGGATGTCAAGTGGTCAACTATCAAAGTATGTCACTTGCAAGAATAAAAGTCTTAGACAAATCACCGCGACATATACAAGATATGGAGTTATCTGAGGTATTTATCAATTATCTTGAATACGTATGTATATGTACACGCATGATGGTCGAACGCACTCAAATAGATGCATATCTTTTAGCAACCTTGCATTAAACTGGGTTATCTGTTCTGTTATCCGGAAGGAGCATGTGTGGGAGTTATTAGCGGGCGTTCGCTCAAACAGTTGTCTTGAATGACCTCATCAAGTTGTAATTTACAAACTCAGGTGAAGATGGATGCAAAGAAGGATTTTGAAGGCTAAGAAAACGTTGGTAAAAAGTAAACTATGACATACACATGTTGAACGCACGCACGCACACGCGCGCACGCACACATCCACTCTCACACATGCACGCATGCACGCATTCACTCACTATTTCATATAACAGCGCGCGCGAATCCAACATTACTACTACTGGCAAAATAACAAAAAGCAAACATGCCTATCCCCGGACGGAATAACTTGGTAGTTCATACGTGGTAGCCTTGTTAGCAATATTTACATAAATAAAAAGTGTTACTTTTCTTTCTTATGGGACCGTAGAAGAAGCCTTGGCAGTTTGGCACTTGTGATGCAAATCCTCTAGGATGAAAACATTAACATAACCACATAAATACGCTAGCTCGATTATTGTTAGCTGTTTATACGTAGGGCGTAGATACACTATACGCATATAAAATGATGATGCATACCAAAATGTGATCATAACATTATTAAATAAACAACGGATCTAACCGGCCTATAATACGTTGTGCATATGCGTAGGCCTAGGATAAAGGTGGCGTTTCTTGTGTGTAACGTAACAATTAGTTTGCAGGTTTTCAACGAAATTCGTATATTGAATTATAGTTCGAAAAAACTCTGTACAACATTCAAATATCACCGTCAATATTGACTCTAAAGTCGATATCGTTGTATGAATCGCACGAGTTCTCTAATGCGACCACGCCCGGCATCAATCATCTTAGAACTCTTGCTCGAGCGGATGGGCTCTACTTGTAGGAACCGAAGATGGCACTCATTTCCCAGTCGCGAGTTGCATACCTGCAACATACGTCACAATATTACAAGAAAAGATGTCACGTAGAACAGAGAGACCGTTGCAAAAATGGCGGTCCAGTCTTGTGATAGCAGTCGCGAGGCTCAAACTGCGAGTCATATTGTGACGTAGTGTGTTCTCTTCGGTCAGTTAACAACATTTGCATGTTGTTAATAATTTACACCGATAACCTAATGGTACATTATATTGTGTTAGTTGCATTGCGTTCCACAATCAATATAACACTGTCATGTCTGTCATTATAATATACACTAGCTTACACCGACTCAAGGCGCAACGAACGACGGGCAGCAATTATCAACATTACAATATTGGCTTTGAGCTTTTAGAACACGTTCCCACTGTGGCGCTTCCTGGCGGAGATTGGTTCATCACTCAGTACTCTCAGGTAGAATTAATGCCATCCAAAAAAGAATAAATGTAAAAACACGGAAGTAAATAACACTAAATAACTAGATGTGTTTTGGTTTCTGAAACAAATGGTCAGTTGGTAGACGAGAGACCAATGGTCCGAGGAGGTGACTAAATAGACAGAAAGAGGCGAGTGGACCTAAATGTGAAAGTGAATGCAAGAGTATAGTTTGAAGTTTTTTACTATTTTGCGCCCTCGGTGGGGTGCAGTTGGAGGTGTTTGGAGAACCCCAGCCTCCGTAATATTCACAACGTTCCATCATCTGTGACCAATGCATGTAACGGGTTTTTTCATAAGCATAACGGGTAAATAAAATTGAGAACGGATAAATGGGTAAATTTCATAAATCTGGCTAAGGGCCTGAGTGGGAAGACAACTAATTTAGACCATTCGAGTAAGAGATCAGCCCTTTTTAAATGAAAGGTTACCGGGGTCCGCACTTACACATTAGCCTCCTTCTCCGTCGTCGTCTGGTCTTCCTTGCCCGAGACCTGGTACGACTGCTCGGGAGGCTTGTAGTAGAAGACGACGAGACTGAGGGAGAGGATGACGAGGATGCCGAAGATGAAAGGCAGGATCAGCTCGAACTCTGCTGCCGTCGCTGTCTGCTGATCGGGCGGTGGCGTCGCCTTCTTTGAGACGACACTGGCCACCGTCGACGTCAGGTTCAGCTCCGTGAGGTTACTAACGTAGACAATGCGGACGTTAGTTAATGGAAGTAGTTAATGGAAGGATTACTGGCGAGAAAATAAGCCTGCTTAATCAACAGCACATCGGTCCTTGTTGTTCAATGGCACGTTCGATGGTACACCAGTAATCGGAAACACCATACATCCTGCCCATATTTGACAGAAAGCAATTGCTTATGGAAGCAAATAATACAGTGCAGTACTAGTTTTCTTTTTTCTCTGATGAGAAATGTTTCAATGTCAGTTTCGAAAAGTTTATCATTGGTAGGAATGATACTCAGTTTTTTTCAAACGAGTAGAACCATTGTCTCTCAGCGGAACTATTGTCCATGGAATGGGGGGAAGGTGTGTAGGCACTCATTGCACTCATAGCTTAAGGGCCTGGTAGATGTATAGAGGGTAGGGTGGTGCAAAGGAGCAAGGGTAGACGTAAAGATAGAGGTAATGGGAAGGGTTAGTGGTAGACGCAGTGGTAGGGGTAGGAGTATTGGGAACCTCCGATGGCTAAGGATAGTCTAAGTTGAAGGGGCATAGGGACAATGATGGCAGTAACAGTAGTTGTAGTCTAGTAGTAGGGGGCAAGGATGGGATTAAGGATTATTGTAGTAGTGGTGGTGCATAAAGGTAGCGGTAAGGAGATGATTGGGGGCCATTTGATATTCACTGCACATATATTCCAAGATGTAGATGTGTGTGTTTGTTTGTCAGTGGTGTTGACTTGCAGGGTTGCAGAATGTCTACGTTGGTGACTTTGTCCTGTCATCTCACTCCAAAGATCATGTAACCTACACGTCAGATCGTGATGAATATTGGGTAGGGCTCAACCGGAGTCTGGGCACTTCGCTGTAGTCGGACATAACATGTGGGGTACAATGTTGGAGATTTTCCGCTGTTCGAGGGGGTAGTATTGATTATTTTTTTCGGATCTAGGGGTTATATTGGAGATTTTTGACGCTCACTAAACTATATACTGTACATCAACAAAATTTTAAAAAATGTAGCGCCAAGCCTCCCTCTCTAAATATTGGGGTCTCACCCCCACTTCCTATCCCCCCATTCCGATGCCCATGCCGTAATTATAGGAGTCTGTGCAGGCAGCGGAGATGAAAGCTATTTAATTTCCACTCCTGTTTGTGATAGACTGTCCAGGTCTTTGAACCATGCAACGGAATGCTAAGAACACATACCTTACCTTAGAATACCTTAGGACTGTTCTAATCGCAGGATCCACTCGGTTCCTCAATGATCAGATCTTCTTCTCCGATTTCGGGATCTAATATTAAAAGTTTGTGGTTTCCGGTTCCAGTGTTTAATGTTATTGGAGCTTCATAGTCGTATAGAATCTCCTGGGTTGACCAGAATTTGTCAAGGCGGTTTTTAATTGAATTGATTAATCTCGCTTGTATTACCGAATCAGGTAAACTATCCCACGGTTCAGCCACTCTAAGCCGTAATGCATTTTTTCTTATATTTAGTTTTGTTCTTTGGTTGAATAGTTTGAGGGAGTGTCCTCTGTTACGGGATCATAATACCACACCCTCCCATTTAAGGAGGTTTGGTGCGGATTTATTATCAAATAGGTTATGCATTATTTTATAGACTTCAATCATGTCTCCTCTTAGTTTTCGATATGATAATGTGGGTAACTTAAATAAGTTAAATCTTTCAATGCATGATAAGTCCCTTTTACGATATATGCTAAGTCCTTCATACCAGTTTGTAGCTCTTCTCTGGATATTTTCTATGGCTATTTTATGTTTCGTCTTATATGGATACCATACTGCTATTGCATAGTCTAGGTGGGATCTAACCATAATCATGTATAGTGGCAAGAAAGTGTGTGTATCTAAGATTTGAAAAGTTCTTCTGATTATTTTTGTCTTTCTGGTTGCTTTATTAACCACGTGGTTGATGTGATCATCAAATGAAAGTGTTGAATCAATAATTACTCCTAAATCTTTATGTTTATCTATGGTAACAACAGCATGATTACTATTATCTGTTGTCATGAAATATTTGTCTTTTCACCTATATTATCTTTCCCAATTTCCATGTGTAGACATTTATCGGGATGGAATTTTAATAACCATTTGTCGCTCCATTGCTAGGATGCTTAAATCATGTTGAAGTATATCCTGGTCATCTATATTTGCACGATAGACTTTTAGTTTCGTTCGCTGGCAAAATAATAAGAAACAAAGTATTACCTCCATATGGTTGACTGCATCGCGATGATTTAGTCTGGGTTGAGCGCTCTATAGGCAGACAACGCGTGCTATAACCTGCAGTGATAAACATGACATATGAGGTTATTCTTTCACGTTCGATTCATCCATTATAGGGTCGAAACAACACGAGTAATCCGGAAGAGCGTGCGTTTGTGCTTGTCTGTGAAAGCGAATGTGTGTGTGTGTGTGTGTGTGTGTGTGTGTGTGTGTGTGTGTGTGTATGTGTGCGTGTGCTCGCACGCGTACTCAAAGGCACACATCCCAATGTATTTGTGATAGAAAATGCGTTTCATTCTAATGCGACATTTTTACATCCTAATGCGTATTTGAATTACATCACATTAACACACAACTATACACATTCAAACGCAATTCCAACTACTTGTTTCAATTTATCCGTTTTACATACATTTAAAAACAGGCTAAATGCATAGGCCCTACGAATACACAAGTTGTGAGCGTCATGGTAACGAGAAGACCAGCAGCGGAAATGGCCGGTGACGGTAACAAAATCTATCTGCCTGTATACGCAGCACCTACCTGTCTTACCTGTTCGTCGTTACCTTGTCAGGTATGTCTCCAGTTCACACGGACGCTATGAACCTTCCTATTCGTAATATCTTCTAGACATGTGTCATACGATATATCTATATTCGGATAACGTTCACAAGCCGAAAAACAACTAAGTCAGTTCGAATGTTGGCAGCGGAGAAACAGTGTAAAATGGAGAGCTCTATAGCCGCGTATTGTCGCTAATATGTATTAATTATGCAGAACTGTTGTGGTGCATCTGACGGGCATGTATCGATCGTCGACGTCAGACTCCTACAATACAGCGTGATGCCGGCTTTATACGCGCACGCACTAAACGGTATCGCATCGCAACCGGTCATTCCGAATTGCTAAAACTAGCCGTAGCGTGCAGACGAGTGAAATAATTCCAGTTGTATAGTGATTATATGTATATAGCTACTGGTATATGTAGCTTGTCAACTCTTGAAAGGTTTTTTGCTATACGCTATTTTATTTCCGTGAAGGACTTTGGTTTTCTTGTCACTGTTGTTGGGGGCCGTTTTATCCATCGATGCGGGGCGTTTTACATTCAGTAAAAAGGTGCCATCTTGACTTCTCTGGGAAGCAATCAATCACGCTGCAATTGATGCGCGTAGACAATTCATACACAAATATCCACCACTGTCTGTGTCCAGGTACTCATTCACACAGCTGAGTGAACTGCAGCAAGGTAGAGTGAACGAACTTGCCCAATACTAGGTTCGACACGGCAGCACAGGATTCGAACCTCAGGTCTTGAATGAGAGTCTGATGTTATAATCACTGCTCCACTGCGCTCCATTGTAGGTGTGTGTGTGTGTGTGTGTGTGTGTGTGTGTGTGTGTGTGTGTGTGTGTGTGTGTGTGTGTGTGTCTCTCTCTCTCTCTCTCTCTCTCTCTCTCTCTCTCTCTCTCCCTCCCCCTCTCTCTCTGACACGACTCTCCTCTGGGTTGTCACCGCCACCACCATTCGTCACCAGTCAGTCCAAACTCCTGCTGTAGTTGGCCGCCACACTCGCGTGACGTGACTCGGAACAAAAGTAGTGGTAAAACGGACCCAGTGACGACAATTTTGTTCTGTGTTAACTAAAACGAGTTCTTCAAGAAAGTTTCGTATCGCTTATGTTTTTTTGCAAAGGCCAACGTTCGTTATTTACACAGAACCGCAACACAACATGTGTGTGGGCCACTCCACTCCGTTTTTAATCAACAACTAATGCTCTCTGGCTACACGACTCCACGTCGTTCTGCCAGTCCCTACAACTATCTCCGTCCGCATCGAGTTCCAAACTATATGTAGCAGCCATCTATGCTGCTACACCGCGGCCCACGGCACTGCTAGTCAACCCCGCGGCTCCCATGCAGACCTCCAACCTCCTCCTGTCCTCGCCTCGCTGCACCTCACAACTGCCGCTGCCTACGCCCAACGCAAAGAAAATGTCAACTCCAGTCCTGGCCGCGCCCAGTCTAATCTTAGCCGCCACACCTGGCGTATTGCATAACAACTCATTATGTAAGTTGCACTTCTACTTCCGCAGTCCAGCTATCTTCAAACTATTTAAAACTTAATTACAAAACAATATTTCATAACATGTACATGTTTACTTATCGCTTTAGAAATAACACGACTTGTAGTGTCTCTTCCGAAAGAAACAGGCAACGAATGTAATAAAAGGTAAAGGTACGGTCTTATATAACACATTAGGCCTATATAAGAACTCTTATATATATATATATAGCGTGTCGAACGTGTTAACTCCGCTGTCACCGGACGATACATTCCTTCCGTTAGGAGCTGAAATTACCGTCCCATATACCTACACCATCAGCGTCGCCGAAGTAGCCAATTCTCTATCACGAATTAAAACAGACAAAACTGTCGGCCCCGACGAAATACCTAAATGGATTCTACACGACTACGCCACCACACTTGCGTTTGATAGAGTAGACCACCATACTTTACTAACTAAATGCGCGTCATTTGGACTCCCGAATTTCGTAATCAGATGGCTAATATCCTTCTTATGCCAAAGCAAACAGCGAGTGAAGATCGGCAGTATCAAGTCGAAGTAATGCAGGCGTGCCACAAGAAACAAATTTCGGCCCGATCGGGTGTGTGCATCATCAGCTTGCGAACACGTCAAATACGTAGACGACTACACAATATGGGAATCATGCTCACCTTCAAGCTTCGATAGCTCGACTGCCACCAACAAAGTGACATTGAACTACGACAAAAAGAAGGAAATGCGCACATGCTTCAAGAAAAAACACCAGACATCCTGCCGATAATGATCAACGACAGACAGATAGAACACGTAAACTGCACTCGCCTACTAGGAGTTACACTTTCACATGATCTTACGTGACAACTTCACATCGACGAAATCACCGCTAAAGCATCGCAAAGACTATATTTTATACTCCTGCTCAAGCGAGCAGGAGTCGACCCCCATCATCTCGTCAAGATGTATACAACACTAATCCGATCGGTCCTTGAGTATGCCTACCAGGTGTGGCATACAAGCAAACCAAGCAGCTCGAAAGTATTCAGAGACGAGCAACGCGGATAATATTTCGCAACGTGTGTTACGACGAAGCCATCGCCACAGCAAGACTACCAACGCTGGCAGACGGGAAGGAGACGTTGCGCAGAACTCTATTCACGAACATACAACAACCTAACCACAAACTGCACCATCTACTGCCTCCTCCCGGACACCTCCATACGCAATCCGAAACGCACGTGTGTACAGTGCTCCTCGGTGTAGGACCGAACACTTTAAGAACACTATAACATATGGACTGTAGCATTGGCAGTAACCGGACATTTTTCATTTCCTTCGAATTACTCGCAATTGACAGTGAATCTTGTTTTAGTTATTCATTCTATTTACATATTTATACGCCAATTATACATTTTAATTATTTATAATTTCACTTATTTAGGTTGTATATTCCATTTAGTGTTTTATTAATCTGCTTTAGTTAATTGTTTTATCTATTTTAATGTACATATTGTACTTTTCAGCTGTCAAAGAAAATAAACTTATTATTATTATCCAGTCCTCAGGACTGCTCAAAGCGCTTTATACTTTACTCCCTAGGGTGAACGAGATTTCCCAAATTCCCAAACCGCAGTAGGCTTGGGATCTATCTGGACCCGATTAATAGCCAAGCGCGGTAGCTACCGCTTCCACCCCTCCCATGTATCAATCATTACACCTATCAAACGTACATAGGTCTAAACCTGGACAGTTGGTGTTAATGTTTAATATTATTTATTTATTTATTCTAATTGCGAATTACAAATCAACACTGATATGCGACGATTGAAATTGATGTGCCAATAATGGTTAAGGGGTATTTCTCAAAATGAACATAATTTAACGGAGAAGGGGGGGTGAACAAGCCAGCGTTACGAATCGTTACAAGGGGGTGAGTGGTCTAAATAGGCCTGTAGTTGGTCATTCGAAGCCGTTTGTCGCTTGATATTTGGCCAACAAATTATCTATCATTAAACCTATTAAAAGTATTCTACATAGACATGGACAGTATCGTTTATCAATAGTGATACTCTATGTCATTCATTTGTCATATTCTTATTATCTTCGTATTGGCCTGAGGGTAGTCGCATTGGCCCCGGGTAAAGACGGCCACCCGAAGGCTACTACCATCTTGTTTACTAGTTCTATCCAGCTAGTAATTACACGAATACCCTCATTAACCCTATATACGATTAGGAGGGACGTACGGGTTCGTGCACACACGCACGCACGCACACACGCACGCACGCTGTCAAGTTCAACATCAAGGGCAATGGAAAAGCATCATTGATCCCCCCCCCCCTCCCACTGCAATGCACTGCAGTAACAATCTGGGCATCGCCGGGTCTCCCCTCTTTTACTTTTATATCATACGGACATAAACAAAATTAGAGGACTTATAGTTATAATTTTCGGCATCGATGACGTCGTACGGTTTGCGCACGTCACAATCAAAATTATGCGCGAGACGTCCGCCAAGCTTTGCCATTGTCAAAATGTTGATATCGGTTATATTTTTGAATTACACTGCCATTGCGGCATGACATCTCTTAGATGAAACATGACCGCATACCGTTGTCACCTTAAAAACTTTGTTTTATGTTTTTGTCATAAAGAAATAATTCTGGGGCCGGAATTTCAACAAAATATATGGCGGAATGCACGAACGCACAACGTGTTCGGCATCCATATTTTGATGGCTTGACGGAGGTTTAGCTAGACAACAGGTCACGTGATGGATAGGTTTATTGCGTGACGTTATCGTCAATCGTTGTTCTTCACCAATTTGCACACGTTGTGACCAAATAGTTGCGAGTAATACAATAATTCTTGAAACATTTACTGAGTCCCCAGGGAGAATACATAAGTCGAAATCTTGCAAGTAATAATATAATTCTTTAAACATTTACCAGTTAAAATACGTAAGTAAATTCCACCTTCCAAATGATTACAATAACAACGACCAGATAGAATGCGTCCTGTCGCAAGTCAAAGTTTACAACAGACGCAAGACGGACGGTTCGAGCGCAAATTATGGGTCATGGTTCACCGGTTTGCGGGACGTATGATTCGGTCCATGGATCGAACCCGTCATAGGCCGAAACATCCGACACCCGATGTGACTTGTGTATTCGTAGCTCATCGCTATAGTCACCGTATTATAGCGGTATTGTAGTACTTCGTTACTAAAGGATGGTCATGGATTGTGATCGATCAGACAATATTTACAAGACAGAAATGGGTATCCATTTTGACACACTATTCAAAACCAATCGTTCGCTAGTACGTAATTGATCAATAGGTGTCGGCACTATACTGTGTAAAAGAAAATATATATGCTCGATTGAACACAAACATTATATGCGAATCACAACATTATAACAGAGCATGGATCTGCCATCTGCAATAAAAGTAATATTAGCACACTAGGACTAAACAGCAAACATAGCGCAACAATGAAATGTAATCCAGTGTGGAAGTATTTAGGCAGAAGTTACTAGCACATGCCTACAGGCAATTATCAGCCTGGTCGTTTCCATTGCAGTAGCAAGACAGTGTTAGGCAGAGGTTACCAGCACATGCCTACACCGCTTAGCACTAGTACTCAGCAAGTTTTGACGGCATCCTAACGACTCTCCCTCGAGATGTTGTTCGAAAGGTCGTTGTAGCGCCGGTCGCCAGTGCTGGTGGCTGCTCAGGCGGCTGTAACTCGCTTTGTCGCTCTGCATTCTCGACAGGTCGTGGCTGTGGTGCGTCCAACGGGACGTCGACCGATGTCGCTACCTAAGGTCGTCGCTGTTGTGCGTCCAATGGAACGTCGACCGATGTCGCTACCCCAGGTCGTCTCTATGGTGCGTCCAATGGAACGTCGACCGATGTCGCTACCTCAAGTCGTTTCTCGGAAGTCTCCATCAGGTGTCGCCGGTTTCTACGATACTCTCGACCTTCACGGCTGACGATGTACGACCGTGGATGTCCCTCTTTGCGCACCATAACCGCTGGCTCCCACACGTCCTGATGTCGGACACGCACTGCACTGCCCGGCTGCAACTTGCTCAGCTGCTTCGAGCCTCGGTCGTAGCGCTGCTTGTACTTGTGCTGACGCTGCTGAAGTTGACGTCGAGCATCAACTACTCGTGGTGTGAGCAAGTTCGATCTCGCTGGCAGCTTGGAGCGTAGCTTACGACTCATCAACATCTGCGCTGGTGAATGTGTCTAGCCAGTAACCGGTGTGTTGCGATACTACAACAATGCCAGATATGGGTCACGTCCCTCGAAGTCGGCTTTCTTGAGAATTTTTTTCATTATTTGCACAGCCCGTTCGCTCTGGCCGTTTGATTGCGGAAAATTTGGACTCGACGTGGTCAGTCCCATTTTCCATTCTCTTGCGAAGTCGACAAACTCTGCTGGAGAATGGCATGTTGTCGCTCATCATTTCCTCCGGAATGCCATGTCTAGCGAACATCGACTTCAAGTGGATGATGACGCAAGCTGTCGTCTTGCTTTCCAGATGCGCGATCTCGGGGAATTTGGAGTAACAGTCGACTGCAACTAGGTAGCGACCCTTTAGTGTCATTATGTCGACTGCAATCCGTTGCCACAGTAGTTCTGGAACATCTCGCTGAATGAGTGGTTCTTTCTGGTTGCTTGCTCTGTATCTGAGACATATGTGGCATTGTCCCGTGATCAACTCAATGTCCTGTGACATCCCTGGCCAGTAGAGAACCGTTCTTGCTCGCGTCTTGCACTTCTCTGCTCCCTAGTGGCTCCCATATATGAGTTTTAGCATGTCTGGCCGCAGATCTCCGGGAACGACTAGACGATCGCCCCGTAGTATCAGACCATCAGATGCATGCAGTTCGTCTCGTACGTTCCAGTACTGCTGAATCTCTCTCGGAACTGATGACATCTTTCTCGGCCACCCTCTGTTGATAGTTGACTTCAGCTGCTGTAGTGTTTGGTCACTCGCTGAATTGGCCCATCTTCTCCACGCTAACAGGCAAGTTGCTGATAAGGTTATGGACCATAACCTCGACGTCCTCAGCTGCACCGCACGTAGACTCTCCTGTTATGAATGCTCGTGACAGTGTGTCCGACTGTCCGCAACATACATGTACTTCCCTAGAATGTACTTCACCTCAAGTGTGTACCTCTGAAGTTGAAGAATCATACGCTGCAATCTTGGTGAAGCTTTGGCGATTGGCTTATTGAGGATCGATTCCAGCGGACGGTGGTCTGTATGCACGACAGTGCTCTTCCCATATATGTATTGATGGAACTTTGCACACGAGAAGCAGATTGCCAGCATTTCTTTCTCTATCTGTGAGTAGTTCTCTTCGGCGGAGGTCAATGCGCGCGACGCATAAGCCACTGGACGACCTTGTTGCAGAAGACACGACCTCAGACCTCGTTGCGAATCATCAGCCTGGATAGTCGCTGGCTTGTCGACATCATAGTATTGTAATGTCGGAGCATTTGTGAGAGCATTCCGGATTCTGCTCACAGCTTCGTCGTGTTCATGCTGCCAGTCCCACTCAACATCCTGTTTCAGCAACATCCGAAGTGGAGCTGTAATGGCAGACTCATTTGGTATGTACTGTGACATATATTTTATTATGCCAAGTAGCCGCAACAAACCATGCTTGTCGTTCGGCGGTGGCATGTTCACGATCGCCTCGATCTTTGCTGGATCCGGGCGCATGCCGTCAACAGTGACGAGATTCCCCATGTAGGCGACGGTTGTCACCTTGAACTGGATCTTTGACACGTTGAATATGACATTCTCGCTGCGCGCCCGTTGCAGCACTTTGTTTACGGTCGCGCCGTGCTCCGTTTCGTTTCTTGCAGCTATGATGAGGTCGTCGGCTATGATGTTCACGCCTTGAATGTCGGAGAATGCTTCCTTATTTCTCTTCTGCATGACCTCACTCGCTGAGCTGATCCCAAATGGCATCCTCAGGAATATCTTCCTTTCCCACGGGGTGTGTAACGTACACAAATACGACGACTCGTCGGATAGCTTGACGTGCCAATACGCGTCCTTCATGTCGATGACCGTGAAGATCTTCATGCCGCCCAGTCTGCTCTGCACGTCTGCTGGAGTCGGTATCTCGTACCGCTCACGCTTGATCGCTTTGTTTAGCGGTTTGGGATCTAAACACACACGCATCCTACCATCACGCTTCTCGATTATAACCAGGTTGTGCACCTAGTCAGTTGGACGGTCAACATTCGCGATGATGCCGCTGCTCACAAGGTCATCTAGTGTCTGCTTCAGCTTGTCGTACCTGGCGTACGGTATCTTCCGGCAGTGCTGGATGACTGGTGGAACGTTGCTGTCAACCTCGATGTGGTATGGCTTTTTATATTCGCCAATACCAGTGAACACGTCTTTGTATTGTTCAAGCATGATGGCTTTGGTTAGCATGTTAGTGTCTGTGACCGTGTCTGTAGCGACTCTCTTCACCAAGTTCACCAGTGTGCATGCCTTGCATCCTAATATGGCAATTATTGGACGCGCTCGTGACGTAGAAGTTGAGCATAGTGGACAACGACGTTCGTGGACACGTGACCTGAAGTTTCACCTAACCGTCCGGACGAATTTTGTTGCTGCCAAATGCTGTTAGTGCAGTGTCCGTCTGCATGAGTAGATCCTCTGACTGTATGTGTCGATACACGTCGAGTGGTAGCACATTTGCATCTGCGCCCGTGTCCAGTTTGAATCTCACATCTTGCCCGTTCACATGCAGCGTTGTGTGCCATGTGATCTATGCTGCCGACAAAAACTGTGCCAATGAACAGTTCGCCACCAGTGTCGTTACTGTTTGACAGATGTTTGCTTTCGACTGAGTGCACGGGTCGCCGGCTAGGCTTTCGAGTGCCTCCACCTCTACAAACGACTGCAAAGTGGTTCATGCCCGAGCACTTATTGCATGCTTTGCCGAATGTTGGACACTGTCGTGGAGCATGTGACTGTCCGCAGTATTGACAAGTTGCCTCTTGTTTGTTGTTAGTCGCCTACTTTGGCATACGTGCTCTTTTCGTATAGCGACTAACATTCTTTCGTGTGCTGACAGCATGTATCTGTGTCTGGGTGGCTGCCATTGTGTCCATTTGTTGCTTACTAGTTTCAGCTGCCGTGCATATATCCAACGCCTTCGACAGTGTTAGATCCGCCTCTCGCAATAATCTCCCTTTTATGCGCGAGTCGTGCACACCAAAGACGATCTTGTCGCGAATCATGTCACTTCCACCTATCTGGAAGTCACATTTTGCTGCTTTGGCACGAAGGTCAGTCACCCATTGATCGACTGCTTCGCCCTCGTTTTGATTACAGTTCCAAAACTAGTACCGCTCAAAAACAATGTTCCTGCGTGGCTCACAATAGTTGCGGAATTTGGTTAGAACAATCTAGTAGTCAGTCTTGTCTTCATCGGCTGTATATTCGAATGTTTCATGTATGTCTTGCGTCGGTGGCTGTAACACATCCATGCCTGTAGGCTTCTGACACCATGTAGTACTTCGTTACTAAAGGATGGCCATGGATTGTGATCGATCAGAAAATATTTACAAGACAGAAATGGGTATCCATTTTTGACACTATTCAAAACCCTTCGTTCGCTAGTACGTAATTGATCAATAGGTGTCGGCACTATACTGTGTGAACACTATAACTATGACAGGTATTATGTATCACCTAGCACGTTTTGCTGTGGTGGTGTCGGCGGCAGATGCTGCGCCAATACCAAGTATTTATTGATAACTACTTGATTGTATTATTTTGTAACGATAGTTTTTATTACACAGCCACATCATACACGCGCACGACATGTAATCTAAATATAAGTTAACGTTAAATTGAAATTATTTCGTTAACATTTGCATTTGTGGTTATTTTTGTGCTAAGTAGTAGATTACGTTACAGCTTGTGATTAATGCCCCGCTCAGGCTATTGACTTCTACAACAAAATTGTCCAACTCAACGTTTCTCATTTTCGTTAATTCCTGACGCGCTCACACTGTTGACTTCTATAACTTTTATAACTGAATTGACAAACTGTTGAACAATAAATTCCCGAGTTTACATTTAAAATGTTGCAGTTTGGTGACACAGTGTTCCAATTTGGTGACAAGCTCTTCTTTGTAAACCAATTGATACATTGTAATTTATCCGTTTTGCAGACTACAAAATACTGTCCTCTATATATATATATATATATATATGGGATTCGAACCGCTATAAATCCTTGCCGGTTCCTTAGGAATCTCCTTAGTTGCAATACAATCCTATTTTCAATCTGTATTACTTTGACTTTGTCTTGTATCTTTGCAACTTAAATAAACTTATTAAACCCACGACGAAAATATATGCCCACCACATTTCTACAATTTAGGCTTCCTTGTGTGGTGTGATTGACCAACTGAATTCGTCATCGTGCTCAGGCTATGGTCAGATGTTGGTTTAGAGCTTCCTTGTGTGGTGTGATTGACCAACTGAATTCGTCATCGTGCTCAGGCTATGGTCAGATGTTGGTTTAGATACATCTAAAATATAGACCTAATAATAATGCCTAGTATTTGCCTACAACATGTGCGCTTTGCGTCGCAGACGCCGAAGTTGTTTGATAGATTGTAACGTCACACGTTATGGCAGCCATCTTGTGACAACACTACTGAATTCCGAGACGGTTAGCGGTTTCCCACGAGAACAACTGCACACTATTAATTATGCCATTAATATACATCGGGTGTGTTTCTTCACTGCCTAATTCGTAGCTTTCCTCATTTACAGCTGCAAAACAAAAGACTATAACTAGCCCACTTTTCAAGTGCACGGTGGTCTAGCAGTCTAGATCTAGCGCGCTGAACCGTTGATCTTTTTTGCAATTAGGGTCTCCGACAGCATTTTGCATACATTTGAAACACCGATGAATAGTGACGTTATAGGGCCTAATGCATTTAAGCACAAATTTAATTTTAATTACAAAATCAAGTACCGAAACTGTAAATGCCGTTATGTCGTTGGTCCTTCTACCTCTGGGGAAATAAATCCCACGCGGATTTAGGGGAAGAA
Source organism: Paraescarpia echinospica (assembly GCA_020002185.1). Classification (NCBI taxonomy): domain Eukaryota; kingdom Metazoa; phylum Annelida; class Polychaeta; order Sabellida; family Siboglinidae; genus Paraescarpia; species Paraescarpia echinospica. Next base: position 24,339,150 of record CM034540.1, read on the forward strand.
GGAGCACCACTGAACAGAACTTCGACCTCAGAATTCTCTGTGAGAAACACCTACAATACCAGCAAGACCGGTACCGCGCTTTCAGAAACTTCAAGAAGGCGACAGGGTCTGGCACGTTCAGAAATAGTTTACCGCGATCCTAGATCGCTTACACAGCGAAGTGTTCGGAATTGCGATTGGGCTCGATCGTGATCACGATCTTAATCAGTGGCGCTGGAACGAAATTAATATTAATATTGAGGGGCTGAGAACCGGAGCTTCTGCACCACTCCGCTGTCAGATCATGACATCGGAATAAAAAATTAGGGGGCGGTTCTGTTGGAATGTTTTCGCCGCCGCGCCGTTTATTACTGGGGGGGGGGGCAGAACCATATGTATGTCCTCCAATTCCACCCCCTTTCACTGTCGCCAACAAAAACACGTTAATCCTCTCAAAAAACCCCGTGTGTTTTCTCATCCAATATGTCTTTAGGGAGTCCAAGAACTGTTTACTTGCTGTCAGCAATATTACTTTCAAGATCTGCAAAGGCAGGGAAACAATTTCTCAAGACTGTTTAGAATTATAATGTTGTCACTTGGTTTTTGGAGCTTGCTGATGAATACTTTCTTCATGTTTGACTCCTTTTATCTACTCAACGTACTCTTTGCAATTACCAAGTGATGGCTACTAGCCCACTACATATATGTATGCCCACAGAGCAGTCGGAGATCCTGCAAACATCGAGTCTTTCATCCTAGTCCAATTTTTGAAATATGCTTTCGTTCCGTTACACAACGACCATTTTGTTTGTTGCCATGTGTAGTGTCGATGGCCATGAAATAAATACGATTTTATGGATGGAACTTGAACACTGTTTATTCACGTTTCGTTACATGTCATGGCCGAGTAGTTCCCCGGATATTGACAGTTCCTAGTACATCACTGGTCGCTAGGCGGCAGCACGATATATAGTGAATATCACATTCCTCTCCTTCTTGATAAAGTTGTACTAACATGCAGAATTATTTCAAAAATGAGATATGATAGTATGACATTCAAAGACACAAATACAGTCCAATGACAAATAAAACTTACTATGATTTAGTCATATCATAATAAAACGTCAGCTGTGAAAGTTCTTCATGACTTTCAAATAACATTAGTGTATGTCACAGTTCGTAATCCTTGCTGATATTAGTTATCAACTCGCAAGGTAAATTAAAACGACATGAAGGGAGAGTCCACAGTAAACATAAATTATTCATTGATTAATACTGTAATTCTTATTACACAGACATTCAAAACTGTCAATTAAAACTATGCAAAATACACCAGCTGTTAAACTGAGTATACTAGGGGGAGAGGTTACTAGCACGTCACCCCGGCTATCCAATCTTTATCATTGGATTTTCCTATTCTGCATTCAGATTATTTAACTTTAGGAAGTCCAATATAGTCCTAGAAGCGGAATGGCATCTTGTGAAAACGTTGTGGGCGAGCGCCTGGGTAGCGTAAACACGGTTTAAGTGTTGCCTTCGAAGATTCTCCACCAGTTGTCGTTTCTTTGCGAAGCTCATCATCGTGATCAATCATAGCCGTGTCGATATCATCAGATGTGTCTTCGCTAGTGAGTGTGTCTACGGGATCGATTCGTTTGAAGTGTGAAATGTTTCGTGTGATTGTACACGGGTGTCTGCTTGCGGTTATCATATTCCCTTTTATACTTTCCACCTTAAACGGTTCAGGGTCGAAGTGTGGGGTGAGCTTGGTCGCACGACGCTGGCGTACCAACACTGTGTCTCCTTTCTCGATGCTTGTGTGTCTTGCATTTCGTCGTTTGTCGGCATATTGTTTTATTTGTCGTTTTCTGTGTTCGTCGTTCTGCTGCATTTTGAAACGTGTGTTCAGGAGCGGAGGAACACTGTCAGCAGGAAGCTGTGGGAGCTGTGTGCGGAAACGGCGATTGTACAGAGCTTCAGCAGGAGCGACGCCGGTGGTGCAGTGTGGTGTTGCACGATATTGGCGCAAAAACCGGTACATCTTTTGTTTCCAGTTTTTCTGCTCTATGTGTGCAGTTCGGATTGCCTTTAGTAGTGTCCATGAAACGTTCCACCTCACCATTGGCTTGTGGCCACAGTGGTGATATGCGTCGATGTGTGAACCCTAGGTCCTTGCTGAAGTTTCTGAAATCTTCACCTTGAAATGGTGGACCATTGTCAGTCCGCACAGTCTGTGGGATGCCTTGTCTTGAGAAAATGTTGTCAAGCTTCGGTATTACGGTCTTAGCTGAAGTAGATTTGATGATCTCCACTTCGGGGAAATGACTGTAGTCGTCTGTTACCACTAGTAACATATCACCCGACCGCAGTGGGTCAACAAAATCAACAGACTCGTCGCACCATGGAGCTGGCGGTAGACTGGACATCTTGAGTGGTTCAGGGTTTGTCGACTTTCTGGTAGTAGCCTGGCATGGTATGCACTGACGAATTCTTCTTTCTACCAGTCTATCGATGCCGAGAAACCAAACCTTTTCCCTCAGCAAAGTCTTGGTCTTCACGATTCCCTGGTGTCCTACGTGAGCTAGATCGACAGCTTGTTGTTGCAATGCATCAGGGATGACTATGCGTGTTCCTCTTAGGATTAGACCGTCGTGTAATGCAAATTCGGACCGGATTTGTTTGTAAGGCCTGACGAGTTCATCTTCCCACCTTTGTGTCCTGATTGCCTCTTGTAGTTTGTTCATAGTTCTGTCCTGTGCAGTTGCGTCACGGAGTTCATTCAGTGACATAGCTTTGGGTATTGCGTTCACGCAGGCGTAGTGCACATATTCTTCAGCAATGTTTTTGTCTGGTGTCGAAGTCGTGGATGGGTGTCGACTGCGGAAGTCGGCTGGATTGTTGTCATCACGTCCGGGCTTGTATACCAGATCTAGATCATATGGGGTCAGCCGCAGTCGCCCTTCTCAATCCTTGCTGATGCGGGTTTCGAGCCTTTGAAGATTCCTATGAGCGGTTTGTGGTCTGTTCTCACTGTGAATGTCGATCCGTATACATACAGATGGAAATGTTTGATTCCCCATACAACGGCAACCATTTCTCTCTCTGTCTGAGAATATCGTGACTCAACGTCCGATAGGGCCTTGCTGGCATAGCTGATCACTCTACCGTCTTGAGTGAGTATGGCCCCTAAGCCTGTAGGGCTGGCATCGACAATGATTTCGGATGGCTTCCTGGTGTCGAAGTACTCCATCACTTGGGTGCTGGCTAGGGCTTGTTGCAAATTCTGAAAAGCTTGTTCGTGGCGTTGGTCCCACATCCATGGAGTGTCTGATCGGGTCAATTCTCGGAGAGGACTCGTGATAGAGGCATAGTTACGGATGAACCGTGACACATATTGGGCCATTCCCAATAGTGACTTCACCTCGGAGAAGTGTTGTAGTGGTGTGGCATTCACCAGAGCTTCGATCTTCTTGGGATCTGCTGCTAGACCATCTCTTCCGAACACATGACCATAGAAAGTTACATGGTCTTGTGCAAACATGGATTTTGCTTTGTTCAAGCGCAGGCCGTGTTCCTGTAGTCGCCTCAGCACGGCATGTAGATTAGCATCATGTTCGGCCTGGTCCTTCCCGTGGACGATGATGTCATCTGAGAAGTTCTTGCAACCCTTGAGATCATGCAGGAGTTGACTTATAGCGTTCTGAAAAATTTCAGATGTCGCATTCACGCCAAACATCAGGCGTTTGTACCTGTGCACTTCGACAGTCAACATGCCTTTCAGTGGTAGCGGGTTTTGTGACCCGTATGGGTAGATCTGAGTTTCTGGAGGCTGTAGTGACTGCATGTCAGGGTGCGATTCAGACAGTTGTTGATAGGTTGGTTCATCAAGGATGATAACTGACGCGCCTGAATCTATCATGCATTCTATTGGCACTGTTTTCAGCTTGATGGTGCATAGGGGTAGCTTGTTCTTGTTGCTTTTCGCAATAGCAACCTTGTCTCGCAGAGGTTGGCATTGAAGAATGGTGTAGATGTAATCATCTTCGGAGTAATCGATGCCATTATTCTGGATGGTAGCAGTTCGTGCAGTTTGGGAGTAGTGTATGGCATTTGCCCGTGAGTGTTGCTTGCGTTTACTGTTTTGGCATACTTTCCCAAAATGGCCTACTATGCCGCATGCTGAGCATTCTTTTCCCATGGCAGGGCACCGGGAATCACCCTTCCTATGCTTTGTAGCCCCACCACAAAAAAAGCAACTGTTTCCATTCTTTGAGGCTGTCGACTTGTCACGAGGTCTATTGTGGCTGATCCTAGAGTGATCGCGTCGGCGCCTTGATGGATAACGTATTTGGCCTTCGTAGTTGTTCTGTGACTGTGAGTGATGGCGACTTCTCCCTCGCTGTTCCTAGTACATCACTGGTCGCTAGGCCGGCAGCACGGTATATAGTGAATATCACACCATGGAGACGGGGATCTAGCAGAAAGACGTTATGTGTATTGTTTACTCTGTGAGGCATGATAGATAAACAACGGTACTACAGATGCAAATTAAAACATCCCCGTAGCGTTTCACGGTGTTTGTTTGTGTGGAGCCTGCACAGAATAAGACGCCGTGCCACCGGTGAAACGCTCAGTAAAAATCACGTACTATATTTGCGTAGAGCATTTTAAACTATTTTAATGTTTGCAAATAATATAAATAAATGAGTGGTCATGTAATCTCCAGGGGGCGCCACCATGTTTGATTTATTGGGATTAGTTAATATTATCTGCTGCATCCAATGCTGTAATTGGCGACAGCAAAAATTAAATGGTCTTGGGAACGAGTTTATGTTTGACATTAAGATATGCACATACGAATAATTGCAAGCACGCATTTGGTCAGTGACAATGTTGTTTCTTATATTGCAGTGCCAGAGTACGTGCCGCCGGTATCACATCTCTGGCCGGGCGGCTGCGCTGTCGCTGATATTTTTAGTTTTATTTGTTGTCGCCTCCTGTTTTAATATTATTTATTCTAATATTCCCGGCGAGCCCTTCTCGGAGGGGAGTCCATAGGAAATCATCCCTGGAGACAGGACCCCAGTCTGCAGGGCGCAGCGACCCATCCCACCATCGAGCAGTCCATCGGCACATCCTATTTGTTTTCCTCTGCAGAGCGGCATCCGCCTTACCGCGGGCTGACTGCGGTCGCTATTCCTCTGCTGTAAGCCGACTGCGAGAATTAGATCTCCCGCCGGATGTGTCAGGACACAACACTGGCAGGAAGGAGGGCATCCCGAGAACTAGTAGGCCTGGCACATCTGATTCACTTTGGGGAGGCCCACGGACCATGTTGCAGTGGGACCTGAGACTCCCCGGAGTGAGGGTCGGTCTACCATCAGCAGAGGTATATTTATAATTACTTCAAATTCATTTCACGGCTGCAACATACGTTGTTCCGGCCAGCGCACGGAGCCAAGCATCAAGCAGCGACGGTGCCACCAGAGGCACCCACGATACCACCACGGACGTTAACATAAGGGGCAGCGATGTTAACACAAGGGGCAGCGACATTACCACAAGTGGCAACCACTTTACCACAAGAGGCAGCGACGTTACAACCAGGGGCAGCCACGTTATCACCAGAGGCAGGCACGTTACAACCAGAGGCACCCACTTTACAACCAGGGCACCCACGTTACAACCAGAGGCACCCACGTTACAACCAGAGGCAGCCACGTTACCACCAAAAGCAGCGATGTTACCCCAAGGGACAGCCATGTTACCACAAAGGGCAGCGACGTTACATATTGTTCGTTGTGCCGGCCAGTGCACGGAGCCGGGCAGCCACTTCATCACAAGAGGCAGCGACTTTACCGTATGGGACAGCAATGTTAACACAAGGGGCAGCGACGTTACCACAAGAGGCAACCACTTTACCACACGAGGCGGCGACGGTACCACTACGGACAGCCACGATACAACCAGAGGCACTTACGATACCACCAGAAGCAGCCACGTTTCCACCAGAGGCAGCCAAGTTAAAACCAGAGTCAACGATGTTACCACCTGAGTCAGCGACGTTACCATCATAGGCACCCACTTTACCACCAGAGGCACCCATGTTACACCAAGGGCAACCACGTTGCTATAAGAGGCACGCACCTTAACACAAGGGTCAGCGACGTTTTACTTTATTTTACATTATCACCAGAGGCAGCCACGTTACAACCAAAGGCAGCGGTGTTACCGCAGCGACGTTACATACTGTACGTTGTGCCGGCCACTTTACCACAAGAGGCAGCGACGTGACCATAAGGGGCTGCGGTGTTAACACAAGGGGCAGCGACGTTACCACAAGTGGCAACCACTTTACCACAAGAGGCACGACGTTACCCCAAGGGGCAGCCACTTTATTACAAGGGGCAGCGATGTTACCACAAGGGGTAGCCACTTTGCCACAAGAGGCGGCGACGGTACCACAAGGAGCAGCCACGATACCACCTGAGGCAGCCACGTTAGTAGTATAGAGGAGCTGTTCGTCCCCGTGCACGACACCTTTGGTGACCTTTGGGCAAAACTTTACTAATAAAAAACGTTTTAATTACCCCTAAACGTTTTCGGCAACCTACTTATAAAAAAAGATCAAAGGCTTTTTTGACACTAAACGTTTTCGGCAACCTACTTATAAAAAACGTGATGGATTACCCCCTCTAAGTACATTTGAGCTGCCACCTAGCGGTTAGTGTATATATCAGTTTGTTTGTCCCCTAGCGATCAACGCCGTACCTAGCGCGTGCTGACCTAAGCAATATATGACGCGACTATATAACCACAATAAAACCACTGTGTGCAGACTTCCCCCGTCAGCCCTATGTGGATGCCCCCACTGTACCCTAGCGGCGGCGGACATTTGAGGTGCCACCTAGCGGTGAGTGTAGAGATCATTTTGTTTGTCCCCTAGCGATCAACGCCGTACCTAGTGCGTGCTGACCTAAGCACTATATGACGCGGCTATATAACCGCGATAAAACCACTGTGTGCAGACTTCCCCCGTCAGCCCAAGACAAGAATGGCGCGTGAAATCCGCGCCGTGTATAGAGTTCGGTCGTCGGGGTGGGCGTAAACCACGACCCATTGTTGCCTCGTCGGAGGAATGACGACACGAGGCTGGTGTCGTGCGTCGGCGTCGTTGATAGGTGGCGGTGGTGGAGAGATGGGTCGAGGGGGGTGCACTGTTGAGGCGACCGCACATACTGGCTTTGTCGCTGCTGTTGACAGGGCGGTTGTAGGCAGTCGGATCTCTCTATGAAAATAAACCACAATACATGTAGGCGTGTTTAAACAAAGGGCGCCAAAATAAAATGAGAACCATGCATGCATGTACGCATGCATGCATGCATGCATGCGTAAAAGCAGGCTTACTGAAATAAACCACAATACATGTACGCGTGTTTAAACAAAGGGCGCCAAAATAAAATGAGAACCATGCATACATGCACACATGCATGCATGGCGAGGGGGGTCACTCCGTGATGTTGGGGCGACCGTGCATACTGGCTTTGTTGCTGCTGTTGACAGGGCGGCCGTTCGTGTAGGCAGTTGGATCTCTCTATGAAATAAACCACAATACATGTACGCGTGTTTAAACAAAGGGCGCCAAAATAAAATGAGAACCATGCATACATGCACACATGCATGCATGGCGAGGGGGGTCACTCCGTGATGTTGGGGCGACCGTGCATACTGGCTTTGTTGCTGCTGTTGACAGGGCGGCCGTTCGTGTAGGCAGTTGGATCTCTCTATGAAATACACCACAATACATGTACGCGTGTTTAAACAAAGGGCGCCAAAATAAAATGAGAACCATGCATGCATGCACACATGCATGCATGCGTAAAAGCAGGCTTACTGAAATAAACCACAATACATGTACGCGTGTTTAAACAAAGGGTGCCAAAATAAAATGAGAACCATGCATGCGTAAAAGCAGGCTTACCGCTGTGTTGCCTTACGAGAAGGCGTTATTGTATTCATACTTGAAATAGCCAAATGGTGAAATGCGCTGTCAAGTGTATGCTGCGACTCCATGTATGAATGTGTGTCGTCAAACAGCGGCGGCGCATGACACTACGGCTTATCGTGATTGGCGCATGACACTACGGCTTATCGCGATTGGAATGTGAACGGCGAACAATGCCATTTCAAAAACAATAAACGAAAAGCTAAAAGCATGAAAGTAAGCGTTGTATATGATTAGTTAGGGCTAGGGAATCGTGTGGTGTAGTGATATTAGAGAAATTCGATGTAAAGACACAATTGACGATGAATGTACTGACATGACCGCTAACTTTTTTCCTAAAACAAATGCGTCGTATGTCTTAAGTACGCATGCGCGCTATTTTGTAAGATAACGGTATCTGCGTCGTATGTGTTAAGTGCGCATGCGCGTTATTTTGTAAGATAACTATAGACAATGCCATTGCAAAAACAATAAACGAAAAGCTAAAAGCATGAAAGTAAGCGTTGTATATGATTAGTTAGGGCTCGGGAATCGTGTGGTGTAGTGATATTAGAGAAATTCGATGTAGAGACACATTTGACGATGAATGTACTGACATGACCGCTAATTTTTTTCCTAAAACAAATGCGTCGTATGTGTTAAGTACGCATGCGCGTTATTTTGTAAGATAACGGTAGACTAGGCAGTATGTGTTAAGTGCGCATGCGCCTTATTTTGAAAAGTGTTGTAAGCACGCACGCGTACATGTATTGTGGTTTATTTCATAGAGTACTGAAGATCCAACTGCCTACAAGAACGGCCCTGTCAGCAGCAGCAGCAGCAAAGCCGGTATGCTCGGTCGCTCCCATATCACGGAGTGACCCCCCTCGCCCAATCACTCCACCACCACCACCTATCAGCCACGACGCCGATGACTTCGATGACGACACCAGCCTCGTGTCTCCGTTCTTAAGAAGAGGAAGCAATGGATCGTGGTACACGCCTATCCCACCGACCGAACTATTACACTACCCTGACAGACATCCACACAAGCTAGTGGTGTTAGTTGACTACACTACCCTGACAGACATCATCACAAGCTAGTGGTGGTAAGTTGACTACACTACCTGACAGACATCCTCACAAGCTAGTGGTGGTAGTTGACTACACTACCTTGGCAGACATCCTCACAAGCTAGTGGTGGTAGTTGACTACACTACCCTGGCAGACATCCTCACAAGCTAGTGGTGGTAGTTGACTACACTACCCTGACAGACATCCTCACAAGCTAGTGGTGGTAGTTGACTACACTACCCTGACAGACATCCTCACAAGCTAGTGGTGGTAGTTGACTACACTACCCTGACATACATCCTCACAAGCTAGTGGTGGTAGTTGATTACACTACCCTGGCAGACATCCTCACAAGCTAGTGGTGGTAGTTGATTACACTACCCTGGCAGACATCCCCACACAAGCTAGTGGTGGTAGTTGACTACACTACCCT
>CM034540.1:24349619-24408334 GCA_020002185.1 Paraescarpia echinospica
TAGTCAACTTACCACCACTAGCTTGTGATGATGTCTGTCAGGGTAGTGTAGTCAACTAACACCACTAGCTTGTGTGGATGTCTGTCAGGGTAGTGTAATAGTTCGGTCGGTGGGATAGGCGTGTACCACGATCCATTGCTTCCTCTTCTTAAGAACGGAGACACGAGGCTGGTGTCGTCATCGAAGTCATCGGCGTCGTGGCTGATAGGTGGTGGTGGTGGAGTGATTGGGCGAGGGGGGTCACTCCGTGATATGGGAGCGACCGAGCATACCGGCTTTGCTGCTGCTGCTGCTGCTGCTGCTGACAGGGCCGTTCTTGTAGGCAGTTGGATCTTCAGTACTCTATGAAATAAACCACAATACATGTACGCGTGCGTGCTTACAACACTTTTCAAAATAAGGCGCATGCGCACTTAACACATACTGCCTAGTCTACCGTTATCTTACAAAATAACGCGCATGCGTACTTAACACATACGACGCATTTGTTTTAAGAAAAAAGTTAGCGGTCATGTCAGTACATTCATCGTCAAATGTGTCTCTACATCGAATTTCTCTAATATCACTACACCACACGATTCCCGAGCCCTAACTAATCATATACAACGCTTACTTTCATGCTTTTAGCTTTTCGTTTATTGTTTTTGCAATGGCATTGTCTATAGTTATCTTACAAAATAACGCGCATGCGCACTTAACACATACGACGCAGATACCGTTATCTTACAAAATAGCGCGCATGCGTACTTAAGACATACGACGCATTTGTTTTAGGAAAAAAGTTAGCGGTCATGTCAGTACATTCATCGTCAATTGTGTCTTTACATCGAATTTCTCTAATATCACTACACCACACGATTCCCTAGCCCTAACTAATCATATACAACGCTTACTTTCATGCTTATAGCTTTTCGTTTATTGTTTTTGAAATGGCATTGTTCGCCGTTCACATTCCAATCGCGATAAGCCGTAGTGTCATGCGCCAATCACGATAAGCCGTAGTGTCATGCGCCGCCGCTGTTTGACGACACACATTCATACATGGAGTCGCAGCATACACTTGACAGCGCATTTCACCATTTGGCTATTTCAAGTATGAATACAACAACGCCTTCTCGTAAGGCAACACAGCGGTAAGCCTGCATTTACGCATGCATGCATGGTTCTCATTTTATTTTGGCACCCTTTGTTTAAACACGCGTACATGTATTGTGGTTTATTTCAGTAAGCCTGCTTTTACGCATGCATGCATGTGTGCATGCATGCATGGTTCTCATTTTATTTTGGCGCCCTTTGTTTAAACACGCGTACATGTATTGTGGTGTATTTCATAGAGAGATCCAACTGCCTACACGAACGGCCGCCCTGTCAACAGCAGCAACAAAGCCAGTATGCACGGTCGCCCCAACATCACGGAGTGACCCCCCTCGCCATGCATGCATGTGTGCATGTATGCATGGTTCTCATTTTATTTTGGCGCCCTTTGTTTAAACACGCGTACATGTATTGTGGTTTATTTCATAGAGAGATCCAACTGCCTACACGAACGGCCGCCCTGTCAACAGCAGCAACAAAGCCAGTATGCACGGTCGCCCCAACATCACGGAGTGACCCCCCTCGCCATGCATGCATGTGTGCATGTATGCATGGTTCTCATTTTATTTTGGCGCCCTTTGTTTAAACACGCGTACATGTATTGTGGTTTATTTCAGTAAGCCTGCTTTTACGCATGCATGCATGCATGCATGCGTACATGCATGCATGGTTCTCATTTTATTTTGGCGCCCTTTGTTTAAACACGCCTACATGTATTGTGGTTTATTTTCATAGAGAGATCCGACTGCCTACAACCGCCCTGTCAACAGCAGCGACAAAGCCAGTATGTGCGGTCGCCTCAACAGTGCACCCCCCTCGACCCATCTCTCCACTGTTACTCCGTGGGTGAGTGAGTGTAAGGTAGTCTTTATATTGATATGCCAATCTTGGAGTATTGTTAGTGTATATCCTCCAAGGCGCTGAAGTTCACTCGCACACTTCTGTGTTGATTCGCTTCCTTTGACATTTGGCTTGTGACAAACAATACTGGCAATGTATTTTAGAAAACATAACACAACTTATTTAATGTTATAGACTTACATGTTTTGATATGCTCTTCTTTCTTGGGGGCCTTTCTCCTACCCGAGAGAATGGAGTGGTGATCAACTCACCAGATAGCGCCAGTAAAACGAGCTTAAAGTCAAAATACTGTAACGGTGCTAATTGCTGCCCTTAGTTCACTGTTCCATCGGGGTGTGAGCTCGCGGTTATAACACTTGATTCGCTGTTCCATGGAGGTGTAAGCTCGCGGTTATAGACATTGGTTCACTGTTCCATGGGGGGGGGGGGTGAGCTCGCGGTTATAGCCCTTGGTTCACTGTTCCATGGGGGGTGTGAACTAGCGGTTATAACCCTTGGTTCACTGTTCCATGAGGGTGTGAGGTCGCGGTTATAACCCTTGGTTCACTGTTCCATCGGGGGGTGAGTTCGCGGTTATAACCTTTGGTTCACTGTTCCATGGGGGGTGTAAGCTCGCGGTTATAGCCATTGGTTCACTGTTCCATGGGGGTGTGAACTCGCGGTTATAACCCTTGGTTCACTGTTCCATGGGGGGGGTGAGTTCGCGGTTATAGCCCTTGGTTCACTGTTCCATGGGGGGTGTGAACTAGCGGTTATAACCCTTGGTTCACTGTTCCATGAGGGTGTGAGGTCGCGGTTATAACCCTTGGTTCACTGTTCCATAGGGGGTGTGAGTTCGCGGTTATAGCCCTCGGTTCACTGTTCCATGGGGGGTGTGAGTTCACGGTTATAGCCCTTGGTCCACTGTTCCATGGGGGGTGTCAGCTCGCGGTTATAGCCCTTGGTTCACTGTTCCATGGGGGATGTGAGTTCGCGATTATAGCCCTTGGTCCACTGTTCCATGGGGGGTGTGAGCTCGCGGTTATAACCCTTGGTTCACTGTTCCATGGGGGGTATGAGCTCGCGGTTATAACCCTTGGTTCACTGTTCCATGGGGGGTGTAAGCTCGCGGTTATAACCCTTGGTTCACTGTTCCATGGGGGGTGTAAGCTCGCGGTTATAGCCCTTGGTTCACTGTTCCATGGGTGCGTGAGCTCGCAGTTATAGCCCTTGGTTCACTGTTCCAAGGGGGGGGGTGAGCTCGCGGTTATAGCCCTTGGTTCATTGTTCCATGGGGGGTGTAAGCTCGCGGTTATAGTCCTTGATTCACTGTTCCATGGGGGTGTGAGCTCGCGGTTATAGCCCTTGGGTCACTGTTCCATGGGAGTGCACGCACGCACGCACGCACGCACGCACGCACGCACGCACGCACGCACGCACGCACGCACGCACGCACGCACGCACGCACGCACACGCACACACACACACACACACACACCACACGCAATGCAATTAAGTGCTCGTGGACACCAACTTGTGGGTTATCCCAAACACACTGTTTGAAAGTTGTCCCACCCAGTGTCTGTAGTCCGCGAGAGTACCGGTGAAACAATGGACATGCGTAGCATAACCTGGCCTGCATTCTGTCCCATGCATCTCCTTCAAGGGACTAATCGAGGGTGTGCACCGTATGTGGGTTTGATGACCGTCGTCTGATGACTCACAGTACGTGACACCCTTTATAACGGAATGAAGCCAGTCGTCCGCAAACATGCAATTGTCCACAACAAGGAGAAGGCTGTTTCCTTCGCCGGGACGGGTTCTGGGACATTGCTGACACATTCATTGCGTGTGTGCGCATGCGCGTTAGCGTGAGTCGCAAAATATAACAGATAGAACTAATCACTCCCGGAACGTTTCCCGTTTACGGAGCGGAAGTTCTGCCAACGTCGTCCTGATGCTATCCCAGTTAAACGAACGAACGAACGAACGAAGAAATTTATTAACTCCATGTATATAAAAAGTACAACTTGTTTTTTATCCTTCATTGTATAAATACAATAAAACATATACAAACACAAATATACATATACGCACGATGCATCAATCGTGTGTACTTCGGTAATTTGCGGAACAAAAATAATTAATGTATTTGAAACATAATATATACCAGACGGATTCGGTGACTCCTATTAAGACAAAATGTCGCTATCATAGGACCACCCCATTTACGTTAATAATAACATAGGTCGTTTTAATAAACAATAAAGTCCATCTCGTGTGTGTGTGTGTGTGTGTGTGTGCGTGCGTGCGTGCGTGCGTGCGTGCGTGCGTGCGTGCGTGCGTGCGTGCAAGTGTATCATTGTTTTGTTTTGCATGTACGTGTATGCATGTATATACTCTTACGCTAGCGTCATTGTAATCGATTACACATTCTCAATACTTCATTTATTAAAAAATTATGTTTTGCTGAAATGTATAACAGTTTGATAATGTGCACCTATAACCGTATTTTTGTAAGACATAATTGTTCATATATATTGAAAAACCTCGCGTACTGTGGGTGTATATCTTATCTTTAATTAAATCGGGAGTGTTATTTATAGCGTGTAGCAAGTTGTGTTTCAAACATTTCGTTGCAAAGTCATGCTTAGTTTTGAAAGTATATATATTTGTGTTTTCCGAGTGTCGTGGTTGTGTATGTTATCTGCCTGCCTGCCTGCCTGCGTGTATGCGTGAATGCGTGCACGAAGCCAAACAAGGACCGCAACAGCAATTTGAGCCGCAGCCACAAAACACACTAAGACCCGCAGGCTTACAGGAATCTTTGTTTGTCATGTAGTTGGTTCAGCTGGAAAATGCATGCAGTATGCATTCGTCCGGAGGGGGTCGTTTTTGGGACAAGGGTTCATAAAATGGGACTCGGACGAACCCACCTCCCGAAACGCCATGGTTACGAGTCTGGCCTAGGTAGTGATTTACTACTGAATGACAGTCGAGGCAACGCTGGAGTGTATATAATTAAAATACAGTTTGAAACCAAAGTATAGTTCGCCTTTTGATTAAAAACATGTATTTACAACTATGGCGTGCTTCACGTGGATTTTTTGTTGTGGTTGGAAAAATCTACCATAGGCATCGGAACATGGTGGGGATTCGGGGGGATCAGCCCCAAATAACTAGAGTGTGGGGGGCTAAGCCCCCAAATATTTAAGTCAAGGGTGGTGCAGTTGAAGGCTCCCAAAAAACTAAAACACTGCTCCCCTCAAATCGCGAAAATTCCCATCAATACCCTCGAATCGTGAAAAAATATCTAACATTACCCCCCTCGAAAGGCAAAAAATCTTCAAAACTACCCCCTTCGAACAGAAAAATATCGTCAACACTCCCTCCGTCTTGTCACATAAGCACCACCAAGTAATCACCGCGTTCCGACGCATATGCCTACTCTAGTTAATTATAGGTGACGCGTTGGTGTCAGTATCTGATACTGCTTCGATACAGACGGGACACGTGCCTTGGCAGAGATCTAGACAGCGATTACAAACAATGAAGTACCGCTATTACAAAGAGGCCGACATTTGAGGATAGGCCTGCAATATTTAGCAAATCGTTTATGCAGGCGGGTTATAATGTCATTACGGGTGGTGCTGTACCAATTAACGTAATCCATGAGGCACTCAGACCTATTCACGCAAAAACAAATCGGTCAGACGCCACTAAATGTGTGCGTGCGTGTGTCTGGTGTGCGTGTGTGCGTGTGTGTGTGTGTGCATGGGTGTGTATTAGGGGTGTGCGTGTGTGCGTGCGTGCGTGTGTGCGTGCGTACGTGTCTGTGTGAGTTATTTCGTGGATATTGTTTTTAGGGCGTACAAAACGTATTAGCGCACGCTTTTGTACCTGCGCGCACTGGTAATGTTTTAATCGAAGCACTCTATAAAACACAAACATCATTATTAGATGGACGGAAACACCGGTTAAAATTGTCCACGCGGATTTGTGCGAAGTGGGTCGAATCATCAGAGTATATATGCGGATACGCCAACTGCGCAAACGTAAGGATCTTTAGCTGGTCAGTTATGCGCTTACCGGTCCAGATTGCTAGTCTTTTACTTACTACACGTATATATAATAACATTGTGAGCTTTAAAGTACTCGAAATTGTCCTAGTTTTTATATAAACCAGGGTGGGACAAGGAGCCCCCCTTCCCCCTTCCCCCTTCCGTGAGTGTGTGCACACACACACTCACGGAACACACACACACACACACACACACACACACACACACACACACACACACACACACACACACACACACACACACACACACACACACACACACACACACACGCACGCACGCACGCACGCACGCACGCACGCACGCACACACACACACACACACACACACACACAATCATGGTGGGGCAAGCAACCCCCCGTGGGGTAAGAAGCCCCCTTGTGTTTCCTAGACTATACGCGCTTGAAGTTTGTCTCTGGTGGACAAATACAATGCTGCTACGAAGGGACTATTTTGCACGAAAAAATGACAGGCGAGATACACGTTTAGAAAGTATCTGCATTAAACATTTTCTTGCATGTTGATGTAACATTTTTGTGTGTTTATAATGTTTTACTGAAACTTAGGGATTACGCTTAACGTCGTGCAATTATTATCATATTTATCATTAGTGTATATAGCTTCATCCATTATTATAAAATAAAACGATAATTAATATTAGCGCGATAATTTACATTTGTTTAGATCATGCATCTTGGGGGGCAAGTAGCCCCTTTACAGTTCGTGGCAGGTCGCCCCCATGGACGTCTTGCCCCGCGTGAATTGGTCAATGTATAATCGCGAATATATCGATCATACTTAAAATCCCTGAAGAGTGCATAAAACGTAGCGGCTGACAACTGATGTGTGGGCAGTGACGAACTTGTGAACATTTTAGTATGTACCTTTAACTATTAGAAATATATTATTATTATTTATTATTTATTTTATTTAATAATCTTAATATGCCATGTTTTAGGATTGTAATGCGCCTCTGAATGACAGTAATTGCCAGACTTAGGGCGCAGAGAAATGCAGTAAATTATTTATTAATTTTATTATTAACATGGCGGGTATTCGGGAGACTTGGTCCCAGTAGCTATAATGTGGGGGCTAAACCCCCAAATGTTTAGTGAATGTTTTCGATCAGCGTCAAGGGTGGTGCTGTTGATGGCTCCAAAAATCCAACATTGCCCCCTCGAACCGCGAAAAACTCCAACATAACCTCCCTCAAACCACGAAAATTGTCCAACAATACCCCCGAACAGCAAAAAACTCTAACATTACCCCCCTCGAACGGGAAAAAACAAAAAACGACCCCCTTCGAACAGAAAATTACCGTCAGCACTCCCTCCGTCTTGCCACGTCAGGTATAATTGTAGCGAAGTGCTGACACACCGGCTCTGGCTTAACCCCACCAAGTACATCCCTGTATTCACCGCGTTCCGACGCATACGCCTACTCTAGATAATTATAGGTGACGCATAGGTGTAAGCCAGTATCTGTTACTACTTCGAAACAGACGGAACACGCGCATTAACAGAGATCTAGACAACGATTACAAACAAGGAAGGACCGCTATTATAGATAGGCCGACATCTGAGGTTGGGCCTGTAATATTTAGCAAACCGTTTATGCAAACGGATTGTAAATATCATTACGGGTGGTGCTGTACCAATTAACGTAATCCATGAGGCACTCAGACCTATTCACGCGAAAACAAATCCGTCAGACGCCACTAAATGTGTGCGTGCGTGTGTCTGGTGTACGTGTGTGTGTGTGTGTTTGAGTGAGTGCGTGTGCGTGTGTGCGTGCGTGTGTCTGGTGTACGTGTGTGTGTGTGTGTGTGTGTGCGTGCGTGCGTGAGTGTGTATTAGGGGTGTGTTTGTGTGTGTGTGTGTGTGTGTTTGAGTGAGTGTGTGTGTGTGTGTGTGTGTGTGTGTGTGTGTGTGTGTGTGTGTGTGTGTGTGTGTGTGTGTGTGTGTGTGTGTGTGTGTGTGTGTGTGTGTGAGAGAGAGTTATTTCGAGGATATTGTTCTATCTTAAGGCCTACAAAACGTATTAGCGTACGCTTTTGTATATTAGAAAATAATTAATATATTTGAAACATAATGTACAATTGTCCACGCGGATTTGTGCGAAGTGGGTCGAACCATCAGCGCAAACATAAAGAACAGGAACAGGAACAGGAGCCGGAGATATTTCTTATCCCAAATACATAATACAACAAAATAATCGTTATAGAAACTAAAAACCATACAGTATATTGCAATCGAATAAAAAACAAAGTGGTAAATATATAATGTGTGATAGGGAAATAAAGGATTATGTCATATAAGGGACGGGAGACTCCTACTAAGACTAATTATAGTCGCTGTCGTAAGAGCCACCCTATTAAATAATTTCAACCATTATTTAACTTATATAAACATACGAAGATTCCTAGTGCAATTAGTAAATCATCACTACAATATAAATGTATACATGCCTGTACATTACACAAGTACTAAATATACAAACAGTCGGTTTTTAAATTAAGTCATTTATAACCAAGGAGGTAAAGAGTTATTCGATCATGTATTGGATATATAACAATTATGAATTGCACATTGTTCAGTATAAGTATTGAGATAATAAAATGTTGTATATGTTGCGAAGCCATATAAACTGTGAGTGGGGATCTGTTTTATTAAATCAGGTGCGTTAGTTATGGTATGTGGCAAGCTATACCCGAGGCTTCGTTTGGCCAATTCATGGTGTACTCTGATTGTGTGGATTTTATCTCGACCACGTGTATAGAAGTTGTGAATACTGTTGTTTTGGACAAATGGTACGTTTTGCAGGTAGACAGGTAGCTTATGGTGTGAAAAATTATGGAATAGTTTGAGTTCGTGTAATTTTAGAATATGTTCTACTTTTAATAAGTTAAGCCTTTTGAAGAGTATGAGCATTATATTTACTGAAACTTATGATACGGATGGCTTTCTTTTGAAGTTTTGTTTATTCTGTCATATATATTGCCCCAGGCCATTACACCATAGTTTAGATGTGACAATATGAGAGAATTGTACAACGCAATCTTTATATTCAAAGGTAGATTGTGCAAAGTCATTAATGTAAATTATATACAACAAAGGGCGTAGAATTGATCCTTGGGGTACGCCTGTTGAGATACTAAACATTTCTGATTGGGGTTCTTCAATGTCTACATGTTGTTTTTGTTGTTTAAATAGTTTTTGAACAGGTCTAAGGCTACTCCTTTCACGCCATAAAACAACTTATCTATTATTATATTAAGTGGTCCAGAGTATCAAAACCTTTTGACAAGTCCAGGTAAATATTTGTAGGTATTTCATTATTATCAATATCCTATCAATTTATTCGAGAGCGGAAAATTCAGGTGAATGTTTTTTTCTAAACTCACATTGGTTATCGTACATAAGTTCAATCAAAGCTGGTGACAGTTCGTTCGCGGTGGCCGCTGCAACTCTCTGGAACACTGCCTAATTACATTAAATCTTCGAACACTCTTGACAGTTTTAAATGTCAACTAAAACACATTTATTTAGAATATCATTCTAGACGAACGCTAGTAGCTTGTTTGTGACTGTCCTCAGTGTTTCAGTGGACTCATTTATATTAATAATATTTTAGAACTGTTTATTTATGTATTTGATTTTATACTGCTATATTTTAGTGATTATTTTATGCATTATAATTTATTAATTATATTATATTGTACTGTGTTTAGTTTAAGTTAACATCTTACTACCATATTCCAAATATTTTGTTGCCTTTTACTTAATTTATTTATTAATATTTTTAATTACTATTGTATTTTTAGTTTAAATGACTGTGTTATTACTATTATTTTAGTTTAATGATCATGACGCATACTGTATTGTAAAGCGCCACGGAAAATTGTGGATCTGGCGCTATAACAAATTAAACATATTATTATTATTACGGGTCCAGAGTGCTAATCACTTACTCATTTACAACTATATATAATACATTACGAGGTTTAAAGTGCTCGAAATTGTACTCGTTTTCGTATAAATCATGGTGGGGCATGGAACCTCCCGTAGCGTAAGAAACCCCCCTTGTGTTTCCAAGACTACGCGCTTGAAGTTTGTTTTTGGTGGACAAATACAATGCTGCCACTACGAGACTACTCTTCCCGAAAAAATGACAGGTGAAATACATGTTTAGAAAGTATCTGCATTTAAGGTTTTCTTGCATGTTGGTGTAAAATTTGTGTGTGTTTATAATGTTTTACTGAAACTTAGGGATAACGCTTAACGATTGTTGTCATATTTATCATTAGTGTATACAGCTTCATTTATTATTATAAAATAAGACCATACTTAGTATTAGCGCGGGAATTTACATTTGTCTATATCATGCGTGTTGGTGGGGGAGCGGGGGGGGGGGGGCAGGAAGCCCCCTTACAGGTCGGGGCAGGTCGCCACATGGACGTCTTGACCCAGGTGAATTAGTCAATGTATAATTGCGAATATATCATGCTCAAAATCTCTGAAGAGTGCATAAAACGCAGACTGACGACTGAGTGGTTATCAGTCACAAAAGAAGAACCACTGCTAAATATATGACATCGATATCTGATAATGTTAAAATGGCACGTGTCTACAATGTACCAGTTTAATGTGTAATTACATCCATACTGTTAATATCGACCAGTATCGTTTGTTCCGGGTATAAATTACAATCAATCGGTTGGTTGATAAATTGCGTATTGCCGCGGAAGCGTTTCATGTTGTGACATAGGTATTTTTTATGCTTCGATTTGCCGAAACATGTTTGTGACTGTTGGCCGATCTGTATATAAAAACCATAGATTAAAGAAAAGAATTGTCCTTTGTTACCAGTTGCTACGAGACATCAAACAAAGCATCATTATGATCGAAGTAGTTAAACTCAAATGGACAAGTTGTAGTCTACGGCAGCAATAGACCGGTTGTGTAAGGGTGTCTCTCTAGCGAGTGTACCAAGCACGTACCACCGATCGCCACGTACCAAGGCACAGAACCGTACGCTTAAGGTAGGTAGGGGCATGGACATCGCACTAAAACATTGATTTAGTAAGTGTTGTTGTTCAAATATAATACATATTACACGTATTATATTTTAATTTGCGGAAGGGTCTACATTTTAAAATACAACTGGTGATTATTTTTTCAACAAATTCACATGTTTGTTGCAAACTACATATTAAATGTTAACTACAATTTAAAATTAACAAGTGGAATGGCTTAATATATGAATACTTATATACATACTTTATATTTACATTTCGTTCATGGAAGCGAAAAACGCAAAAGGAATGTCACGGACCATATATATGCCCCACGTGGGGGCGTCATGTCTCGTGGTATGGGGCAAGACGTTTTTTTGGTATTCATACTACTTCTCATGAAACTCATATGATTTGTCTATTTATTGAAAACAGTGGGCCTATCCCTGTGGGCAATACATATACTAATCTATTATATGAACACATTAAACATATGTTAGCATGATTTTATGGTGGGTAATCTGAATGTTTTCCATGGGGGAGGGGGCGCTTAAGCATAGTAAGCAGGATCCGATTACTTCAAAGTGAAGGAACAATTAAGGCGATCGGTATTGTTCATAGGGGTGTGTTTTTGTAGCGGCCGTGAAGGCTGAAGGCACGGCAACGATGGGACCCCGAGGAATGCTGCCAGTCTTTGTGTTCGGACTGCTTCTTGTCACCGGAGCAGGTACGTGGCACTGGTGGACGTGCAACAGCTGCAGGGATGTCAGGACTAAAAGGACATTCATTTTATTCCCATAATTTTCACGATTTGTACAATTAGGCCTACCTATGAAGAGTAGGCCTGCTTTCACACAAGCGGGCGATATATATATATATATATATATATATAATAGGTTTGAATCCGATAATTAAATTCTGGTAAAAACCGTTTATGTCGTCAACCGCAATAGGGTTTGTTTATTGCCATGCTAACTGTATGGACTTCACCCGGTATTAGCATTGACACAGCAGGACATAATTATAGTAACATTTCGGCGTTATCAAACATAAGAACCCACAATTGATTTGACATTTGTACGCCATTTAAGTCATCAGCGGATTTCAGAGAAACGAGTTGCACAAATATATGTTAGACGTATAATACAGTTATATATTTGCGACTGCCGACAGAACGCCTAAAAGTTATATATTATTATAGACTATTTGAGAGAAAATACATCGCAACCAAACAAGTAGTAATATCGTTATTTATATATTTATTTATTTTAGTTTGTCAAATAGCTAGTTAGTTAGTAGGCCTAATGTTGTTAGCAGTTAACTATGCCTACATATTGTTAAATTATTTTGTTCTGAAGGTAACATCTACGGCCTCTAATTCAATACCATTAATAAATAGTTTTATTGTTACGTCTTTCTTCATACATGCGGTATATAGGGCCTAGTGGCGCCATCCTGTGTAGTTTGGTGACGCTCATCATTCTCGGCGCAACGCAAACGTAATACTATTTTATCATACTTTCTATCATAGGCGTCGTAACTTGGTGAATATTGGAAGGGGGAATGACACCAAAACTGTCCAACTGTCAGGCCCGTAGCACTGTTGATTGGAGCGGGAGTACTGGTGGACATTTTTCGCAGTCCGTGGGGCGGGGCGGATTAGTGTAGGGACATTTCGCGATGTCGAGCGAGGGACGGGTATTGTTACATATTTTTCGCAGTACCGAGTGGTGAAGTGTTGCACATTTGCTGTAAATGTATTACTTACGGCTACAGGGAAGGGTGAAATGCAACATCCAGCTATCCGGTGGTAAACGTTTGGAAACCCCCCAACATATAAATCATGTATGCCTATATTCTTGGGGAGGAACCTAATTTTGGCGGGCAGTACCCTACCTTCATCATACAGGGTATGTGTTGAATAATATAGCCAACAAAAGCCAATAATTCGAGGGACCAACCGTGTACCTTTAATTTTTATCAATTCATCGTCCATGGCGTATAATGAAGGAGCAGAGTAGTGGCAAGAAGACCGAGGAAAGGAGACTGAGAGGAGGGAAGGTGATCGGAGGAGAAGAAACTGGAGGATCGACGGCAGGAAATGTGACAGGCGTGAAGGTGACAGGGAAGAAAGTGACCGTAGAGAAAGAGGTAGGAGCGAAAAAGAGACGGGAAGAAAGGAAATGAGAGTAAATGTGACAGAAGAGAAGTTGGGAGGGACGATGACAGGAGGAAAGGTGACAAGAGAAACAGCGTTAGGAAAGATTGGAACGGAAGAGATTGTGACAGCAGAGCAGAAGACAGGGGAACAAGACTACAACCAGACAGATGCAAACCGAAGAAGGAGCTACTCTGAGGCAGTGATTGAGGGGACATTGAGAAAAGAGAGGGTGTTCGATCATGGGTGACTCTATTGTAAGACAAATAAAAAAACACTAAGCGAAGGGAGGACGTCGTTGTTTGTCTACCGGGGGTTAGGATAGAACATGTGACTGAAAGGGTAGAGAAGTTATTGGGGCATGGCGAGGGAGGGTCTATACTAGTACACGTAGGGACAAATAATGCAGACAGGGAGGGAACAACTGGGATAGTACAGAAGTACAGACAGTTAGTGAGGAAGTTAAAGAAAACATATTATTCTCTCGGGAATTTTGCCAGTAATGGGAGGAAGTGGGCCAACATATAGAAATTGCAAGAGGATGGCGATCAACGCACTAGTAGAGCAGATGTGTAAAGAAGGGGGGGGGGTGGGATTCGTAGATTTATGGGGATAGTTTGTTGGGAGGGAAGATATGTACATGAGAGATGGCCTCCATTTAAGTGGAAAAGGGGCATTCTTGTTATTCTTAATATATATTTCAACGATTTGGACGATGATATAACAAGCAAGGTGTTGAAATTTGCGGATGATACAACATTGTTTAGAAGGATTAAACGTGATGGGGATAGACAGCATTTACAAGATGATATTGACAGGTTGATAAAATGGTCTGAAAAATGGCAAAGGTTGTTCAATTTTGGGAAATGTAAATGCCTTCACACAGGACATGGGAACGAATATGTACAATATACAATGGGGGGTTCTATACTAAGTACTATTGTAAAAGAAAAGGACTTAGGGTTAACCATTAGTGGTGATATAAAGAGTTCAGATCAGTGCGGAATTGCCTCTTCAAAGGGAAATAAAATCCTTGGATTAATTAGGCGAAATATAACGCATAAGGAAAAAGAACTAATAATACTGCTGTACAAAACAATAGTTAGGCCTCATTTAGAATATTGTATTCAAGTGTGGAGGCCATATCGCAGGAAGGACATAGATAGGCAAGACAGAGTACAGAGGGGAACAACTAAAATGATACCAAAACTGAGGGATCGCAGTTACGAAATACGCCTAAAAGAATGTGGTTTAACAACACCAGAGACCAGCTGGGCCGGTTTCATGAAGCGGCTAAGAACGTTCTTAAAGCTAAGATGGTTGTCTTAATAAATTACGTGATTTTTTAATATAAGCGAACATAGGAGTTTACGCACACACGTGACGCTAAGTAACTGCGTAACTTTAAGTACGCTTCATGAAACTGGCCTTCTTAGTTAGATCTTGGGGATCTTAGTTACGAAATACGCCTAAAAGAATGTGGTTTAACAACACTAGAGACCAGGAGATTGAGAGGAGATCAAATAGAAGTGTTTAAAATACTGAATGGTTATAAAAATATTGATAGAAATATGTTTTCTCAGTTAAGAAACATAGAAGGACTAGAGGACATAAAGTTACATTAGTAAAGGAGCAGTGTAGATTATATATAAGAACGTTCTCATTCTCACAAAGGACTGTAAATAATTGTGCGGATGCTAGTAGCGTGAATATGTTTAAAACTAAAATCGACACATACCTTAAAAGGGCGGGGTACACGTAGATAAAAAAAAGTATTGGACTCTCGATAGGCCAAAAGGTTTCCTTGTCCACCTGCCATCTAGAGTAATTTTTCTGGATGGCAATCATGTTAAATTTTTTAAAATCTTGTTGTTAAATGTCACTCGCCAAAGCCCACGTGAATTGTGACCACGTCTCCCTGCTACAATATGATCATATGGTGTGACACGTGTCACATTCTGGCCATTAAGCGATTTGCACGGCACTGGTAGGACGCAAGGTTTAGAAATTTTACGAGATTTGGATTCCGTCGTTTTTCATTCAAAACAACTTTTCTAACAATTTGTTTACACAAATTTCATTATTAGAGATTTAGCACATAAATGACTTTCTTTGTTAACGTTTTTTTTGTGAAAACGGCATACATGTGAAGTACAACATTAGCCTTAGCCTTAGGCTTAGGCTTAGACTTAGGCTTAGCCTTAGGCCACATGACATGACATTGACGTGCTCCCACCAAAATTTTCCAAATAACAAATGTCTGCGTCAAAATCGTATTATCCGATTCCGAAGACTACGTCGTGAATACTTACTTGGAAGTTTCGTTATACACGGATGGCGGTAGTTTTACAGGTAAAAACGTGTCTTTAAATGCCCTAATCATTATTAAAAAGTCAAGTAAATAGCCTAATCATGATAAATTAGGCCTAACACTAGTAACAGTAACACATGATTATACAACCTACACTACAGGCCAGCATGATGAAGTTGCAAAATGGACATTTTAAAATGGTAATGCTAAACTATTTTTTATTATTAAAATTATTAATCTAAATATACTATGTATTCCAGTGCAGTAAGTGAAAACTATGATTCGTGTCAAATCAGTTGAATTTGTACTTAAGTTTTTACCTGACGCTCAAGAATGGTCAATATTTACTCATAACTGAGCATTGAGACCATCTCAAGATTTTGTTTTCTGTAGTAATATTTCAATTTCTGTGTGGATATTGATGCTATTGTTGTTACTGCGGGCATTTTCTTTTTCCGGTTTGCCTAGTCTAGGGGGTGTCTTCCCATTATAGCTACTTCCCGTTATAGCTACTTCTTATTCCCGTTATAGCTACTCATTAAGTTTGACACTGACAGTTGAACTAGTCCCGTTATAGCTACTTTTTAATTCTCCATTTCAGGATGGGGCAGGAGGGGGGAGCATTAACTATTTCAGACTGGATTGAGACACTGTGACATCTGATTGAGACACTGTGACATCTGATAAGCCAGTTATCAACTGCAGTGCCTTCACCAGCTGTGTGATATAGTTGGTGGACAAGCACCCATTGTTACGCAAATGACATTAATTCCAATCCCAATGCAGTTAGCAAGTTACAGTGATGGCTTCTTTGGCTGGTTTCTGCATGAGTATGCATCAGGAGACAGGTAATTGTTAAGCTTTCTGCATGCTGTTGGACATTTGTTGAAACTAGAGTGATCAACAGACACTTCTTGAAACTAGAATGATTGACAAAACACATTATTGATGACTGTTATGACTTTTTGATCAATGCAATTCTATACTCTGTACAATTAATGTAGTTGTCTTAATAAAAAACTGTTGTGCACATGTGTTTTATGTTATATTTTCCATTTCAAATAACTGATAGTTAAATTTATGACTTTCCGGTGACTTTTAAAATGTGTCCTACATTCATAGAGTAGGATACTTTTTATGCATAAATCTCAATGCAATCAGAAATAGTTAATGCTCCCCCTTGCTTCCCCCTCCAGAATTGTATAATTAAAGAAGTAGCTATAACGGGACTAGTTTGACTGTCAAACTTAACGAGTACCTGTAACGGGAAAAAACTGTAGCTATAACGGGAAGTAGCTATAACGAGGTCTAGACCATCTAGGGTAGCTCTTGTGTCCATCCAATCTTTTTGGAGGCTGGATTTCAGTTGATTGATGGTCTGATTGTACAAAATACATTTGTTAAACATTTTAAGACTTAAGTTGTTGATTATTGACTATAGCCATTTTGATAAGCAGTAGTTACCTTAATTAGCATACTTAAAATAAAAACCAGACCATCATTTATTTTTAACAGTTAAATTAACAGAGTTATGATGACAAACCAAGAACTATTTTTATATGTACTATATATTGTTTCTGTGCTTGAAATTGTTCTTTAATCAGTGTTAACCCATTGTTACCACTTCCATCCACTAGCATTTAACAATATATTTATGAGAACCAATGTAATTATGCAATCAAATGGCGGTATCAAATTGAGTCACTCACATAAATCCTCTAGTCTACCAGGGGTAACTCAATCCATGGTAGAGCTGGCTGACTGGTTGACTGGTTGGTTAGATTCAGTTGTGGTCATTGTCTGCACCAGTCACCTCTGACTGACTACAGTTTAGAGTAATTTACCTTCAGAATAAAAATGGCTTTTTGTATATTTGTTATTCCACCAGCTTACATAGCTTGATGTATAGTAGAACTACTGGGGGTGCAGTGACTGAGTATTCTAGCTGTGTACTGGGGGTGCAGTGACTGTGTATTCTAGCTGTGTACTGGGGGTGCAGTGACTGTGTATTCTAGCTGTTTACTGGGGGTGCAGTGACTATGTATTCTAGCTGTGTACTGGGGGTGAAGTGACTGTATTATAGCTGTGTACTGGGGGTGAAGTGACTATGCATTCTGGCTGTGTACTGGGGGTGAAGTGACTGTATTATAGCTGTGTACTGGGGGTGAAGTGACTATGTATTCTAGCTGTGTACTGGAGGTGCAGTGACTATGTATTCTAGCTGTGTACTGGGGGTGAAGTGACTGTATTCTAGCTGTGTACTGGGGGTGAAGTGACTATGTATTATAGCTGTGTACTGGGGGTGCAGTGACTATGTATTATAGCTGTGTACTGGGGGTGCAGTGATTGTATTCTAGCTGTGTACTGTGGGTGTAGTGACTGTATTCTAGCTGTGTACTGGGGGTGCAGTGACTGTGTATTCTAGCTGTGTACTGGGGGTGCAGCAACTGTATTCTAGCTGTGTACTGGGGGTGAAGTGACTGTGTATTCTAGCTGTGTACTGGGGTGCAGTGACTGAGTATTCTAGCTGTGTACTGGGGGTGCAGTGACTGTGTATTCTAGCTGTGTACTGGGGGTGCAGTGACTATGTATTATAGCTGTGTACTGGGGGTGCAGTGACTGTATTCTAACTGTGTACTGTGGGTGTAGTGACTATTCTACCTGTGTACTGGGGGGTGCAGTGACTGTATTCTAGCTGTTTACTGGGGGTGTAGTGAATGTATTCTAGCTGTGTACTGGGGGTGCAGTGACTGTATTCTAGCTCTGTACTGGGGGTGCAGTGACTGTATTCTAGCTGTGTACTGTGGGTGCAGTGACAATGTATTCTAGCTGTGTACTGGGGGTGTAGTGACTGTATTGTAGCTGTGTACTGGGGGTGCAGTGACTATGTATTCTAGCTGTATACTGGGGGTGCAGTGACTATGTATTCTAGCTGTGTACTGGGGGTGTAGTGACTATGTATTCTAGCTATGTACTGTGGGGTGTAGTGACTGTATTCTAGCTGTGTACTGTGGGTGTAGTGAATGTATTCTAGCTGTGTACTGGGGGTGCAGTGACTGTATTCTAGCTCTGTACTGGGGGTGCAGTGACTGTATTCTAGCTGTGTACTGTGGGTGCAGTGACAATGTATTCTAGCTGTGTACTGGGGGTGTAGTGACTGTATTGTAGCTGTGTACTGGGGGTGCAGTGACTGTGTATTGTATCTGTATACTGGGGGTGTAATGACTGTGCTACCAGTGACCAATACATCTGCACCACCTGTTGTCCAGACTACTCCTGATACAACTGTGAAGTTAAATCTGGTATGTAGAGAGGTGTCAGACCAGTATTACTTATGAGCTTTACTTAAATTAGTATTGTTGTGGCCAAATGGGGAAATTACGTGTTTCTTGGCTTGGTGGCCATCTTAAAAAAATGACCACCAAATATTGTAATAACTGTGTCACCTTGGTCAATAGTTTTGAAGTTAATTCATAGGTCTTAGGGGTCAAGGATTTCAAATATTTTACATTCAAACATTATTGACATGTACGTGCATCCGTCATTTTAAGAGATGGCGGTCCTCCACAAAAATGCACCATAGCTTAGCAACTATGTAGAGTGACAGACCAGTAGATGGTACGTCTGTGTATAGATTTGTTGACAGCATTTAAAAAATGTTAGATTTAGCCTGCGCTGACATTGAAGTATTGGTCTTTTTAAAGATGGTGCTAGCAATTAGCATGAGTGATAAATTGCGCCATCGTTCAGATGAGTGCACAGTGGGAGTGGTAGGGAGAGAGAGTGATCGTGCACCTTAAAAATTATGCTCTGTGCAATGTTTTGCCTGGGTAAAATGATGGGCAAGGTGGTAGGGGTGGGCTATGCGAGCGGCACATGCACAAAGCATTGAAAGGGGGGTCCACATGCCCTTGAAGATTTTTTTAAACCAGCTTAAAAATGATGCATTCTGAAGTATGTTTTAACCGTTACTCTTGAATAAGGGAAAATTATAAAACAACAAGATAGCATGTAAACATGTTTACAGTACTTGTAGATGTAGTAATCATGATTGATAAAAGTCAGTAATCATGATTGTTTCATCGTGTTGAAGTGTGGTTTCCACTTAACCACTGGTACTCAGTTGAGGTGTGATTTCCACTTGACCACTGGTAATTGGTGGTGGTGATGTTTTTCTTGCACTAACCCTAGACCTTGATACCAAGCTGACAGAATCAGTGACAGTGGTATCATTTGAAGACTCTTCCCCCATCATCACATTTAAATGATTATCATATTATGATGTTAAATTGGTGGTTTCTCTTCCAAAGATTGTACTTTATTTGTTGCTAGCACGCTAAGCGATTAATTAAACAGTCATTTCAGGAATACCACAAAAGTATGTTTCTATTAATGGCAAGAACGTTTCTCAAATTGTGTCCTTTTTATAAAACAGTGTCAGTTGTTTAGTATATCCACATTCTGTACAACATATCATTGCCTAGCTGAAGGTATTGATAATCCGTTAGTATAAATGGTTTTGGGCAATAGGCATCTTTTATAAGATATGAATTTTGGTGGTTTATATTCTTATGTATTTCACTCAAATCAATGTTCCCAAAAGTTTGTTTGCACAACTTTTTTGGAATATGTATTATACATTTAGCACAAAAATATCTTACGAATCACATTCCTTATTTTGCTAAAAACGGCATAGAACATTAGTTGAATAGACTTGTGAGTTGTGGGCCCTTGTGAGTCAGTTCCATCATTCAACATTATCCTAGGCATATTTACGTTTAAGAATATTACGTTTTAGCGGCCTTTTGAGGGGTAAATAACAGTTTGTATCAACATACACCGCTATATCACTCATTTTACGCACATGGTGCGGTAAAGCATGGCCGCAGCGGCGCAGACTAGCACAAATCGAATTGTTATTTGGCTATTTTGGGCTTCAAAAGGGTCCGGATTCGATACAAGTGCCGACTAGTGAATAGAATGCACGATTTTTATTTCGGCTTCAAAAGGGCCGGATTCAACATAACTTCAGAAATGCCGACTAGTGTCGTTACGTCGTAGTGTCATTAATCTGCACAGTTTTTACTCCCACCACCGTCATAAACCAGAAACATCATTATTTCCAGACCATATAGCTGGAATTGGTATGCCTGTCAGCCATAATGACAGTTTACACTGCACTTTACCTTCACAACACTATCAATGTATGTCACTGATGATAGCAATGGTGCAGCAACTATGCTCCCATGGAGTCTGGCATGGGAAGGGCACTTAAGCGGTCCATATAATGTCAACAAGTTGGGTGCTCCACATGTTGTCCTGTGGGTGTGTTGCCCCAGGCTTGTGTCCTTAGTCTTGGGTTGGCTGTCCCTGTCAGAGGTCCATAGGGTAATAACTTGTTGACCACAGTGCTTCACTACTGGGTAGTAGTTTTGTCAATCCTCCAAAGTACCTCAAAGTCCAGTGAGGTTGGAGGATTGACCACTGGTAGTGAGGGCCTAAACTACAAAAGTACCATGTTGTATCATATTTGTTACGCTGCTATTGTAATTGTAGTTGCCTTTTACAAAGCGGGCTGCTCTTCTTTGTATTTTCTCGAATGTGTTTGTGAATTTCCTGGAGTGCATCATGCATTCGTGTGCCATCTCAGGCATGTCCTGGTGTAGCATAGCCATGGGTGTCAGCACATGCCCTTTGGTATTCCAGTGGAAACTGATGCCCATGACATTAGTGGCATTTAATTCCTAATTACCAGTAGTAAATTGTACTCAATGGACACTTGGAGTCTGGGATTTAGACCATGGTATTTAAGTGTTGTATCATATAGTTGATATACATATGGATTTCTGTATTAATAACAGCATTAACACCCTTGTAATGTTGCAAACTGTAAGAGTCTTATTTAATGACTACCTGAATTACCCTGGTGTTGCACGGCGAGAAAAGGCATAAAATTAAGGTCTATTAATATTTTCTAGAAAAAGCTATGTAAATAAAAGAGATTATAATATGCCGATGTATGCCCACAATCTTACAATATAATGCCACACAGGCATCTGTTGTAAAGTAACCGAGCTGCCAGAAATGTAAAATAATCTAGCTTATGAATGCATACCTTTGACATGTTTTATTTCATATAAAAATAATATCACTGACTCATTGCTCCAGTAATATTGCACACCTGCTTACACCCACTCATTCATTATTTTTTTATTTTGAATTTATACCCGTTCCCAAGACCGTTTAATTTCAGCACTTGCCAATTACTTCATTGCATGCAGCAGGCAATAGTTTTAAGTGGTGACATCTACGGAATGAATGAAAGTGAAAAAAAGAAAACTGTGTTTTTTAAATACATCACCAAGTGATAGATCAGAGGACAATGGTTTATGGAAGGTTTGTTACATTGTTTCCAGACTCTGATGGGTGTGCCAGTGCTCCCTGTAACAATGGAGGCACTTGTGAGGAGGACCAGAGATTTGGTTACACTTGTAATTGTGTACGAGGATACACTGGTGACAACTGTGAAATAGGTAAGACAGTCATTTAACTATTTGTTACCAGTAGAAATGTGTGCTCATTTGACTGTGACTTAAAGCATGGAAATGCAGTGACGCATTGTTTATATTTGGGTTAGACATTTTTCTGATTGTTGCAAACAATGTTACAAAATAAGAATTTTATTCTTTTCACTAGCTAGAACATGACAAAAAGTATTTTTATTTCAGTGTTTCTCCTTTCAAACTTTTCATAAATTTGCTTTGTGTAATAAATTGTTATATTTGTATATTTTATTTATGTATTTAATTGTGCATTCATTATGTTTGATTTGTTTGAATAAACTATTTGACTGACTTGACTAGAAAGTGGATGAAAAAAGGCACAGAGGTCTATTTATAATATGTAATTAAAACTGCATCTACATCAGGGATTATAAAGTGCCATGTATACCCACAATCTTACCATATAATGCCATACAGGCATATGTTGCAAAGTAACCTAGCTGCCAGAAATGTCAAATACTCTAGCATATAAATGCATACCTTTGACATGTTTTATCTTGTATAATAATAATATCACTGATTCATTGTTTCAGTAATATTGCACACCTGCTTACACCCACTCGTTCATTATTTTGAAATTTTTAATTTATACTCATTCCCAAGATGGTTTAATTTCAGCACTTGCCAATTACTTCATTGCATGCAGCAGGCAACAGTTTTTAGTGGCGACATCTACGGAATGAATGAAAGTGAGAAAAAAAAACTGTTTTTTAAATACATCACCAAGTGATAGATCAGAGGCTAATGTTTTAAGGAAGGTTTGTTACATTGTTTCCAGACACTGACCAGTGTGCCAGTGCTCCCTGTTACAGTAGAGGCACTTGTGAGGACTTGACAAATGGCTACAATTGTAGTTGTGTTGTGTTTTTTAAATACATCACCAAGTGATAGATGAGAGGCCAAAGGCATATAAGGAAGGATTGTTACATTATTTCCAGACTCTGCTGCCAGTGCTGGGTGTGCCAGTGCTCCCTGTAACAATGGAGGCACTTGTGAGGAGGACCAGAGATTTGGCTACACTTGTAATTGTGTAGGAGGATACACTGGTGACAACTGTGAAATAGGTAAGACAGTCATTTAACTATTTGTTACCAGTAGAAATGTGTGCTCATTTGACTGTGACTTAAAGCATGGAAATGCAGTGACGCATTGTTTATATTTGGGTTAGACATTTTTCTGATTGTTGCAAACAATGTTACAAAATAAGAATTTTATTCTTTTCACTAGCTAGAACATGACTTCAAAAGTATTTTTATTTTAGTGTTTCTCCTTTCAAACTTTTTATAAATTTGCTTTGTATAATAAATGGTTATATTTGTATATTTCATTTATGTATTTAATTGTGCATTCATTATGTTTGATTTGTTTGAATAAACTATTTGACTTGACTTGACTAGAAAGTGGGTGAAAAAAGGCACAGAGGTCTATTTATAATATGTAATTAAAACTGCATCTACATCAGGGATTATAAAATGCCATGTATACCCACAATCTTACCATATAATGCCATACAGGCATATGTTGCAAAGTAACCTAGCTGCCAGAAATGTCAAATACTCTAGCATATAAATGCATACCTTTGACATGTTTTATCTTGTATAATAATAATATCACTGATTCATTGTTTCAGTAATATTGCACACCTGCTTACACCCACTCGTTCTTTATTTTGAAATTTTTAATTTATACTCATTCCCAAGATGGTTTAATTTCAGCACTTGCCAATTACTTCATTGCATGCAGCAGGCAATAGTTTTTAGTGGCGACATCTACGGAATGAATGAAAGTGAAAAAAAAAACTGTTTTTTAAATACATCACCAAGTGATAGATCAGAGGCTAATGTTTTAAGGAAGGTTTGTTACATTGTTTCCAGACACTGACCAGTGTGCCAGTGCTCCCTGTTACAGTAGAGGCACTTGTGAGGACTTGACAAATGGCTACAATTGTAGTTGTGTTGTTTTTTAAATACATCACCAAGTGATAGATCAGAGGCAAATGGTTTAAGGAACATTTGTTACATTATTTCCAGACTCTGCTGCCAGTGCTGGGTGTGCCAGTGCTCCCTGTAACAATGGAGGCACTTGTGAGGAGGACCAGAGATTTGGCTACACTTGTAATTGTGTACGAGGATACACTGGTGACAACTGTGAAATAGGTAAGACAGTCATTTAACTATTTGTTACCAGTAGAAATGTGTGCTCATTTGACTGTGACTTAAAGCATGGAAATGCAGTGACGCATTGTTTATATTTGGGTTAGACATTTTTCTGATTGTTGCAAACAATGTTACAAAATAAGAATTTTATTCTTTTCACTAGCTAGAACATGACAAAAAGTATTTTTATTTCAGTGTTTCTCCTTTCAAACTTTTCATAAATTTGCTTTGTGTAATAAATTGTTATATTTGTATATTTTATTTATGTATTTAATTGTGCATTCATTATGTTTGATTTGTTTGAATAAACTATTTGTCTTGACTTGACTAGAAAGTGGGTGAAAAAAGGCATGGAGGTCTATTTATAATATGTAATTAAAACTGCATCTACATCAGGGATTATAAAGTGCCATGTATACCCACAATCTTACCATATAATGCCATACAGGCATATGTTGCAAAGTAACCTAGCTGCCAGAAATGTCAAATACTCTAGCATATAAATGCATACCTTTGACATGTTTTATATCATATAAAAATAATAACACTGACTCGTTCATGATTTTGATATTTTGAATTTAGAGGGTTTAATTTCAGCACTTGCCAATTACTTCATTGCATGCAGCAGGCAATAGTTTTTAGTGGCGACGGAATGAATGAAAGTGAAAAAAGAAAACTGTGTTTTAAATACATCACCAATAATAATAATAATAATTGCTTTATTCACAGACTCCATGCAACATACAAGTACATTATCATGGTTCTATAGTTGTGTTATAAACAATAGTTACAATGTACAGAATGAAAAATCACCCGTCAACAAAATGTATATACAGGGAATTGAACCAGTATTTCCATATTCTTGACATGTATTTCACGTCACTATTAATAAAGTTACAAATCAATATGTGATAGATGAGAGGTGAATGATTTAAGGAAGTGAATTGGTATAGAAAGAGGTGAGTGGACCTCGGCATCTGAGAAGGATAAAAAAGATTAGATAAGATAAGTTTATTTCAGACTCAGTCCTTAATATAAGGAAAGGTCCATAGCCATACACGTAATAACAACAACATGAGAAAGAGAACAAAAAGAAAACACACAGCTACTCAACACAAATGTGTGCATGTCATAGCAGCCATATCATGAATAATTAGTATAATAACATAAAGAAAATTATCATACACAAAATAATTGTTTCATACATTTTTTCTGCAGCAGAGACGAATGGATCATGTCACTATTTACAACACTGTGAACAATATAATTGTTAATATATACTTCTTATAACACATTTATAACTTGGCAAATTTGTATACACAAACATTTCACTCACGCTAGAATATCTTGGGATCCCTAAAAGGATTCTCGGTGAATTGTTGTAGGCTACAGTTAATTTGTTCGTTGTCTTAAGCCTCTAGATACTCCATAACTGGGCGGTATACAGGCATGCACAATAAGTCTTAAAAACAAGTAGCTTTACATTGGTGCTACAAGTTTTAAATTGTCTACATAAAATGTTTCCTGTTACATACAATGTTCTAATCTGTCTACTGATATCATCATCGTCAGACATGTCTTCTTAATAATGTGACCCAGATATTTCACAATATTCTGTCTTTGAATGATGCGACCCTGAATAGAAAAATTTGAAGGTAACATGTTTGACCTTTGTGGGAGCCCAATACATCACACTGCTTTTTTCTCCATTATATATATAATATAATGTCATGCATACTTCCACATTCACAAGTTTTTATCAACCCATGAACAGTGGTAGAATTTAATTTTTTTCAGAGCAAGGCCATTTTGGCCTTGGTGTCTGGAACATTTTTGGGGCACCAAGGCCAGTGGATAGGGCACCAAGGTCAACTTTACTTTTGAGGGTGGGGCACCAAGGCCATTTTTTGTAAAGTTTTGACTGATGCGAGTGACAGATAAGATTCCGTTACTTAGGACACACAATGAATGAAATAAAGTAAGTGATGATTTTTTCCTCAACCAATGAGTAAGTAGTACTAGAATTTTAGGCACTTGTGTAGAATCCGGACCTACCTCGATTTCGCATTTAAAACTTAACTTTTGCCTAACTTTGATACATCAGAGCATTAGTTCCATTATTCAAAATCATCCCAGGTATATTTATATTATGAAAATATTGTGTCTTAGCACATTTTTGAAGCCCAAATAGTGATCGACCCGGTTTGCGCTAGTCTGCACCGCTGCGGTCGTGCGTTACCGCATCGCGTTCGTAAAATGAGCGATATATCGGCGTATGTTGATGCATACTGGGGTGCTATTTATGCCTCAAAAGTGCGCTAACATGCAATATTCTTAAACGTAAATATGCCTGGGATAATGTTGAATAATGGAACTAACGCACTGAGGTATCAAAGTTAGGCAAAACTCAAGTTATAACGGCAAAATCGAGGTGGGTCCAGATTCTACACAAATGCCAAATTTTATTTTTATACTAGTTAAACTTAGCAGTATAATACTACTAAGTTTAACTAGTAAAATTTCACATTGTTAAAAACGATTGTTCCTATTGCGTACGGCAACATTTGGGACAACCTACATGTATATAAATTACAAACCCATAGACGGCAACCACTTTCACAGTTATTTTGACTAATTTTGAACATGACAATTTATTTTTACTCAACTAACTGAGAAAATAGTTGTCAATGTCATCATGCCCTCGGCCGCTTTCTTCAGTTGGTAAATTTTTCGTTTTCTCGGCATGTTTTTTGGGTATAGGGGTCAGCACACTGTCAGTTTTCCCATTGGCGACCATGTTAATGTTTTGTGTGATTATAAGAAAACGTGACCTATAAAGTTTCTTAGACTTCTCACCTGCTGTTATTATCATCTCATTGACATGCTGGTCGAGTTTAGTCAAAATCTAATATCTCTAGCTCTTGCAAAATGCTTGTATGTATGACACCCATCAATATTTACGTATGTATGCAGGCAGTAATCCGGCTAAAGTGTCAACTAGCCAAATTGCTGCCAGATACCCTTCTGCTTAGTAAAATCAGCTAAAAAGACACCATTTTACTGTCAACAGCTTCTACAATCACATCGAGAAATCTGACTACTCAAATGCACTTACGTCAGAGCAAGTGAATATTGTAAAAAGTCATTTCTCAAAAATATACTGCTCTCTTTTTCGTCTGTAACCAAGCAGGAAGTCTAACAGTGTCCTAACCCCTTACACAGCAAAGTGTTCGGAATTGCGATTGGGCTCGATCGTGATCACGATCTTAATCGGTGGCGCTGGAACGAAATTAATATTGAGGGGCTGAGAACCGGAGCTTCTGCACCACTCCGCTGTCAGATCATGACATCGGAATAAAAAACGAGGAGGGCGGTTCTGTTAGAATTTTTTCGCTGCCGCACCGTTTATTACTGGGAGTGGCAGAATCATATGTATGTCCTCCAATTCCACCCCCTTTCGTTGTCGCCAACAAAAACACGTTAATCCTCTCAGAAAACCCCGATTTCCACCCGCCCGTGACGCTCGCCAAAAACCAAACATTCAGACTCACATTTACTGGGGGGGGGGGCAAAACCATGTCTCACCCAGCGAAATTCTAGGGGGGTAGGTGCCCCCCGCCCATCTGTTTACACACCTGTGTCTTAATCTCTATTCGGAGACTTATCAGTGTCCTAACCATTACCGATTTTTGTACGCCATGATAAACATGATTTAAAAGGCGCACTTGGGAGTGATTCGATCGAGCGTTTTTATTGGTCAAGACGTACGCGCATGACCTATTTGCGTAACCTCCTGAATGGAGGAATGGCTAATTAACATAATACTGACCTTGACCTGGCATGATTTTCCCTGCGCAGAGCAGCCTTTTTTTAGAGCAACTGCGCAGTTAGTACTTGGATATGTAGCTTGTAAACAAACAACAATATGGCTGCGCCCATTAAAATTATGTGAGAGTCGGCAATGACATCTTTGGATTTTTGTTCTTAAGGACGGATACAGGGCAAGTGACAAATGCTGCCAATTAAGTTCAGTTTAGTTGGTACCAGGCATGGGAAGGGCTCTAGGGCATACAGGGAGGGCAACCACAGCTATTTATGGCCATGGATACAGTCCAATTTATTGGGGCACCTCAGACTCAGCAAGGAACAAGGGCAACTACAGCAATTGCCTTTGCACCATGAGCCATATTCGATCCCTGTATGACTGTGTATTCTAGCTGTGTACAGGGGGTGTAGTGACTGTGTATTCTAGCTGTCTACCAGGGTGCAGTCAGTATGTATTCTAGCTGTGTGCTGGAGTGAAGTGACTGTGTATTCTAGCTGTGTACAGGGGGTGTAGTGACTGTGTATTCTAGCTGTCTACCAGGGTGCAGTCAGTATGTATTCTAGCTGTGTCCTGGGTGTGAAGTGACTGTGTATTCTAGCTGAGTACTGGGGGTGCAGTGAGTATGTATTCTAGCTGTGTACTGGGGTGCAGTAACTATGCATTCTAGCTGTGTACTGGGGTGAAGTGACTGTGTATTCTAGCTGTGTACTGGGGGTGCAGTGAGTATGTATTCTAGCTGTGTACCAGGGGTGTAGTGACTATGTGTTCTAGCTGTGTACTGGGGTGCAGTAACTATGTATTCTAGCTGTGTACTGGGGGTGCAGTGACTATGTATTCTAGCTGTCTACTGGGGGTGCAGTGAGTATGTATTCTAGCTGTGTACTGGAGTGAAGTGACTATGTATTCTAGCTGTGTACTGGGGTGCAGTAACTATGTATTCTAGCTGTGCACCAGGGGTGTAGTGACTATGTATTCTAGCTGTGTACTGGGGTTCAGTAACTATGTATTCTAGCTGTGTACTGGGGTGCAGTAACTATGTATTGTAACTACTGGGGGTGCAGTAACTATGTATTGTAACTATACTGGGGGTGCAGTGACTGTGTATTCTAGCTGTGTACTGGGGGTGCAGTGACTATGTATTCTAGCTGTCTACTGGGGTGCAGTAACTATGTATTCTAGCTGTCTACTGGGGGTGCAGTGAGTATGTATTCTAGCTGTGTACTGGAGTGAAGTGACTATGTATTCTAGCTGTGTACTGGGGTGCAGTAACTATGTATTCTAGCTGTGCACCAGGGGTGTAGTGACTATGTATTCTAGCTGTGTACTGGGGTTCAGTAACTATGTATTCTAGCTGTGTACTGGGGTGCAGTAACTATGTATTGTAACTACTGGGGGTGCAGTAACTATGTATTGTAACTATACTGGGGGTGCAGTGACTGTGTATTCTAGCTGTGTACTGGGGGTGCAGTGACTATGTATTCTAGCTGTCTACTGGGGTGCAGTAACTATGTATTCTAGCTGTCTACTGGGGGTGCAGTGAGTATGTATTCTAGCTGTGTACTGGAGTGAAGTGACTATGTATTCTAGCTGTGTACTGGGGTGCAGTAACTATGTATTCTAGCTGTGCACCAGGGGTGTAGTGACTATGTATTCTAGCTGTGTACTGGGGGTGCAGTGACTATGTATTCTAGCTGTCTACTGGGGTGCAGTAACTATGCATTCTAGCTGTCTACTGGGGTGCAGTAACTATGTATTCTAGCTGTGTACTGGGGTGTAGTGACTATGTATTCTAGCTGTGTACTGGGGGTGCAGTGACTATGTATTCTAGCTGTGTACTGGGGGTGCAGTGACTATGTATTCTAGCTGTATACTAGGTGTGCAGTGTAAATGCGAGTTTGTCTTTCATACATGCAAAATATACATGTATATACAATACGAACTGGTGCTACACCAGGTACAGTTTAATACATTTATAAAATATCTTAATTTTGTAAAAAGATGAGTACCCCGGTATGATTAATTACATGTTCATTAATCCCTCCTATAAATCAGTAGTATCAAGAAACAGTCTCTATCCAACAAGAATTTATTAAATATACAATATAATAACTTGATAATAACACAATCACACAATTGGTTACAGATCTATGTAAAAACATCAACATGTTTGAATTTATTGTCATAATCCAAATTCGGTCAGACAATCTATGTCCAAACACCTTTGTTTTAAACTGGTTTCCTTGCGCTAATGTTTGGTACAGTCATTAGTTTTATATATATATATAAAATGTTTCATCAAAATTTATTGAAAAACTTTACAATGCTTAAACCAAAGCATATCATGGGGAGACCAGGGCACTGTACACAGAGGAGCACCATACGCATCAGATGTCATTGGCTCAATTGAAATCGATGATGCAATATGTTGTTCTACTTGTTTTGCTTAAAGTTATCAAATTTAGTAGTTTTTGAGCACCACAAGTAATTATGTGGGCTGATAGTGTATTTCATATTGCGGCACCGCATTAGTACATTATGAAAGGTTCTACTATTAGTTGATAATATAGGTAGCTTATCAGACAGTGTACAGTGGGTGATAACATGTAGTGAAGTCAATAACAGTAAGTACAATGTATAGCTATTAGGATCAATGGTGGGTGGGGCACCATGCAGTTACCATATATGGGACACCATGCCTGCTGTGCATTGTTCGAGATACACCAAATTTATAGTTAATGATTTAAAAGGTAACAAAAGGCAATCGTATCGGTCTATGCATCTAAAAGTATTAACAAAACCTAATCTTTTGCAACTACAATTAAGATTATCGTGCCAGTTGTTTACTAGAAAAACCTTGTTGACTATGCGAAATTCAAGTTGAACAGACATACTGCGCCATTTTCATGGAAATTAAGACTGACGTGACGTGTTCGTACGCTTCCCAGTTATCGGTCGCCAAACTGGGAATACTAGTCTAGTTTACGATGCTCAGTAAACCCATAATTTTTGGCTAATATTTATTAGGATTTGTAATGATATATACTCAGCTGATTATACCACTTTCCATTATATAAGTTGTTATGTATATTGTGATGTTTATATCCACTGTCCCATAGCCAGTACCTCAGTTTATAATGTACAGTAGTCCCTCTCTTCAGTGGACACATCTGTATTCAAGCATAAGTGTCCCGACATGGCAGGTGTCCGCTCATCGGAGGGACAGGCATCTTAGTGCCAAAGTTCAGACCAGTACAACCAAAGCATGGTAAAGATGTGGCATTATGTCAACGCATTTACTGATAGGAATTAAGCACTATATATATATATGTTTAGTATTACTGTGATGTATTAAAAAATAAACAGTTGTTCATGAAGTCATATCGCCCGCCGGCATCGTCCTTCCGACTCCCTCTGTCGATCTGAGATTTTCCTCAACCGCGTCCGCGCACTAGTCACTCACTCACTGCCACTAACCTATGCAATGGTATCGGCCCAGCGTTGCAGTAGAATTTGCTGCGCGTATGGCAGCATTCAACCAAAAATGTCGAACAAAAAAAAACAAACTATTTTTGCTGCCCCCTACTGGCTAAAACAATAACCTGGAAATGATCAACAGAATATTTAAATCAGTTGCTATATGCAGCGTGAACGTTAATTAAATATAAAAAACGGTAACGGGTACAATCGTTAATTGTCTCACTTCATTTTTCATCCAATTTCGAAACATTCATTAATGCACAAATTGTGCGTCAGTTGATAATGCGTTCCACCGTTTCATACGCTGGTAACTAGTTCATCTTTTCAAGACACTGGTAATATTTGCTGTTTGGCGTAGCGCAGCATAATTTGATGATGCTTGTTTATTATTTCACCTCAGTTTAGGCTTAATATTGGACTACATTGAAAACAATTGAGGTGAACCTTTTATACATGGTATTTGTGAATCTTAATTGCAATTTACAAGATGAAAAGGCGACACCAAGCCTAAGCCCTTATGTATTGTAACTGTACTGGGGGTGCAGTGACTGTGTATTCTAGCTGTGTACTGGGGGTGCAGTGACTATGTATTCTAGCTGTCTACTGGGGTGCAGTAACTATGCATTCTAGCTGTCTACTGGGGTGCAGTAACTATGTATTCTAGCTGTGTACTGGGGTGTAGTGACTATGTATTCTAGCTGTCTACTGGGGTGCAGTAACTATGTATTCTAGCCGTGTACTGGGGTGTAGTGACTATGTATTCTAGCTGTGTACTGGGGTGTAGTGACTATGTATTCTAGCTGTGTACTGGGGTGCAGTAACTATGTATTCTAGCTGTGTACTGGGGGTGCAGTGACTATGTATTCTAGCTGTGTACTGGGGGTGCAGTGACTATGTATTCTAGCTGTATACTAGGTGTGCAGTGTAAATGCGAGTTTGTCTTTCATACATGCAAAATATACATGTATATACAATACGAACTGGTGCTACACCAGGTACAGTTTAATACATTTATAAAATATCTTAATTTTGTAAAAAGATGAGTACCCCGGTATGATTAATTACATTATGTTCATTAATCCCTCCTATAAATCAGTAGTATCAATAAACAGTCTCTATCCAACAAGAATTTATTAAATATACAATATAATAACTTGATAATAACACAATCACACAATTGGTTACAGATCTATGTAAAAACATCAACATGTTTGAATTTATTGTCATAATCCAAATTCGGTCAGACAATCTATGTCCAAACACCTTTGTT
This sequence comes from Paraescarpia echinospica, assembly GCA_020002185.1. Lineage (NCBI taxonomy): Eukaryota > Metazoa > Annelida > Polychaeta > Sabellida > Siboglinidae > Paraescarpia > Paraescarpia echinospica. Next base: position 24,382,409 of record CM034540.1, read on the forward strand.
TTAAACTGGTTTCCTTGCGCTAATGTTTGGTACAGTCATTAGTTTTATATATATATATAAAATGTTTCATCAAAATTTATTGAAAAACTTTACAATGCTTAAACCAAAGCATATCATGGGGAGACCAGGGCACTGTACACAGAGGAGCACCATACACATCAGATGTCATTGGCTCAATTGAAATCGATGATGCAATATGTTGTTCTACTTGTTTTGCTTAAAGTTATCAAATTTAGTAGTTTTTGAGCACCAAAAGTAATTATGTGGGCTGATAGTGTATTTCATATTGCGGCACCGCATTAGTACATTATGAAAGGTTCTACTATTAGTTGATAATATAGGTAGCTTATCAGACAGTGTACAGTGGGTGATAACATGTAGTGAAGTCAATAACAGTAAGTACAATGTATAGCTATTAGGATCAATGGTGGGTGGGGCACCATGCAGTTACCATATATGGGACACCATGCCTGCTGTGCATTGTTCAAGATACACCAAATTTATAGTTAATGATTTAAAAGGTAACAAAAGGCAATCGTATCGGTCTATGCATCTAAAAGTATTAACAAAACCTAATCTTTTGCAACTACAATTAAGATTATCGTGCCAGTTGTTTACTAGAAAAACCTTGTTGACTATGCGAAATTCAAGTTGAACAGACGTACTGCGCCATTTTCATGGAAATTAAGACTGACGTGACGCGTTCGTACGCTTCCCAGTTATCGGTTGCCAAACTGGGAATACTAGTCTAGTTTACGATGCTCAGTAAACCCATAATTTGTGGCTAATATTTATTAGGATTTGTAATGATATATACTCAGCTGATTATACCACTTTCCATTATATAAGTTGTTATGTATATTGTGATGTTTATATCCACTGTCCCATAGCCAGTACCTCAGTTTATAATGTACAGTAGTCCCTCTCTTCAGTGGACACATCTGTATTCAAGCATAAGTGTCCCGACATGGCAGGTGTCCGCTCATCGGAGGGACAGGCATCTTAGTGCCAAAGTTCAGACCAGTACAACCAACGCATGGTAAAGATGTGGCATTATGTCAACGCATTTACTGATAGGAATTAAGCACTATATATATATATATGTTTAGTATTACTGTGATGTATTAAAAAATAAACAGTTGGTCATGAAGTCATATCGCCCGCCGGCATCGTCCTTCCGACTCCCTCTGTCGATCTGAGATTTTCCTCAACCACGTCTGCGCACTAGTCACTCACTCACTGCCACTAGCCTACGCAATGGTATCGGCCCAGCGTTGCAGTAGAATTTGCTGCGCGTATGGCAGCATTCAACCAAAAATGTCGAAAAAAAAAAAAAAAAAAAATTTTTGCTGCCCCCTACTGGCTAAAACAATAACCTGGAAATGATCAACAGAATATTTAAATCAGTTGCTACATGCAGCGTGAACGTGAATTAAATATAAAAAACGGTAACGGGTACAATCGTTAATTGTCTCACTTCATTTTTCATCCAATTTCGAAACATTCATTAATGCACAAATTGTGCGTCAGTTGATAATGCGTTTCACCGTTTCATACGCTGGTAACTAGTTCATCTTTTCAAGGCACTGGTAATATTTGCTTTTTGGCGTAGCGCAGCATAATTTGATGATGCTTGTTTATTATTTCACCTCAGTTTAGGCTTAATATTGGACTACATTGAAAACAATTGAGGTGAACCTTTTATACATCATATTTGTGAATCTTAATTGCAATTTACAAGATGAAAAGGCAACACCAAGCCTAAGCCCTGACTGGGGCTGGAGGCGTGAACAGGGAATCCATCATGGCATGGCCAGCACTGACTGCAAATGTGATTGATAACAGCACAAAATTAACAATACCTTCCTCCACATTCACTCTGCCTAAAGTTTACATATTGTAATGAAAGGAGCTCTAAGTAGTTTAGACAAACAATGATTACAGCAAGGAAGACAAGCTCATTATTACGGGTACACATGTACTTGGTGTTACCATTGTCATTGACACACACCAACTTTGACCAAGCCTTCAAGCTGTATGTCCGCCATTTTCTAAACAAATTCGGCAAAAAATCTTCGAATTAATGAATACTGTCCGTCTTAGGAGGGATATATAACCAAAATATCCTGTCCGCTGTCCGCGTACACGAGGTGTCCCCTCATCAGAGGGACATTAACATGGCAGAACGGTCCGTACATTGACAAACTGTCCCGACATAGCAGGTGTCTCCTCGTCAGAGGGTCCGCTGAAGAGAATGACTACTGTAATTAATCACTAAATTTACTCTGTTCCTGTATCATTGAAAACATGCTATGTCTGCACGGTGCATGGTATGGCATTATAAAAGTTGTAAATGCATGCAAAAGTAACTCAGCTTCTAAATCAAAGGGGATTTGAGAAACCAATAAATGAGCTGGTGTATTCGTATACATGTGGTGTCACAGCTCGATGCTTATTGGTCTAGCCACTTGCAATGAATAAGATGTCGGCTTCCAGGATATGGGATTTTTTAGTAGAATCTTCCACTTTGAGAAATCATTCTAAGTTAACAACTGACATGAAAATGTTGATTGTAGTTGCAAATAGTTAATTATTATATTAATTTTTTTTCGTAATCGTGTTCACAGTTGTTGAGCTTAACCAAAAACCTCCAACTGCAAACCCTTGAGACTGATCAAAAACCTCCAATTACACCTCCTTGAGGCTGACCAAAATCCTCAAACAGCTTCACCCTCTTGAAGATGACCAAAAATCCAAAACCCTCCAACTGCTATACCCCTTGATAAAATATTGGGGCTAATCTTATCTCCAGCCCCCCCACCAAACATATTGGGGGACTCAAATGCAGTCTAGACAATGGAAAGATTATTTTTGAAAGGTTGATCATACTGATCTATGTAAAAATACTATCGGTGTCATACACGCAGGGCTGTTTTAATCTCGTGTCTGTTGAGCAGCATCGACCACCGCCTCGGCGGAGACCACTGCATCCACTGAAAGCATGTCCTCCGCTGTGACAACAGAAGCAATCGCAACAAGTACAATCGAAGAAACAACGCAGACAATTGAAACAACAAGCAAACGTAAATAATTCCCATTCCCAAATGACAAAAGCTCACAACCTATTGATGTTAGCATATACATTGGATTGTAGAACTAATCGGGTATATCAGAATTATTAATAATATGTTTCTCTAGAGCAACGCAAATTGCTTTGTGTAGATAAAAGAGATTATCAGATGCTCGTGGATATTCACAATCCTACTATAAAATGTCACACAGGCATATGTTGCTTAGTAAACTAGCAACCAGAAATGTATATTTCTTTTATTTCGAAGCAACATAGAAATCTAATATATAGATTTACACTGATAGCATTAATGTATCAACTCTAGAAGATAATCTGTAAACTGTTTGTATTTTACAAGAAATTTAAACAACTAGACATTTACCTTCTTGTGGTTCAAAAGGATAAAATAATTTAAAAGGGCTCCATTTCAAGCCAGAGAAACAACTGAATAGTTATAGATGTCATGATTGCTGCTGGTGCTGCTGGATGCTGTTGCTGCTATTGTTGCAAGATGGATCTTATTTGGTTTCCAGATATTGATGAATGTGCCAGTGCTCCCTGTTACAACAGAGGCACTTGTGTGGACTTGATAAATGGCTACAATTGTAGTTGTGTACCGGGTTATACTGGTGAGAAATGTGAAACAGGTAAGACAGTCATTTAACTGCTAATTAACATGCTCATTAGACAGTGGAACTTAAAGCACAGAAATTCAGTGACACTTTATTTATAATTGTATTAGATTTTTTCTGATTTTGACACCCTTGTAGTGTTGAAAACTAATGTTTTTCTATTCTTGTGGTTCAATAGGATAAAAATCATTTTAAAGAGCTCCATTTGAAGCCAGAGAAAGAATTGAATAGTTATAGATGCCAAGGCAGCTGCCGTTTGATTGTTGCTGCTGCTGCTTCTGCTGCTAGGTGCTGCTGGCTGTTACTGCTGCTGATTCTGCTGGTGCTGCTGGATGCTGTTGCTGCTATTGTTGCATGATGGATCTTATTTGGTTTCCAGATATTGACGAATGTGCCAGTGCTCCCTGTTACAACAGAGGCACTTGTGTGGACTTGACAAATGGCTACAATTGTAGTTGTGTACAGGGTTACACTGGTGAGACATGTGAAACAGGTAAGACAGTCATTTAACTGCTAATTAACAGTAGAAATGTGTGGTTATTAGACAGTGGGACTTAAAGCACAGAAATTCAGTGACACATTATTTATGATTGGATTATATTTTTTTCTGATTTTGACACCCTCGTAATGTTGCAAACTAATGTTTTTCTATTGTTGTGGTTCAATGGGATGAAAGTCATTTTAAAGAGCTCCATTTCAAGCCAGAGAAAGAACTGAATAGTTATAGATGCCAAGCGAGCTGCCGTGTGATGGTTGCTGCTTCTGCTTCTGCTGCTTCTGCTGCTGGTTGCTGCTGGCTGTTACTGCTGCGGATTCTGCTGGTGCTGCTGGATGCTGTTGCTGCTATTGTTGCATGATGGATCTTATTTGGTTTCCAGATATTGACGAATGTGCCAGTGCTCCCTGTTACAACAGAGGCACTTGTGTGGACTTGACAAATGGCTACAATTGTAGTTGTGTACCGGGTTACACTGGTGAGAACTGTGAAACAGGTAAGACAGTCATTTAACTGCTAATTAACGGTAGAAATGTGTGCTCATTAGACAGTGGGACTAAAAGCACAGAAATTCAGTGACACATTATTTATTATTGGATTATATTTTTTTCTGATATTGACACTCTTGTAGTGTTGCAAACTAATGTTTTTGTATTCTTCTGGTTCAATGGGATAAAAATAATTTTAAAGAGCTCCATTTCAAGCCAGAGAAAGAACTGAATAGTTATAGATGCCATGCGAGCTGCCGTGTGATGGTTGCTGCTGCTGCTTCTGCTGCGGATTCTGCTGGTGCTGCTATTGTTGCATGATGGATCTTATTTGGTTTCCAGATATTGACGAATGTGCCAGTGCTCCGTGTTACAACAGAGGCACTTGTGTGGACTTGACAAATGGCTACAATTGTAGTTGTGTACAGGGTTACACTGGTGAGAAATGTGAAACAGGTAAGACAGTCATTTAACTGCTAATGAACAGTAGAAATGTGTGGTTATTAGACAGTGGGACTTAAAGCACAGAAATTCAGTGACACATTATTTATGATTGGATTATATTTTTTTCTGATTTTGACACCCTTGTAGTGTTGCAAACTAATGTTTTTCTATTGTTGTGGTTCAATGGGATAAAAGTCATTTTAAAGAGCTCCATTTCAAGCCAGAGAAAGAACTGAATAGTTATAGATGCCAAGCGAGCTGCCGTGTGATGGTTGCTGCTTCTGCTTCTGCTGCTTCTGCTGCTGGTTGCTGCTGGCTGTTACTGCTGCGGATTCTGCTGGTGCTGCTGGATGCTGTTGCTGCTATTGTTGCATGATGGATCTTATTTGGTTTCCAGATATTGACGAATGTGCCAGTTCTCCCTGTTACAACAGAGGCACTTGTGTGGACTTGACAAATGGCTACAATTGTAGTTGTGTACCGGGTTACACTGGTGAGAAATGTGAAACAGGTAAGATAGTCATTTAACTGCTAATTAACAGTCGAAATGTGTGCTCATTAGACAGTGGGACTTAAAGCATAGAAATTCAGTGACACATTTATTATTGGATTAGATTTTTTTGATTTTGACAACCTTGTAGTGTTGCAAATTAATGTTTTTCTATTCTTGTGGTTGAATGAGATGAAAATAATTTTAAAGAGCTCCATTTCAAGCCAGAGAAAGAACTGAATAGTTATAGATGCCATGGCAGCTGCCGTGTGATGGTTGCTGCTGCTGCTAGGTGCTGCTGGCTGTTACTGCTGTGGATTCTGCTGGTGCTGCAGGATGCTGTTGCTGCTATTGTTGCATGACGGATCTTATTTGGTTTCCAGATATTGACGAATGTGCCAGTGCTCCCTGTTACAACAGAGGCACTTGTGTGGACTTGACAAATGGCTACAATTGTAGTTGTGTACCGGGTTACACTGGTGAGAAATGTGAAACAGGTAAGACAGTCATTTAAGTGCTAATTAACAGTATAAATGTATGCTTATTAGACAGTGGGACTTAAAGCACAGAAATTCAGTACACATTATTTATAATTGGATTATATTTTTTTCTGATTCTGACACCCTTGTAGTGTTGCAAACAAATGTTTTTCTATTCTTCTGGTTCAATGGGATAAAAATAATTTTAAAGAGCTCCATTTCAAGCCAGAGAAAGAACTGAATAGTTATAGATGCCATGGCAGCTGCCGTGTGATGGTTGCTGCTGCTGCTGCTGCTGCTGCTGCTAGGTGCTGCTGGCTGTTAGTGCTGCTGATTCTGCTGGTGCTGCTGGATGCTGTTTCTGCTATTGTTGCAAGATGGATCTTATTTGGTTTCCAGATATTGACGAATGTGCCAGTACTCCTTGTTACAATAGAGGCACTTGTGTGGACTTGACGAATGGCTACAATTGTAGTTGTGTACCAGGTTACACTGGTGAGAAATGTGAAACAGGTAAGACAGTCATTTAACTGCTAATTAACGGTAGAAATGTGTGCTCATTAGACAGTGGGACTTAAAGCATATCAATTCATTGACATATATTTATGATTGGATTATTTTTGTGTTTGATTTTGACACCCTTGTAGTGTTGCAAACTAAAGTTTTTTTATTCTTGTGGTTCAATAGGATAACAATTATTTTAAAGAACTCCATTTCAATCCAGAGAAAGAACTGAATAGTTATAGTTGCCATGGTAGCTGCCGTTTGATTGTTGCTGCTGCTGCTTCTGCTGCTAGGTGCTGCTGGCTGTTACTGCTGCTGATTCTGCTGCTGCTGCTTCTGGATGCTGTTGCTGCTATTGTTGCATGATGGATCTTATTTGGTTTCCAGATATTGACGAATGTGCCAGTGCTCCCTGTTACAACAGAGGCACTTGTGTGGACTTGACAAATGGCTACAATTGTAGTTGTGTACCGGGTTACACTGGTGAGAAATGTGAAACAGGTAAGCAGTTATTTAACTGCTAATTAACAGTAGAAATGTGTGCTCATTAAACAGGGGACTTAAAGCACAGAAATTCAGTGACACATTATTTATAATTGGATTCGATTTTTTTCTGATTCTGACACCCTTGTAGTGTTGCAAACTAATGTTTTTTATTCTAATGGTTGAATAGGATAAAAATCATTTTAAAAAGTTCCATTTCAAGCCAGAGAAAGTGCTGAATCGTTATAGATGCCATGACAGCTGCCGTGTGATGGTTGCTACTTCTGCTGCTAGGTGCTGCTGGCTGTTAGTGCTGCTGATTCTGCTGGTGCTGCTGGATGCTGTTGCTGCTATTGTTGCAAGATGGATCTTATTTGGTTTCCAGATATTGACGAATGTGCCAGTGCTCCCTGTTACAACAGAGGCACTTGTGTGGACTTGACAAATGGCTACAATTGTAGTTGTGTACCGGGTTACACTGGTGAGAACTGTGAAACAGGTAAGACAGTCATTTAACTGCTAATTAACGGTAGAAATGTGTGCTCAATAGACAGTGGGACTTAAAGCACAGAAATTCAGTGACACATTATTTATTATTGGATTATATTTTTTTCTGATATTGACACTCTTGTAGTGTTGCAAACTAATGTTTTTGTATTCTTCTGGTTCAATGGGATAAAAATAATTTTAAAGAGCTCCATTTCAAGCCAGAGAAAGAACTGAATAGTTATAGATGCCATGCAAGCTGCCGTGTGATGGTTGCTGCTGCTGCTTCTGCTGCGGATTCTGCTGGTGCTGCTATTGTTGCATGATGGATCTTATTTGGTTTCCAGATATTGACGAATGTGCCAGTGCTCCGTGTTACAACAGAGGCACTTGTGTGGACTTGACAAATGGCTACAATTGTAGTTGTGTACAGGGTTACACTGGTGAGAAATGTGAAACAGGTAAGACAGTCATTTAACTGCTAATGAACAGTAGAAATGTGTGGTTATTAGACAGTGGGACTTAAAGCACAGAAATTCAGTGACACATTATTTATGATTGGATTAGATTTTTTTCTGATTTTGACACCCTTGTAGTGTTGCAAACTAATGTTTTTCTATTGTTGTGGTTCAATGGGATAAAAGTCATTTTATAGAGCTCCATTTCAAGTCAGAGAAAGAACTGAATAGTTATAGATGCCAAGCGAGCTGCCGTGTGATGGTTGCTGCTTCTGCTTCTGCTGCTTCTGCTGCTGGTTGCTGCTGGCTGTTACTGCTGCGGATTCTGCTGGTGCTGCTGGATGCTGTTGCTGCTATTGTTGCATGATGGATCTTATTTGGTTTCCAGATATTGACGAATGTGCCAGTGCTCCCTGTTACAACAGAGGCACTTGTGTGGACTTGACAAATGGCTACAATTGTAGTTGTGTACCGGGTTACACTGGTGAGAAATGTGAAACAGGTAAGACAGTCATTTAACTGCTAATTAACAGTCGAAATGTGTGCTCATTAGACAGTGGGACTTAAAGCATAGAAATTCAGTGACACATTTATTATTGGATTAGATTTTTTTGATTTTGACAACCTTGTAGTGTTGCAAATTAATGTTTTTCTATTCTTGTGGTTGAATGAGATGAAAATAATTTTAAAGAGCTCCATTTCAAGCCAGAGAAAGAACTGAATAGTTATAGATGCCATGGCAGCTGCCGTGTGATGGTTGCTGCTGCTGCTAGGTGCTGCTGGCTGTTACTGCTGTGGATTCTGCTGGTGCTGCAGGATGCTGTTGCTGCTATTGTTGCATGACGGATCTTATTTGGTTTCCAGATATTGACGAATGTGCCAGTGCTCCCTGTTACAACAGAGGCACTTGTGTGGACTTGACAAATGGCTACAATTGTAGTTGTGTACCGGGTTACACTGGTGAGAAATGTGAAACAGGTAAGACAGTCATTTAAGTGCTAATTAACAGTATAAATGTATGCTTATTAGACAGTGGGACTTAAAGCACAGAAATTCAGTACACATTATTTATAATTGGATTATATTTTTTTCTGATTCTGACACCCTTATAATGTTGCAAACTAACGTTTTTCTATTCTTCTGGTTCAATGGGATAAAAATAATTTTAAAGAGCTCCATTTCAAGCCAGAGAAAGAACTGAATAGTTATAGATGCCATGGCAGCTGCCGTGTGATGGTTGCTGCTGCTGCTGCTGCTGCTAGGTGCTGCTGGCTGTTAGTGCTGCTGATTCTGCTGGTGCTGCTGGATGCTGTTTCTGCTATTGTTGCAAGATGGATCTTATTTGGTTTCCAGATATTGACGAATGTGCCAGTACTCCCTGTTACAATAGAGGCACTTGTGTGGACTTGACGAATGGCTACAATTGTAGTTGTGTACCGGGTTACACTGGTGAGAACTGTGAAACAGGTAAGACAGTCATTTAACTGCTAATTAACGGTAGAAATGTGTGCTCATTAGACAGTGGGACTTAAAGCACAAAAATTCAGTGACACATTATTTATTATTGGATTATATTTTTTTCTGATATTGACACCCTTGTAGTGTTGCAAACTAATGTTTTTCTATTGTTGTGGTTCAATGGGATAAAAGTCATTTTATAGAGCTCCATTTCAAGCCAGAGAAAGAACTGAATAGTTATAGATGCCATGCAAGCTGCCGTGTGATGGTTGCTGCTGCTGCTTCTGCTGCGGATTCTGCTGGTGCTGCTATTGTTGCATGATGGATCTTATTTGGTTTCCAGATATTGACGAATGTGCCAGTGCTCCGTGTTACAACAGAGGCACTTGTGTGGACTTGACAAATGGCTACAATTGTAGTTGTGTACAGGGTTACACTGGTGAGAAATGTGAAACAGGTAAGACAGTCATTTAACTGCTAATGAACAGTAGAAATGTGTGGTTATTAGACAGTGGGACTTAAAGCACAGAAATTCAGTGACACATTATTTATGATTGGATTATATTGTTTTCTGATTTTGACACCCTTGTAGTGTTGCAAACTAATGTTTTTCTATTGTTGTGGTTCAATGGGATAAAAGTCATTTTATAGAGCTCCATTTCAAGCCAGAGAAAGAACTGAATAGTTATAGATGCCAAGCGAGCTGCCGTGTGATGGTTGCTGCTTCTGCTTCTGCTGCTTCTGCTGCTGGTTGCTGCTGGCTGTTACTGCTGCGGTTTCTGCTGGTGCTGCTGGATGCTGTTGCTGCTATTGTTGCATGATGGATCTTATTTGGTTTCCAGATATTGACGAATGTGCCAGTTCTCCCTGTTACAACAGAGGCACTTGTGTGGACTTGACAAATGGCTACAATTGTAGTTGTGTACCGGGTTACACTGGTGAGAAATGTGAAACAGGTAAGACAGTCATTTAACTGCTAATTAACATTCGAAATGTGTGCTCATTAGACAGTGGGACTTAAAGCATAGAAATTCAGTGACACATTTATTATTGGATTAGATTTTTTTGATTTTGACAACCTTGTAGTGTTGCAAATTAATGTTTTTTTATTCTTGTGGTTGAATGAGATGAAAATAATTTTAAAGAGCTCCATTTCAAGCCAGAGAAAGAACTGAATAGTTATAGATGCCATGGCAGCTGCCGTGTGATGGTTGCTGCTGCTGCTAGGTGCTGCTGGCTGTTACTGCTGTGGATTCTGCTGGTGCTGCAGGATGCTGTTGCTGCTATTGTTGCATGACGGATCTTATTTGGTTTCCAGATATTGACGAATGTGCCAGTGCTCCCTGTTACAACAGAGGCACTTGTGTGGACTTGACAAATGGCTACAATTGTAGTTGTGTACCGGGTTACACTGGTGAGAAATGTGAAACAGGTAAGACAGTCATTTAAGTGCTAATTAACAGTATAAATGTATGCTTATTAGACAGTGGGACTTAAAGCACAGAAATTCAGTACACATTATTTATAATTGGATTATATTTTTTTCTGATTCTGACACCCTTGTAGTGTTGCAAACTAATGTTTTTCTATTCTTCTGGTTCAATGGGATAAAAATAATTTTAAAGAGCTCCATTTCAAGCCAGAGAAAGAACTGAATAGTTATAGATGCCATGGCAGCTGCCGTGTGATGGTTGCTGCTGCTGCTGCTGCTGCTAGGTGCTGCTGGCTGTTAGTGCTGCTGATTCTGCTGGTGCTGCTGGATGCTGTTTCTGCTATTGTTGCAAGATGGATCTTATTTGGTTTCCAGATATTGACGAATGTGCCAGTACTCCCTGTTACAATAGAGGCACTTGTGTGGACTTGACGAATGGCTACAATTGTAGTTGTGTACCAGGTTACACTGGTGAGAAATGTGAAACAGGTAAGACAGTCATTTAACTGCTAATTAACGGTAGAAATGTGTGCTCATTAGACAGTGGGACTTAAAGCATATCAATTCATTGACATATATTTATGATTGGATTATTTTTGTGTGTGATTTTGACACCCTTGTAGTGTTGCAAACTAAAGTTTTTTTATTCTTGTGGTTCAATAGGATAACAATTATTTTAAAGAACTCCATTTCAATCCAGAGAAAGAACTGAATAGTTATAATTGCCATGGTAGCTGCCGTTTGATTGTTGCTGCTGCTGCTTCTGCTGCTAGGTGCTGCTGGCTGTTACTGCTGCTGATTCTGCTGCTGCTGCTTCTGGATGCTGTTGCTGCTATTGTTGCATGATGGATCTTATTTGGTTTCCAGATATTGACGAATGTGCCAGTGCTCCCTGTTACAACAGAGGCATTTGTGTGGACTTGATCAATGGCTACAATTGTAGTTGTGTACCGGGTTACACTGGTGAGAAATGTAAAACAGGTAAGACAGTCATTTAACTGCTAATTAACAGTCGAAATGTGTGCTCATTAGACAGTGGGACTTAAAGCACAGAAATTCAGTGACACATTATTTATTATTGGATTAGATTTTTTTCTGATTTTGATACCCTCGTAGTGTTGGAAACTAACGTTTTTGTATTCTTCTGGTTCAATGGAATAAAAATAATTTGAAAGAGCTCCATTTGAAGCCAGAGAAAGAACTGAATAGTTATAGATTCCATGGCAGCTGCCGTGTGATGGTTGCTGCTGCTGCTTCTGCTGCTGGTTGCTGCTGGCTGTTAGTGCTGCTGATTCTGCTGGTGCTGCTGGATGCTGTTGCTGCTATTGTTGCAAGATGGATCTTATTTGGTTTCCAGATATTGACGAATGTGCCAGTTCTCCCTGTTACAACAGAGGCACTTGTGTGGACTTGACAAATGGCTACAATTGTAGTTGTGTACCGGGTTACACTGGTGAGAACTGTGAAACAGGTAAGACAGTCATTTAACTGCTAATTAACGGTAGAAATGTGTGCTCATTAGACAGTGGGACTTAAAGCACAGAAATTCAGTGACACATTATTTATTATTGGATTAAATTTTTTTCTGATATTGACACTCTTGTAGTGTTGCAAACTAATGTTTTTGTATTCTTCTGGTTCAATGGGATAAAAATAATTTTAAAGAGCTCCATTTCAAGCCAGAGAAAGAACTGAATAGTTATAGATGCCATGCGAGCTGCCGTGTGATGGTTGCTGCTGCTGCTTCTGCTGCGGATTCTGCTGGTGCTGCTATTGTTGCATGATGGATCTTATTTGGTTTCCAGATATTGACGAATGTGCCAGTGCTCCGTGTTACAACAGAGGCACTTGTGTGGACTTGACAAATGGCTACAATTGTAGTTGTGTACAGGGTTACACTGGTGAGAAATGTGAAACAGGTAAGACAGTCATTTAACTGCTAATGAACAGTAGAAATGTGTGGTTATTAGACAGTGGGACTTAAAGCACAGAAATTCAGTGACACATTATTTATGATTGGATTATATTTTTTTCTGATTTTGACACCCTTGTAGTGTTGCAAACTAATGTTTTTCTATTGTTGTGGTTCAATGGGATAAAAGTCATTTTATAGAGCTCCATTTCAAGCCAGAGAAAGAACTGAATAGTTATAGATGCCAAGCGAGCTGCCGTGTGATGGTTGCTGCTTCTGCTTCTGCTGCTTCTGCTGCTGGTTGCTGCTGGCTGTTACTGCTGCGGATTCTGCTGGTGCTGCTGGATGCTGTTGCTGCTATTGTTGCATGATGGATCTTATTTGGTTTCCAGATATTGACGAATGTGCCAGTGCTCCCTGTTACAACAGAGGCACTTGTGTGGACTTGACAAATGGCTACAATTGTAGTTGTGTACCGGGTTACACTGGTGAGAAATGTGAAACAGGTAAGACAGTCATTTAACTGCTAATTAACAGTCGAAATGTGTGCTCATTAGACAGTGGGACTTAAAGCATAGAAATTCAGTGACACATTTATTATTGGATTAGATTTTTTTGATTTTGACAACCTTGTAGTGTTGCAAATTAATGTTTTTCTATTCTTGTGGTTGAATGAGATGAAAATAATTTTAAAGAGCTCCATTTCAAGCCAGAGAAAGAACTGAATAGTTATAGATGCCATGGCAGCTGCAGTGTGATGGTTGCTGCTGCTGCTAGGTGCTGCTGGCTGTTACTGCTGTGGATTCTGCTGGTGCTGCAGGATGCTGTTGCTGCTATTGTTGCATGACGGATCTTATTTGGTTTCCAGATATTGACGAATGTGCCAGTGCTCCCTGTTACAACAGAGGCACTTGTGTGGACTTGACAAATGGCTACAATTGTAGTTGTGTACCGGGTTACACTGGTGAGAAATGTGAAACAGGTAAGACAGTCATTTAAGTGCTAATTAACAGTATAAATGTATGCTTATTAGACAGTGGGACTTAAAGCACAGAAATTCAGTACACATTATTTATAATTGGATTATATATTTTTCTGATTCTGACACCCTTGTAGTGTTGCAAACTAATGTTTTTCTATTCTTCTGGTTCAATGGGATAAAAATAATTTTAAAGAGCTCCATTTCAAGCCAGAGAAAGAACTGAATAGTTATAGATGCCATGGCAGCTGCCGTGTGATGGTTGCTGCTGCTGCTAGGTGCTGCTGGCTGTTAGTGCTGCTGGTGCTGCTGGATGCTGTTGCTGCTATTGTTGCATGATGGATCTTATTTGGTTTCCAGATATTGACGAATGTGCCAGTGCTCCCTGTTACAACAGAGGCACTTGTGTGGACTTGACAAATGGCTACAATTGTAGTTGTGTACCGGGTTACACTGGTGAGAACTGTGAAACAGGTAAGACAGTCATTTAACTGCTAATTAACGGTAGAAATGTGTACTCATTAGACAGTGGGACTTAAAGCACAGAAATTCAGTGACACATTATTTATTATTGGATTATATTTTTTTCTGATATTGACACTCTTGTAGTGTTGCAAACTAATGTTTTTGTATTCTTCTGGTTCAATGGGATAAAAATAATTTTAAAGAGCTCCATTTCAAGCCAGAGAAAGAACTGAATAGTTATAGATGCCATGCGAGCTGCCGTGTGATGGTTGCTGCTGCTGCTTCTGCTGCGGATTCTGCTGGTGCTGCTATTGTTGCATGATGGATCTTATTTGGTTTCCAGATATTGACGAATGTGCCAGTGCTCCGTGTTACAACAGAGGCACTTGTGTGGACTTGACAAATGGCTACAATTGTAGTTGTGTACAGGGTTACACTGGTGAGAAATGTGAAACAGGTAAGACAGTCATTTAACTGCTAATGAACAGTAGAAATGTGTGGTTATTAGACAGTGGGACTTAAAGCACAGAAATTCAGTGACACATTATTTATGATTGGATTATATTTTTTTCTGATTTTGACACCCTTGTAGTGTTGCAAACTAATGTTTTTCTATTGTTGTGGTTCAATGGGATAAAAGTCATTTTAAAGAGCTCCATTTCAAGCCAGAGAAAGAACTGAATAGTTATAGATGCCAAGCGAGCTGCCGTGTGATGGTTGCTGCTGCTGCTTCTGCTGCTGGTTGCTGCTGGCTGTTACTGCTGCGGATTCTGCTGGTGCTGCTGGATGCTGTTGCTGCTATTGTTGCATGATGGATCTTATTTGGTTTCCAGATATTGACGAATGTGCCAGTGCTCCCTGTTACAACAGAGGCACTTGTGTGGACTTGACAAATGGCTACAATTGTAGTTGTGTACCGGGTTACACTAGTGAGAAATGTGAAACAGGTAAGACAGTTATTTAACTGCTAATTAACAGTAGAAATGTGTGCTCATTAAACAGGGGACTTAAACCACAGAAATTCAGTGACACATTATTTATAATTGGATTAGATTTTTTTCTGATTCTGACACCCTTGTAGTGTTTCAAACTAATGTTTTTTATTCTAGTGGTTGAATAGGATAAAAATCATTTTAAAAAGTTCCATTTCAAGCCAGAGAAAGTGCTGAATTGTTATAGATGCCATGGCAGCTGCCGTGTGATGGTTGCTGCTGCTGCTAGGTGCTGCTGGCTGTTACTGCTGTGGATTCTGCTGGTGCTGCAGGATGCTCTTGCTGCTATTGTTGCATGACGGATCTTATTTGGTTTCCAGATATTGACGAATGTGCCAGTGCTCCCTGTTACAACAGAGGCACTTGTGTGGACTTGACAAATGGCTACAATTGTAGTTGTGTACCGGGTTACACTGGTGAGAAATGTGAAACAGGTAAGACAGTCATTTAAGTGCTAATTAACAGTATAAATGTATGCTTATTAGACAGTGGGACTTAAAGCACAGAAATTCAGTACACATTATTTATAATTGGATTATATATTTTTCTGATTCTGACACCCTTGTAGTGTTGCAAACTAATGTTTTTCTATTCTTCTGGTTCAATGGGATAAAAATAATTTTAAAGAGCTCCATTTCAAGCCAGAGAAAGAACTGAATAGTTATAGATGCCATGGCAGCTGTCGTGTGATGGTTGCTGCTGCTGCTGCTGCTGCTAGGTGCTGCTGGCTGTTAGTGCTGCTGATTCTGCTGGTGCTGCTGGATGCTGTTTCTGCTATTGTTGCAAGATGGATCTTATTTGGTTTCCAGATATTGACGAATGTGCCAGTACTCCCTGTTACAATAGAGGCACTTGTGTGGACTTGACGAATGGCTACAATTGTAGTTGTGTACCAGGTTACACTGGTGAGAAATGTGAAACAGGTAAGACAGTCATTTAACTGCTAATTAACGGTAGAAATGTGTGCTCATTAGACAGTGGGACTTAAAGCATATCAATTCATTGACATATATTTATGATTGGATTATTTTTGTGTGTGATTTTGACACCCTTGTAGTGTTGCAAACTAAAGTTTTTTTATTCTTGTGGTTCAATAGGATAACAATTATTTTAAAGAACTCCATTTCAATCCAGAGAAAGAACTGAATAGTTATAGTTGCCATGGTAGCTGCCGTTTGATTGTTGCTGCTGCTGCTTCTGCTGCTAGGTGCTGCTGGCTGTTACTGCTGCTGATTCTGCTGCTGCTGCTTCTGGATGCTGTTGCTGCTATTGTTGCATGATGGATCTTATTTGGTTTCCAGATATTGACGAATGTGCCAGTGCTCCCTGTTACAACAGAGGCATTTGTGTGGACTTGATCAATGGCTACAATTGTAGTTGTGTACCGGGTTACACTGGTGAGAAATGTGAAACAGGTAAGACAGTCATTTAACTGCTAATTACCAGTCGAAATGTGTGCTCATTAGACAGTGGGACTTAAAGCACAGAAATTCAGTGACACATTATTTATTATTGGATTAGATTTTTTTCTGATTTTGATACCCTCGTAGTGTTGCAAACTAACGTTTTTGTATTCTTCTGGTTCAATAGGATAAAAATCATTTTAAAAAGTTCCATTTCAAGCCAGAGAAAGTGCTGAATCGTTATAGATGCCATGGCAGCTGCCATGTGGTGGTTGCTGCTGCTGCTTCTGCTGCTAGGTGCTGCTGGCTGTTACTGCTGCGGATTCTGCTGGTGCTGCTGGATGCTGTTGCTGCTATTGTTGCATGATGGATCTTATTTGGTTTCCAGATATTGACGAATGTGCCAGTGCTCCCTGTTACAACAGAGGCACTTGTGTGGACTTGACAAATGGCTACAATTGTAGTTGTGTACCGGGTTACACTGGTGAGAAATGTGAAACAGGTAAGACAGTTATTTAACTGCTAATTAACAGTAGAAATGTGTGCTCATTAAACAGGGGACTTAAACCACAGAAATTCAGTGACACATTATTTATAATTGGATTCGATTTTTTTCTGATTCTGACACCCTTGTAGTGTTGCAAACTAATGTTTTTTATTCTAGTGGTTAAATAGGATAAAAATCATTTAAAAAAGTTCCATTTCAAGCCAGAGAAAGTGCTGAATCGTTATAGATGCCATGGCAGCTGCCGTGTGATGGTTGCTACTTCTGCTGCTAGGTGCTGCTGGCTGTTAGTGCTGCTGATTCTGCTGGTGCTGCTGGATGCTGTTGCTGCTATTGTTGCAAGATGGATCTTATTTGGTTTCCAGATATTGACGAATGTGCCAGTGCTCCCTGTTACAACAGAGGCACTTGTGTGGACTTGACAAATGGCTACAATTGTAGTTGTGTACCGGGTTACACTGGTGAGAACTGTGAAACAGGTAAGACAGTCATTTAACTGCTAATTAACGGTAGAAATGTGTGCTCAATAGACAGTGGGACTTAAAGCACAGAAATTCAGTGACACATTATTTATTATTGGATTATATTTTTTTCTGATATTGACACTCTTGTAGTGTTGCAAACTAATGTTTTTGTATTCTTCTGGTTCAATGGGATAAAAATAATTTTAAAGAGCTCCATTTCAAGCCAGAGAAAGAACTGAATAGTTATAGATGCCATGCGAGCTGCCGTGTGATGGTTGCTGCTGCTGCTTCTGCTGCGGATTCTGCTGGTGCTGCTATTGTTGCATGATGGATCTTATTTGGTTTCCAGATATTGACGAATGTGCCAGTGCTCCGTGTTACAACAGAGGCACTTGTGTGGACTTGACAAATGGCTACAATTGTAGTTGTGTACAGGGTTACACTGGTGAGAAATGTGAAACAGGTAAGACAGTCATTTAACTGCTAATGAACAGTAGAAATGTGTGGTTATTAGACAGTGGGACTTAAAGCACAGAAATTCAGTGACACATTATTTATGATTGGATTATATTTTTTTCTGATTTTGACACCCTTGTAGTGTTGCAAACTAATGTTTTTCTATTGTTGTGGTTCAATGGGATAAAAGTCATTTTAAAGAGCTCCATTTCAAGCCAGAGAAAGAACTGAATAGTTATAGATGCCAAGCGAGCTGCCGTGTGATGGTTGCTGCTGCTGCTTCTGCTGCTGGGTGCTGCTGGCTGTTACTGCTGCGGATTCTGCTGGTGCTGCTGGATGCTGTTGCTGCTATTGTTGCATGATGGATCTTATTTGGTTTCCAGATATTGACGAATGTGCCAGTTCTCCCTGTTACAACAGAGGCACTTGTGTGGACTTGACAAATGGCTACAATTGTAGTTGTGTACCGGGTTACACTGGTGAGAAATGTGAAACAGGTAAGACAGTCATTTAACTGCTAATTAACAGTCGAAATGTGTGCTCATTAGACAGTGGGACTTAAAGCATAGAAATTCAGTGACACATTTATTATTGGATTAGATTTTTTTGATTTTGACAACATTGTAGTGTTGCAAATTAATGTTTTTCTATTCTTGTGGTTGAATGAGATGAAAATAATTTTAAAGAGCTCCATTTCAAGCCAGAGAAAGAACTGAATAGTTATAGATGCCATGGCAGCTGCCGTGTGATGGTTGCTGCTGCTGCTAGGTGCTGCTGGCTGTTACTGCTGTGGATTCTGCTGGTGCTGCAGGATGCTGTTGCTGCTATTGTTGCATGACGGATCTTATTTGGTTTCCAGATATTGACGAATGTGCCAGTGCTCCCTGTTACAACAGAGGCACTTGTGTGGACTTGACAAATGGCTACAATTGTAGTTGTGTACCGGGTTACACTGGTGAGAAATGTGAAACAGGTAAGACAGTCATTTAAGTGCTAATTAACAGTATAAATGTATGCTTATTAGACAGTGGGACTTAAAGCACAGAAATTCAGTACACATTATTTATAATTGGATTATATATTTTTCTGATTCTGACACCCTTGTAGTGTTGCAAACTAATGTTTTTCTATTCTTCTGGTTCAATGGGATAAAAATAATTTTAAAGAGCTCCATTTCAAGCCAGAGAAAGAACTGAATAGTTATAGATGCCATGGCAGCTGCCGTGTGATGGTTGCTGCTGCTGCTGCTGCTGCTAGGTGCTGCTGGCTGTTAGTGCTGCTGATTCTGCTGGTGCTGCTGGATGCTGTTTCTGCTATTGTTGCAAGATGGATCTTATTTGGTTTACAGATATTGACGAATGTGCCAGTACTCCCTGTTACAATAGAGGCACTTGTGTGGACTTGACGAATGGCTACAATTGTAGTTGTGTACCAGGTTACACTGGTGAGAAATGTGAAACAGGTAAGACAGTCATTTAACTGCTAATTAACGGTAGAAATGTGTGCTCATTAGACAGTGGGACTTAAAGCATATCAATTCATTGACATATATTTATGATTGGATTATTTTTGTGTGTGATTTTGACACCCTTGTAGTGTTGCAAACTAAAGTTTTTTTATTCTTGTGGTTCAATAGGATAACAATTATTTTAAAGAACTCCATTTCAATCCAGAGAAAGAACTGAATAGTTATCGTTGCCATGGTAGCTGCCGTTTGATTGTTGCTGCTGCTGCTTCTGCTGCTAGGTGCTGCTGGCTGTTACTGCTGCTGATTCTGCTGCTGCTGCTTCTGGATGCTGTTGCTGCTATTGTTGCATGATGGATCTTATTTGGTTTCCAGATATTGACGAATGTGCCAGTGCTCCCTGTTACAACAGAGGCATTTGTGTGGACTTGATAAATGGCTACAATTGTAGTTGTGTACCGGGTTACACTGGTGAGAAATGTGAAACAGGTAAGACAGTCATTTAACTGCTAATTAACAGTCGAAATGTGTGCTCATTAGACAGTGGGACTTAGCACAGAAATTCAGAGACACATTATTTATTATTGGATTAGATTTTTTTCTGATTCTGACACCCTTGTAGTGTTGCAAACTAATGTTTTTTATTCTAGTGGTTGAATAGGATAAAAATCATTTTAAAAAGTTCCATTTCAAGCCAGAGAAAGTGCTGAATCGTTATAGATGCCATGGCAGCTGCCGTGTAATGGTTGCTACTTCTGCTGCTAGGTGCTGCTGGCTGTTAGTGCTGCTGATTCTGCTGGTGCTGCTGGATGCTGTTGCTGCTATTGTTGCAAGATGGATCTTATTTGGTTTCCAGATATTGACGAATGTGCCAGTGCTCCCTGTTACAACAGAGGCACTTGTGTGGACTTGACAAATGGCTACAATTGTAGTTGTGTACCGGGTTACACTGGTGAGAACTGTGAAACAGGTAAGACAGTCATTTAACTGCTAATTAACGGTAGAAATGTGTGCTCATTAGACAGTGGGACTTAAAGCACAGAAATTCAGTGACACATTATTTATTATTGGATTATATTTTTTTCTGATATTGACACTCTTGTAGTGTTGCAAACTAATGTTTTTGTATTCTTCTGGTTCAATGGGATAAAAATAATTTTAAAGAGCTCCATTTCAAGCCAGAGAAAGAACTGAATAGTTATAGATGCCATGCGAGCTGCCGTGTGATGGTTGCTGCTGCTGCTTCTGCTGCGGATTCTGCTGGTGCTGCTATTGTTGCATGATGGATCTTATTTGGTTTCCAGATATTGACGAATGTGCCAGTGCTCCGTGTTACAACAGAGGCACTTGTGTGGACTTGACAAATGGCTACAATTGTAGTTGTGTACCGGGTTACACTGGTGAGAAATGTGAAACAGGTAAGACAGTCATTTAACTGCTAATTAACAGTAGAAATGTGTGGTTATTAGACAGTGGGACTAAAAGCACAGAAATTCAGTGACACATTATTTATGATTGGATTAGATTTTTTTCTGATTTTGACACCCTCGTAATGTTGCAAACTAATGTTTTTCTATTGTTGTGGTTCAATGGGATAAAAGTCATTTTAAAGAGCTCCATTTCAAGCCAGAGAAAGAACTGAATAGTTATAGATGCCAAGCGAGCTGCCATGTGATGGTTGCTGCTGCTGCTGGTTGCTGCTGGCTGTTACTGCTGCAGATTCTGCTGATGCTGCTGGATGCTGTTGCTGCTATTGTTGCATGATGGATCTTATTTGGTTTCCAGATATTGACGAATGTGCCAGTGCTCCCTGTTACAACAGAGGCACTTGTGTGGACTTGACGAATGGCTACAATTGTAGTTGTGTACCAGGTTACACTGGTGAGAAATGTGAAACAGGTAAGACAGTCATTTAACTGCTAATTAACGGTAGAAATGTGTGCTCATTAGACAGTGGGACTTAAAGCATATCAATTCATTGACATATATTTATGATTGGATTATTTTTGTGTGTGATTTTGACACCCTTGTAGTGTTGCAAACTAAAGTTTTTTTATTCTTGTGGTTCAATAGGATAACAATTATTTTAAAGAACTCCATTTCAATCCAGAGAAAGAACTGAATAGTTATAGTTGCCATGGTAGCTGCCGTTTGATTGTTGCTGCTGCTGCTTCTGCTGCTAGGTGCTGCTGGCTGTTACTGCTGCTGATTCTGCTGCTGCTGCTTCTGGATGCTATTGTTGCATGATGGATCTTATTTGGTTTCCAGATATTGACGAATGTGCCAGTGCTCCGTGTTACAACAGAGGCACTTGTGTGGACTTGACAAATGGCTACAATTGTAGTTGTGTACCGGGTTACACTGGTGAGAAATGTGAAACAGGTAAGACAGTTATTTAACTGCTAATTAACAGTAGAAATGTGTGCTCATTAAACAGGGGACTTAAAGCACAGAAATTCAGTGACACATTATTTATAATTGGATTCGATTTTTTTCTGATTCTGACACCCTTGTAGTGTTGCAAACTAATGTTTTTTATTCTAGTGGTTAAATAGGATAAAAATCATTTTAAAAAGTTCCATTTCAAGCCAGAGAAAGTGCTGAATCATTATAGATGCCATGGCAGCTGCCGTGTGATGGTTGCTACTTCTGCTGCTAGGTGCTGCTGGCTGTTAGTGCTGCTGATTCTGCTGGTGCTGCTGGATGCTGTTGCTGCTATTGTTGCAAGATGGATCTTATTTGGTTTCCAGATATTGACGAATGTGCCAGTGCTCCCTGTTACAACAGAGGCACTTGTGTGGACTTGACAAATGGCTACAATTGTAGTTGTGTACCGGGTTACACTGGTGAGAACTGTGAAACAGGTAAGACAGTCATTTAACTGCTAATTAACGGTAGAAATGTGTGCTCATTAGACAGTGGGACTTAAAGCACAGAAATTCAGTGACACATTATTTATTATTGGATTATATTTTTTTCTGATATTGACACTTGTAGTGTTGCAAACTATTGTTTTTGTATTCTTCTGGTTCAATGGGATAAAAATAATTTTAAAGAGCTCCATTTCAAGTCAGAGAAAGAACTGAATAGTTATAGATGCCATGCGAGCTGCCGTGTGATGGTTGCTGCTGCTGCTTCTGCTGCGGATTCTGCTGGTGCTGCTATTGTTGCATGATGGATCTTATTTGGTTTCCAGATATTGACGAATGTGCCAGTGCTCCGTGTTACAACAGAGGCACTTGTGTGGACTTGACAAATGGCTACAATTGTAGTTGTGTACCGGGTTACACTGGTGAGAAATGTGAAACAGGTAAGACAGTCATTTAACTGCTAATGAACAGTAGAAATGTGTGGTTATTAGACAGTGGGACTTAAAGCACAGAAATTCAGTGACACATTATTTATGATTGGATTATATTTTTTTCTGATTTTGACACCCTTGTAGTGTTGCAAACTAATGTTTTTCTATTGTTGTGGTTCAATGGGATAAAAGTCATTTTAAAGAGGTCCATTTCAAGCCAGAGAAAGAACTGAATAGTTATAGATGCCAAGCGAGCTTCCGTGTGATGGTTGCTGCTGCTGCTTCTGCTGCTGGGTGCTGCTGGCTGTTACTGCTGCGGATTCTGCTGGTGCTGCTGGATGCTGTTGCTGCTATTGTTGCATGATGGATCTTATTTGGTTTCCAGATATTGACGAATGTGCCAGTTCTCCCTGTTACAACAGAGGCACTTGTGTGGACTTGACAAATGGCTACAATTGTAGTTGTGTACCGGGTTACACTGGTGAGAAATGTGAAACAGGTAAGACAGTCATTTAACTGCTAATTAACAGTCGAAATGTGTGCTCATTAGACAGTGGGACTTAAAGCATAGAAATTCAGTGACACATTTATTATTGGATTAGATTTTTTGATTTTGACAACCTTGTAGTGTTGCAAATTAATGTTTTTCTATTCTTGTGGTTGAATGAGATGAAAATAATTTTAAAGAGCTCCATTTCAAGCCAGAGAAAGAACTGAATAGTTATAGATGCCATGGCAGCTGCCGTGTGATGGTTGCTGCTGGTGCTTCTGCTGCTAGGTGCTGCTGGCTGTTAGTGCTGCTGATTCTGCTGGTGCTGCTGGATGCTGTTTCTGTTATTGTTGCAAGATGGATCTTATTTGGTTTCCAGATATTGACGAATGTGCCAGTACTCCCTGTTACAATAGAGGCACTTGTGTGGACTTGACGAATGGTTACAATTGTAGTTGTGTACCGGGTTACACTGGTGAGAAATGTGAAACAGGTAAGACAGTCATTTAACTGCTAATTAACGGTAGAAATGTGTGCTCATTAGACAGTGGGACTTAAAGCATATCAATTCATTGACATATATTTATGATTGGATTATTTTTTGTGTGATTTTGACACCCTTGTAGTGTTGCAAACTAAAGTTTTTTTATTCTTGTGGTTCAATAGGATAACAATTATTTTAAAGAACTCCATTTCAATCCAGAGAAAGAACTGAATAGTTATAGTTGCCATGGTAGCTGCCGTTTGATTGTTGCTGCTGCTGCTTCTGCTGCTAGGTGCTGCTGGCTGTTACTGCTGCTGATTCTGCTGCTGCTGCTTCTGGATGCTGTTGCTGCTATTGTTGCATGATGGATCTTATTTGGTTTCCAGATATTGACGAATGTGCCAGTGCTCCCTGTTACAACAGAGGCATTTGTGTGGACTTGATAAATGGCTACAATTGTAGTTGTGTACCGGGTTACACTGGTGAGAAATGTGAAACAGGTAAGACAGTCATTTAACTGCTAATTAACAGTCGAAATGTGTGCTCATTAGACAGTGGGACTTAAAGCACAGAAATTCAGAGACACATTATTTATTATTGGATTAGATTTTTTTCTGATTTTGATACCCTCGTAGTGTTGCAAACTAACGTTTTTGTATTCTTCTGGTTCAATGGGATAAAAATAATTTGAAAGAGCTCCATTTGAAGCCAGAGAAAGAACTGAATAGTTATAGATTCCATGGCAGCTGCCGTGTGATGGTTGCTACTTCTGCTGCTAGGTGCTGCTGGCTGTTAGTGCTGCTGATTCTGCTGGTGCTGCTGGATGCTGTTTCTGCTATTGTTGCAAGATGGATCTTATTTGGTTTCCAGATATTGACGAATGTGCCAGTACTCCCTGTTACAATAGAGGCACTTGTGTGGACTTGACAAATGGCTACAATTGTAGTTGTGTACCGGGTTACACTGGTGAGAAATGTGAAACAGGTAAGACAGTTATTTAACTGCTAATTAACAGTAGAAATGTGTGCTCATTAAACAGGGGACTTAAAGCACAGAAATTCAGTGACACATTATTTATAATTGGATTAGATTTTTTTCTGATTCTGACACCCTTGTAGTGTTGCAAACTAATGTTTTTTATTCTAGTGGTTGAATAGGATAAAAATCATTTTAAAAAGTTCCATTTCAAGCCAGAGAAAGTGCTGAATCGTTATAGATGCCATGGCAGCTGCCGTGTGATGGTTGCTCCTTCTGCTGCTAGGTGCTGCTGGCTGTTAGTGCTGCTGATTCTGCTGGTGCTGCTGGATGCTGTTGCTGCTATTGTTGCATGATGGATCTTATTTGGTTTCCAGATATTGACGAATGTGCCAGTGCTCCCTGTTACAACAGAGGCACTTGTGCGGACTTGACAAATGGCTACAATTGTAGTTGTGTACCGGGTTACACTGGTGAGAAATGTGAAACAGGTAAGACAGTCATTTAAGTGCTAATTAACAGTATAAATGTATGCTTATTAGACAGTGGGACTTAAAGCACAGAAATTCAGTACACATTATTTATAATTGGATTATATTTTTTTCTGATTCTGACACCCTTGTAGTGTTGCAAACTAATGTTTTTGTATTCTTCTGGTTCAATGGGATAAAAATAATTTTAAAGAGCTCCATTTCAAGCCAGAGAAAGAACTGAATAGTTATAGATGCCATGGCAGCTGCCGTGTGATGGTTGCTGCTGCTGCTAGGTGCTGCTGGCTGTTAGTGCTGCTGGTGCTGCTGGATGCTGTTTCTGCTATTGTTGCAAGATGGATCTTATTTGGTTTCCAGAAATTGACGAATGTGCCAGTACTCCCTGTTACAATAGAGGCACTTGTGTGGACTTGACGAATGGCTACAATTGTAGTTGTGTACCGGGTTACACTGGTGAGAACTGTGAAACAGGTAAGACAGTCATTTAACTGCTAATTAACGGTAGAAATGTGTGCTCATTAGACAGTGGGACTTAAAGCACAGAAATTCAGTGACACATTATTTATTATTGGATTATATTTTTTTCTGATATTGACACTTGTAGTGTTGTAAACTAATGTTTTT
>CM034540.1:24409334-24470887 GCA_020002185.1 Paraescarpia echinospica
ATTTAACTGCTAATTAACAGTCGAAATGTGTGCTCATTAGACAGTGGGACTTAAAGCATAGAAATTCAGTGACACATTTATTATTGGATTAGATTTTTTTGATTTTGACAACATTGTAGTGTTGCAAATTAATGTTTTTCTATTCTTGTGGTTGAATGAGATGAAAATAATTTTAAAGAGCTCCATTTCAAGCCAGAGAAAGAACTGAATAGTTATAGATGCCATGGCAGCTGCAGTGTGATGGTTGCTGCTGCTGCTAGGTGCTGCTGGCTGTTACTGCTGTGGATTCTGCTGGTGCTGCAGGATGCTGTTGCTGCTATTGTTGCATGACGGATCTTATTTGGTTTCCAGATATTGACGAATGTGCCAGTGCTCCCTGTTACAACAGAGGCACTTGTGTGGACTTGACAAATGGCTACAATTGTAGTTGTGTACCGGGTTACACTGGTGAGAAATGTGAAACAGGTAAGACAGTCATTTAAGTGCTAATTAACAGTATAAATGTATGCTTATTAGACAGTGGGACTTAAAGCACAGAAATTCAGTACACATTATTTATAATTGGATTATATTTTTTTCTGATTCTGACACCCTTGTAGTGTTGCAAACAAATGTTTTTCTATTCTTCTGGTTCAATGGGATAAAAATAATTTTAAAGAGCTCCATTTCAAGCCAGAGAAAGAACTGAATAGTTATAGATGCCATGGCAGCTGCCGTGTGATGGTTGCTGCTGCTGCTGCTGCTGCTGCTGCTAGGTGCTGCTGGCTGTTAGTGCTGCTGATTCTGCTGGTGCTGCTGGATGCTGTTTCTGCTATTGTTGCAAGATGGATCTTATTTGGTTTCCAGATATTGACGAATGTGCCAGTACTCCTTGTTACAATAGAGGCACTTGTGTGGACTTGACGAATGGCTACAATTGTAGTTGTGTACCAGGTTACACTGGTGAGAAATGTGAAACAGGTAAGACAGTCATTTAACTGCTAATTAACGGTAGAAATGTGTGCTCATTAGACAGTGGGACTTAAAGCATATCAATTCATTGACATATATTTATGATTGGATTATTTTTGTGTGTGATTTTGACACCCTTGTAGTGTTGCAAACTAAAGTTTTTTTATTCTTGTGGTTCAATAGGATAACAATTATTTTAAAGAACTCCATTTCAATCCAGAGAAAGAACTGAATAGTTATCGTTGCCATGGTAGCTGCCGTTTGATTGTTGCTGCTGCTGCTTCTGCTGCTAGGTGCTGCTGGCTGTTACTGCTGCTGATTCTGCTGCTGCTGCTTCTGGATGCTGTTGCTGCTATTGTTGCATGATGGATCTTATTTGGTTTCCAGATATTGACGAATGTGCCAGTGCTCCCTGTTACAACAGAGGCATTTGTGTGGACTTGATAAATGGCTACAATTGTAGTTGTGTACCGGGTTACACTGGTGAGAAATGTGAAACAGGTAAGACAGTCATTTAACTGCTAATTAACAGTCGAAATGTGTGCTCATTAGACAGTGGGACTTAAAGCACAGAAATTCAGAGACACATTATTTATTATTGGATTAGATTTTTTTCTGATTCTGACACCCTTGTAGTGTTGCAAACTAATGTTTTTTATTCTAGTGGTTGAATAGGATAAAAATCATTTTAAAAAGTTCCATTTCAAGCCAGAGAAAGTGCTGATTCGTTATAGATGCCATGGCAGCTGCCGTGTAATGGTTGCTACTTCTGCTGCTAGGTGCTGCTGGCTGTTAGTGCTGCTGATTCTGCTGGTGCTGCTGGATGCTGTTGCTGCTATTGTTGCAAGATGGATCTTATTTGGTTTCCAGACATTGACGAATGTGCCAGTGCTCCCTGTTACAACAGAGGCACTTGTGTGGACTTGACAAATGGCTACAATTGTAGTTGTGTACCGGGTTACACTGGTGAGAACTGTGAAACAGGTAAGACAGTCATTTAACTGCTAATTAACGGTAGAAATGTGTGCTCATTAGACAGTGGGACTTAAAGCACAGAAATTCAGTGACACATTATTTATTATTGGATTATATTTTTTTCTGATATTGACACTCTTGTAGTGTTGCAAACTAATGTTTTTGTATTCTTCTGGTTCAATGGGATAAAAATAATTTTAAAGAGCTCCATTTCAAGCCAGAGAAAGAACTGAATAGTTATAGATGCCATGCGAGCTGCCGTGTGATGGTTGCTGCTGCTGCTTCTGCTGCGGATTCTGCTGGTGCTGCTATTGTTGCATGATGGATCTTATTTGGTTTCCAGATATTGACGAATGTGCCAGTGCTCCGTGTTACAACAGAGGCACTTGTGTGGACTTGACAAATGGCTACAATTGTAGTTGTGTACCGGGTTACACTGGTGAGAAATGTGAAACAGGTAAGACAGTCATTTAACTGCTAATTAACAGTAGAAATGTGTGGTTATTAGACAGTGGGACTAAAAGCACAGAAATTCAGTGACACATTATTTATGATTGGATTAGATTTTTTTCTGATTTTGACACCCTCGTAATGTTGCAAACTAATGTTTTTCTATTGTTGTGGTTCAATGGGATAAAAGTCATTTTAAAGAGCTCCATTTCAAGCCAGAGAAAGAACTGAATAGTTATAGATGCCAAGCGAGCTGCCATGTGATGGTTGCTGCTGCTGCTGGTTGCTGCTGGCTGTTACTGCTGCAGATTCTGCTGATGCTGCTGGATGCTGTTGCTGCTATTGTTGCATGATGGATCTTATTTGGTTTCCAGATATTGACGAATGTGCCAGTGCTCCCTGTTACAACAGAGGCACTTGTGTGGACTTGACGAATGGCTACAATTGTAGTTGTGTACCAGGTTACACTGGTGAGAAATGTGAAACAGGTAAGACAGTCATTTAACTGCTAATTAACGGTAGAAATGTGTGCTCATTAGACAGTGGGACTTAAAGCATATCAATTCATTGACATATATTTATGATTGGATTATTTTTGTGTGTGATTTTGACACCCTTGTAGTGTTGCAAACTAAAGTTTTTTTATTCTTGTGGTTCAATAGGATAACAATTATTTTAAAGACCTCCATTTCAATCCAGAGAAAGAACTGAATAGTTATAGTTGCCATGGTAGCTGCCGTTTGATTGTTGCTGCTGCTGCTTCTGCTGCTAGGTGCTGCTGGCTGTTACTGCTGCTGATTCTGCTGCTGCTGCTTCTGGATGCTATTGTTGCATGATGGATCTTATTTGGTTTCCAGATATTGACGAATGTGCCAGTGCTCCGTGTTACAACAGAGGCACTTGTGTGGACTTGACAAATGGCTACAATTGTAGTTGTGTACCGGGTTACACTGGTGAGAAATGTGAAACAGGTAAGACAGTTATTTAACTGCTAATTAACAGTAGAAATGTGTGCTCATTAAACAGGGGACTTAAAGCACAGAAATTCAGTGACACATTATTTATAATTGGATTCGATTTTTTTCTGATTCTGACACCCTTGTAGTGTTGCAAACTAATGTTTTTTATTCTAGTGGTTAAATAGGATAAAAATCATTTTAAAAAGTTCCATTTCAAGCCAGAGAAAGTGCTGAATCATTATAGATGCCATGGCAGCTGCCGTGTGATGGTTGCTACTTCTGCTGCTAGGTGCTGCTGGCTGTTAGTGCTGCTGATTCTGCTGGTGCTGCTGGATGCTGTTGCTGCTATTGTTGCAAGATGGATCTTATTTGGTTTCCAGATATTGACGAATGTGCCAGTGCTCCCTGTTACAACAGAGGCACTTGTGTGGACTTGACAAATGGCTACAATTGTAGTTGTGTACCGGGTTACACTGGTGAGAACTGTGAAACAGGTAAGACAGTCATTTAACTGCTAATTAACGGTAGAAATGTGTGCTCATTAGACAGTGGGACTTAAAGCACAGAAATTCAGTGACACATTATTTATTATTGGATTATATTTTTTTCTGATATTGACACTTGTAGTGTTGCAAACTATTGTTTTTGTATTCTTCTGGTTCAATGGGATAAAAATAATTTTAAAGAGCTCCATTTCAAGTCAGAGAAAGAACTGAATAGTTATAGATGCCATGCGAGCTGCCGTGTGATGGTTGCTGCTGCTGCTTCTGCTGCGGATTCTGCTGGTGCTGCTATTGTTGCATGATGGATCTTATTTGGTTTCCAGATATTGACGAATGTGCCAGTGCTCCGTGTTACAACAGAGGCACTTGTGTGGACTTGACAAATGGCTACAATTGTAGTTGTGTACCGGGTTACACTGGTGAGAAATGTGAAACAGGTAAGACAGTCATTTAACTGCTAATGAACAGTAGAAATGTGTGGTTATTAGACAGTGGGACTTAAAGCACAGAAATTCAGTGACACATTATTTATGATTGGATTATATTTTTTTCTGATTTTGACACCCTTGTAGTGTTGCAAACTAATGTTTTTCTATTGTTGTGGTTCAATGGGATAAAAGTCATTTTAAAGAGGTCCATTTCAAGCCAGAGAAAGAACTGAATAGTTATAGATGCCAAGCGAGCTTCCGTGTGATGGTTGCTGCTGCTGCTTCTGCTGCTGGGTGCTGCTGGCTGTTACTGCTGCGGATTCTGCTGGTGCTGCTGGATGCTGTTGCTGCTATTGTTGCATGATGGATCTTATTTGGTTTCCAGATATTGACGAATGTGCCAGTTCTCCCTGTTACAACAGAGGCACTTGTGTGGACTTGACAAATGGCTACAATTGTAGTTGTGTACCGGGTTACACTGGTGAGAAATGTGAAACAGGTAAGACAGTCATTTAACTGCTAATTAACAGTCGAAATGTGTGCTCATTAGACAGTGGGACTTAAAGCATAGAAATTCAGTGACACATTTATTATTGGATTAGATTTTTTGATTTTGACAACCTTGTAGTGTTGCAAATTAATGTTTTTCTATTCTTGTGGTTGAATGAGATGAAAATAATTTTAAAGAGCTCCATTTCAAGCCAGAGAAAGAACTGAATAGTTATAGATGCCATGGCAGCTGCCGTGTGATGGTTGCTGCTGGTGCTTCTGCTGCTAGGTGCTGCTGGCTGTTAGTGCTGCTGATTCTGCTGGTGCTGCTGGATGCTGTTTCTGTTATTGTTGCAAGATGGATCTTATTTGGTTTCCAGATATTGACGAATGTGCCAGTACTCCCTGTTACAATAGAGGCACTTGTGTGGACTTGACGAATGGTTACAATTGTAGTTGTGTACCGGGTTACACTGGTGAGAAATGTGAAACAGGTAAGACAGTCATTTAACTGCTAATTAACGGTAGAAATGTGTGCTCATTAGACAGTGGGACTTAAAGCATATCAATTCATTGACATATATTTATGATTGGATTATTTTTTGTGTGATTTTGACACCCTTGTAGTGTTGCAAACTAAAGTTTTTTTATTCTTGTGGTTCAATAGGATAACAATTATTTTAAAGAACTCCATTTCAATCCAGAGAAAGAACTGAATAGTTATAGTTGCCATGGTAGCTGCCGTTTGATTGTTGCTGCTGCTGCTTCTGCTGCTAGGTGCTGCTGGCTGTTACTGCTGCTGATTCTGCTGCTGCTGCTTCTGGATGCTGTTGCTGCTATTGTTGCATGATGGATCTTATTTGGTTTCCAGATATTGACGAATGTGCCAGTGCTCCCTGTTACAACAGAGGCATTTGTGTGGACTTGATAAATGGCTACAATTGTAGTTGTGTACCGGGTTACACTGGTGAGAAATGTGAAACAGGTAAGACAGTCATTTAACTGCTAATTAACAGTCGAAATGTGTGCTCATTAGACAGTGGGACTTAAAGCACAGAAATTCAGAGACACATTATTTATTATTGGATTAGATTTTTTTCTGATTTTGGTACCCTCGTAGTGTTGCAAACTAACGTTTTTGTATTCTTCTGGTTCAATGGGATAAAAATAATTTGAAAGAGCTCCATTTGAAGCCAGAGAAAGAACTGAATAGTTATAGATTCCATGGCAGCTGCCGTGTGATGGTTGCTACTTCTGCTGCTAGGTGCTGCTGGCTGTTAGTGCTGCTGATTCTGCTGGTGCTGCTGGATGCTGTTGCTGCTATTGTTGCATGATGGATCTTATTTGGTTTCCAGATATTGACGAATGTGCCAGTGCTCCCTGTTACAACAGAGGCACTTGTGTGGACTTGACAAATGGCTACAATTGTAGTTGTGTACCGGGTTACACTGGTGAGAAATGTGAAACAGGTAAGACAGTTATTTAACTGCTAATTAACAGTAGAAATGTGTGCTCATTAAACAGGGGACTTAAAGCACAGAAATTCAGTGACACATTATTTATAATTGGATTAGATTTTTTTCTGATTCTGACACCCTTGTAGTGTTGCAAAATAATGTTTTTTATTCTAGTGGTTGAATAGGATAAAAATCATTTTAAAAAGTTCCATTTCAAGCCAGAGAAAGTGCTGAATCGTTATAGATGCCATGGCAGCTGCCGTGTGATGGTTGCTCCTTCTGCTGTTAGGTGCTGCTGGCTGTTAGTGCTGCTGATTCTGCTGGTGCTGCTGGATGCTGTTGCTGCTATTGTTGCATGATGGATCTTATTTGGTTTCCAGATATTGACGAATGTGCCAGTGCTCCCTGTTACAACAGAGGCACTTGTGCGGACTTGACAAATGGCTACAATTGTAGTTGTGTACCGGGTTACACTGGTGAGAAATGTGAAACAGGTAAGACAGTCATTTAAGTGCTAATTAACAGTATAAATGTATGCTTATTAGACAGTGGGACTTAAAGCACAGAAATTCAGTACACATTATTTATAATTGGATTATATTTTTTTCTGATTCTGACACCCTTGTAGTGTTGCAAACTAATGTTTTTGTATTCTTCTGGTTCAATGGGATAAAAATAATTTTAAAGAGCTCCATTTCAAGCCAGAGAAAGAACTAAATAGTTATAGATGCCATGGCAGCTGCCGTGTGATGGTTGCTGCTGCTGCTAGGTGCTGCTGGCTGTTAGTGCTGCTGGTGCTGCTGGATGCTGTTTCTGCTATTGTTGCAAGATGGATCTTATTTGGTTTCCAGAAATTGACGAATGTGCCAGTACTCCCTGTTACAATAGAGGCACTTGTGTGGACTTGACGAATGGCTACAATTGTAGTTGTGTACCGGGTTACACTGGTGAGAACTGTGAAACAGGTAAGACAGTCATTTAACTGCTAATTAACGGTAGAAATGTGTGCTCATTAGACAGTGGGACTTAAAGCACAGAAATTCAGTGACACATTATTTATTATTGGATTATATTTTTTTCTGATATTGACACTTGTAGTGTTGCAAACTAATGTTTTTGTATTCTTCTGGTTCAATGGGATAAAAATAATTTTAAAGAGCTCCATTTCAAGCCAGAGAAAGAACTGAATAGTTATAGATGCCATGCGAGCTGCCGTGTGATGGTTGATGCTGCTGCTTCTGCTGCGGATTCTGCTGGTGCTGCTATTGTTGCATGATGGATCTTATTTGGTTTCCAGATATTGACGAATGTGCCAGTGCTCCGTGTTACAACAGAGGCACTTGTGTGGACTTGACAAATGGCTACAATTGTAGTTGTGTACAGGGTTACACTGGTGAGAAATGTGAAACAGGTAAGACAGTCATTTAACTGCTAATGAACAGTAGAAATGTGTGGTTATTAGACAGTGGGACTTAAAGCACAGAAATTCAGTGACACATTATTTATGATTGGATTAGATTTTTTCTGATTTTGACACCCTTGTAGTGTTGCAAACTAATGTTTTTCTATTGTTGTGGTTCAATGGGATAAAAGTAATTTTATAGAGCTCCATTTCAAGCCAGAGAAAGAACTGAATAGTTATAGATGCCAAGCGAGCTGCCGTGTGATGGTTGCTGCTTCTGCTTCTGCTGCTTCTGCTGCTTCTGCTGCTGGGTGCTGCTGGCTGTTACTGCTGCGGATTCTGCTGGTGCTGCTGGATGCTGTTGCTGCTATTGTTGCATGATGGATCTTATTTGGTTTCCAGATATTGACGAATGTGCCAGTTCTCCCTGTTACAACAGAGGCACTTGTGTGGACTTGACAAATGGCTACAATTGTAGTTGTGTACCGGGTTACACTGGTGAGAAATGTGAAACAGGTAAGACAGTTATTTAACTGCTAATTAACAGTAGAAATGTGTGCTCATTAAACAGGGGACTTAAACCACAGAAATTCAGTGACACATTATTTATAATTGGATTAGATTTTTTTCTGATTCTGACACCCTTGTAGTGTTTCAAACTAATGTTTTTTATTCTAGTGGTTGAATAGGATAAAAATCATTTTAAAAAGTTCCATTTCAAGCCAGAGAAAGTGCTGAATTGTTATAGATGCCATGGCAGCTGCCGTGTGATGGTTGCTGCTGCTGCTAGGTGCTGCTGGCTGTTACTGCTGTGGATTCTGCTGGTGCTGCAGGATGCTCTTGCTGCTATTGTTGCATGACGGATCTTATTTGGTTTCCAGATATTGACGAATGTGCCAGTGCTCCCTGTTACAACAGAGGCACTTGTGTGGACTTGACAAATGGCTACAATTGTAGTTGTGTACCGGGTTACACTGGTGAGAAATGTGAAACAGGTAAGACAGTCATTTAAGTGCTAATTAACAGTATAAATGTATGCTTATTAGACAGTGGGACTTAAAGCACAGAAATTCAGTACACATTATTTATAATTGGATTATATATTTTTCTGATTCTGACACCCTTGTAGTGTTGCAAACTAATGTTTTTCTATTCTTCTGGTTCAATGGGATAAAAATAATTTTAAAGAGCTCCATTTCAAGCCAGAGAAAGAACTGAATAGTTATAGATGCCATGGCAGCTGTCGTGTGATGGTTGCTGCTGCTGCTGCTGCTGCTAGGTGCTGCTGGCTGTTAGTGCTGCTGATTCTGCTGGTGCTGCTGGATGCTGTTTCTGCTATTGTTGCAAGATGGATCTTATTTGGTTTCCAGATATTGACGAATGTGCCAGTACTCCCTGTTACAATAGAGGCACTTGTGTGGACTTGACGAATGGCTACAATTGTAGTTGTGTACCAGGTTACACTGGTGAGAAATGTGAAACAGGTAAGACAGTCATTTAACTGCTAATTAACAGTCGAAATGTGTGCTCATTAGACAGTGGGACTTAAAGCATAGAAATTCAGTGACACACTTATTATTGGATTAGATTTTTTTGATTTTGACAACCTTGTAGTGTTGCAAATTAATGTTTTTCTATTCTTGTGGTTGAATGAGATGAAAATAATTTTAAAGAGCTCCATTTCAAGCCAGAGAAAGAACTGAATAGTTATAGATGCCATGGCAGCTGCAGTGTGATGGTTGCTGCTGCTGCTAGGTGCTGCTGGCTGTTACTGCTGTGGATTCTGCTGGTGCTGCAGGATGCTGTTGCTGCTATTGTTGCATGACGGATCTTATTTGGTTTCCAGATATTGACGAATGTGCCAGTGCTCCCTGTTACAACAGAGGCACTTGTGTGGACTTGACAAATGGCTACAATTGTAGTTGTGTACCGGGTTACACTGGTGAGAAATGTGAAACAGGTAAGACAGTCATTTAAGTGCTAATTAACAGTATAAATGTATGCTTATTAGACAGTGGGACTTAAAGCACAGAAATTCAGTACACATTATTTATAATTGGATTATATATTTTTCTGATTCTGACACCCTTGTAGTGTTGCAAACTAATGTTTTTCTATTCTTCTGGTTCAATGGGATAAAAATAATTTTAAAGAGCTCCATTTCAAGCCAGAGAAAGAACTGAATAGTTATAGATGCCATGGCAGCTGCCGTGTGATGGTTGCTGCTGCTGCTAGGTGCTGCTGGCTGTTAGTGCTGCTGGTGCTGCTGGATGCTGTTGCTGCTATTGTTGCATGATGGATCTTATTTGGTTTCCAGATATTGACGAATGTGCCAGTGCTCCCTGTTACAACAGAGGCACTTGTGTGGACTTGACAAATGGCTACAATTGTAGTTGTGTACCGGGTTACACTGGTGAGAACTGTGAAACAGGTAAGACAGTCATTTAACTGCTAATTAACGGTAGAAATGTGTACTCATTAGACAGTGGGACTTAAAGCACAGAAATTCAGTGACACATTATTTATTATTGGATTATATTTTTTTCTGATATTGACACTCTTGTAGTGTTGCAAACTAATGTTTTTGTATTCTTCTGGTTCAATGGGATAAAAATAATTTTAAAGAGCTCCATTTCAAGCCAGAGAAAGAACTGAATAGTTATAGATGCCATGCGAGCTGCCGTGTGATGGTTGCTGCTGCTGCTTCTGCTGCGGATTCTGCTGGTGCTGCTATTGTTGCATGATGGATCTTATTTGGTTTCCAGATATTGACGAATGTGCCAGTGCTCCGTGTTACAACAGAGGCACTTGTGTGGACTTGACAAATGGCTACAATTGTAGTTGTGTACAGGGTTACACTGGTGAGAAATGTGAAACAGGTAAGACAGTCATTTAACTGCTAATGAACAGTAGAAATGTGTGGTTATTAGACAGTGGGACTTAAAGCACAGAAATTCAGTGACACATTATTTATGATTGGATTATATTTTTTTCTGATTTTGACACCCTTGTAGTGTTGCAAACTAATGTTTTTCTATTGTTGTGGTTCAATGGGATAAAAGTCATTTTAAAGAGCTCCATTTCAAGCCAGAGAAAGAACTGAATAGTTATAGATGCCAAGCGAGCTGCCGTGTGATGGTTGCTGCTTCTGCTTCTGCTGCTTCTGCTGCTGGTTGCTGCTGGTTGCTGCTGGCTGTTACTGCTGCGGATTCTGCTGGTGCTGCTGGATGCTGTTGCTGCTATTGTTGCATGATGGATCTTATTTGGTTTCCAGATATTGACGAATGTGCCAGTGCTCCCTGTTACAACAGAGGCACTTGTGTGGACTTGACAAATGGCTACAATTGTAGTTGTGTACCGGGTTACACTAGTGAGAAATGTGAAACAGGTAAGACAGTTATTTAACTGCTAATTAACAGTAGAAATGTGTGCTCATTAAACAGGGGACTTAAACCACAGAAATTCAGTGACACATTATTTATAATTGGATTAGATTTTTTTCTGATTCTGACACCCTTGTAGTGTTTCAAACTAATGTTTTTTATTCTAGTGGTTGAATAGGATAAAAATCATTTTAAAAAGTTCCATTTCAAGCCAGAGAAAGTGCTGAATTATTATAGATGCCATGGCAGCTGCCGTGTGATGGTTGCTGCTGCTGCTAGGTGCTGCTGGCTGTTACTGCTGTGGATTCTGCTGGTGCTGCAGGATGCTCTTTCTGCTATTGTTGCATGACGGATCTTATTTGGTTTCCAGATATTGACGAATGTGCCAGTGCTCCCTGTTACAACAGAGGCACTTGTGTGGACTTGACAAATGGCTACAATTGTAGTTGTGTACCGGGTTACACTGGTGAGAAATGTGAAACAGGTAAGACAGTCATTTAAGTGCTAATTAACAGTATAAATGTATGCTTATTAGACAGTGGGACTTAAAGCACAGAAATTCAGTACACATTATTTATAATTGGATTATATATTTTTCTGATTCTGACACCCTTGTAGTGTTGCAAACTAATGTTTTTCTATTCTTCTGGTTCAATGGGATAAAAATAATTTTAAAGAGCTCCATTTCAAGCCAGAGAAAGAACTGAATAGTTATAGATGCCATAGCAGCTGTCGTGTGATGGTTGCTGCTGCTGCTGCTGCTGCTAGGTGCTGCTGGCTGTTAGTGCTGCTGATTCTGCTGGTGCTGCTGGATGCTGTTTCTGCTATTGTTGCAAGATGGATCTTATTTGGTTTCCAGATATTGACGAATGTGCCAGTACTCCCTGTTACAATAGAGGCACTTGTGTGGACTTGACGAATGGCTACAATTGTAGTTGTGTACCAGGTTACACTGGTGAGAAATGTGAAACAGGTAAGACAGTCATTTAACTGCTAATTAACGGTAGAAATGTGTGCTCATTAGACAGTGGGACTTAAAGCATATCAATTCATTGACATATATTTATGATTGGATTATTTTTGTGTGTGATTTTGACACCCTTGTAGTGTTGCAAACTAAAGTTTTTTTATTCTTGTGGTTCAATAGGATAACAATTATTTTAAAGAACTCCATTTCAATCCAGAGAAAGAACTGAATAGTTATAGTTGCCATGGTAGCTGCCGTTTGATTGTTGCTGCTGCTGCTTCTGCTGCTAGGTGCTGCTGGCTGTTACTGCTGCTGATTCTGCTGCTGCTGCTTCTGGATGCTGTTGCTGCTATTGTTGCATGATGGATCTTATTTGGTTTCCAGATATTGACGAATGTGCCAGTGCTCCCTGTTACAACAGAGGCATTTGTGTGGACTTGATCAATGGCTACAATTGTAGTTGTGTACCGGGTTACACTGGTGAGAAATGTGAAACAGGTAAGACAGTCATTTAACTGCTAATTACCAGTCGAAATGTGTGCTCATTAGACAGTGGGACTTAAAGCACAGAAATTCAGTGACACATTATTTATTATTGGATTAGATTTTTTTCTGATTTTGATACCCTCGTAGTGTTGCAAACTAACGTTTTTGTATTCTTCTGGTTCAATAGGATAAAAATCATTTTAAAAAGTTCCATTTCAAGCCAGAGAAAGTGCTGAATCGTTATAGATGCCATGGCAGCTGCCATGTGGTGGTTGCTGCTGCTGCTTCTGCTGCTAGGTGCTGCTGGCTGTTACTGCTGCAGATTCTGCTGGTGCTGCTGGATGCTGTTGCTGCTATTGTTGCATGATGGATCTTATTTGGTTTCCAGATATTGACGAATGTGCCAGTGCTCCCTGTTACAACAGAGGCACTTGTGTGGACTTGACAAATGGCTACAATTGTAGTTGTGTACCGGGTTACACTGGTGAGAAATGTGAAACAGGTAAGACAGTTATTTAACTGCTAATTAACAGTAGAAATGTGTGCTCATTAAACAGGGGACTTAAAGCACAGAAATTCAGTGACACATTATTTATAATTGGATTCGATTTTTTTCTGATTCTGACACCCTTGTAGTGTTGCAAACTAATGTTTTTTATTCTAGTGGTTAAATAGGATAAAAATCATTTAAAAAAGTTCCATTTCAAGCCAGAGAAAGTGCTGAATCGTTATAGATGCCATGGCAGCTGCCGTGTGATGGTTGCTACTTCTGCTGCTAGGTGCTGCTGGCTGTTAGTGCTGCTGATTCTGCTGGTGCTGCTGGATGCTGTTGCTGCTATTGTTGCAAGATGGATCTTATTTGGTTTCCAGATATTGACGAATGTGCCAGTGCTCCCTGTTACAACAGAGGCACTTGTGTGGACTTGACAAATGGCTACAATTGTAGTTGTGTACCGGGTTACACTGGTGAGAACTGTGAAACAGGTAAGACAGTCATTTAACTGCTAATTAACGGTAGAAATGTGTGCTCATTAGACAGTGGGACTTAAAGCACAGAAATTCAGTGACACATTATTTATTATTGGATTATATTTTTTTCTGATATTGACACTTGTAGTGTTGCAAACTAATGTTTTTGTATTCTTCTGGTTCAATGGGATAAAAATAATTTTAAAGAGCTCCATTTCAAGCCAGAGAAAGAACTGAATAGTTATAGATGCCATGCGAGCTGCCGTGTGATGGTTGCTGCTGCTGCTTCTGCTGCGGATTCTGCTGGTGCTGCTATTGTTGCATGATGGATCTTATTTGGTTTCCAGATATTGACGAATGTGCCAGTGCTCCGTGTTACAACAGAGGCACTTGTGTGGACTTGACAAATGGCTACAATTGTAGTTGTGTACAGGGTTACACTGGTGAGAAATGTGAAACAGGTAAGACAGTCATTTAACTGCTAATGAACAGTAGAAATGTGTGGTTATTAGACAGTGGGACTTAAAGCACAGAAATTCAGTGACACATTATTTATGATTGGATTATATTTTTTTCTGATTTTGACACCCTTGTAGTGTTGCAAACTAATGTTTTTCTATTGTTGTGGTTCAATGGGATAAAAGTCATTTTAAAGAGCTCCATTTCAAGCCAGAGAAAGAACTGAATAGTTATAGATGCCAAGCGAGCTGCCGTGTGATGGTTGCTGCTGCTGCTTCTGCTGCTGGGTGCTGCTGGCTGTTACTGCTGCAGATTCTGCTGGTGCTGCTGGATGCTGTTGCTGCTATTGTTGCATGATGGATCTTATTTGGTTTCCAGATATTGACGAATGTGCCAGTTCTCCCTGTTACAACAGAGGCACTTGTGTGGACTTGACAAATGGCTACAATTGTAGTTGTGTACCGGGTTACACTGGTGAGAAATGTGAAACAGGTAAGACAGTCATTTAACTGCTAATTAACAGTCGAAATGTGTGCTCATTAGACAGTGGGACTTAAAGCATAGAAATTCAGTGACACATTTATTATTGGATTAGATTTTTTGATTTTGACAACCTTGTAGTGTTGCAAATTAATGTTTTTCTATTCTTGTGGTTGAATGAGATGAAAATAATTTTAAAGAGCTCCATTTCAAGCCAGAGAAAGAACTGAATAGTTATAGATGCCATGGCAGCTGCCGTGTGATGGTTGCTGCTGGTGCTTCTGCTGCTAGGTGCTGCTGGCTGTTAGTGCTGCTGATTCTGCTGGTGCTGCTGGATGCTGTTTCTGCTATTGTTGCAAGATGGATCTTATTTGGTTTCCAGATATTGACGAATGTGCCAGTACTCCCTGTTACAATAGAGGCACTTGTGTGGACTTGACGAATGGTTACAATTGTAGTTGTGTACCGGGTTACACTGGTGAGAAATGTGAAACAGGTAAGACAGTCATTTAACTGCTAATTAACGGTAGAAATGTGTGCTCATTAGACAGTGGGACTTAAAGCATATCAATTCATTGACATATATTTATGATTGGATTATTTTTTGTGTGATTTTGACACCCTTGTAGTGTTGCAAACTAAAGTTTTTTTATTCTTGTGGTTCAATAGGATAACAATTATTTTAAAGAACTCCATTTCAATCCAGAGAAAGAACTGAATAGTTATAGTTGCCATGGTAGCTGCCGTTTGATTGTTGCTGCTGCTGCTTCTGCTGCTAGGTGCTGCTGGCTGTTACTGCTGCTGATTCTGCTGCTGCTGCTTCTGGATGCTGTTGCTGCTATTGTTGCATGATGGATCTTATTTGGTTTCCAGATATTGACGAATGTGCCAGTGCTCCCTGTTACAACAGAGGCATTTGTGTGGACTTGATAAATGGCTACAATTGTAGTTGTGTACCGGGTTACACTGGTGAGAAATGTGAAACAGGTAAGACAGTCATTTAACTGCTAATTAACAGTCGAAATGTGTGCTCATTAGACAGTGGGACTTAAAGCACAGAAATTCAGAGACACATTATTTATTATTGGATTAGATTTTTTTCTGATTTTGGTACCCTCGTAGTGTTGCAAACTAACGTTTTTGTATTCTTCTGGTTCAATGGGATAAAAATAATTTGAAAGAGCTCCATTTGAAGCCAGAGAAAGAACTGAATAGTTATAGATTCCATGGCAGCTGCCGTGTGATGGTTGCTACTTCTGCTGCTAGGTGCTGCTGGCTGTTAGTGCTGCTGATTCTGCTGGTGCTGCTGGATGCTGTTGCTGCTATTGTTGCATGATGGATCTTATTTGGTTTCCAGATATTGACGAATGTGCCAGTGCTCCCTGTTACAACAGAGGCACTTGTGTGGACTTGACAAATGGCTACAATTGTAGTTGTGTACCGGGTTACACTGGTGAGAAATGTGAAACAGGTAAGACAGTCATTTAAGTGCTAATTAACAGTATAAATGTATGCTTATTAGACAGTGAGACTTAAAGCACAGAAATTCAGTACACATTATTTATAATTGGATTATATTTTTTTCTGATTCTGACACCCTTGTAGTGTTGCAAACTAATGTTTTTGTATTCTTCTGGTTCAATGGGATAAAAATAATTTTAAAGAGCTCCATTTCAAGCCAGAGAAAGAACTGAATAGTAATAGATGCCATGGCAGCTGCCGTGTGATGGTTGCTGCTGCTGCTAGGTGCTGCTGGCTGTTAGTGCTGCTGGTGCTGCTGGATGCTGTTTCTGCTATTGTTGCAAGATGGATCTTATTTGGTTTCCAGAAATTGACGAATGTGCCAGTACTCCCTGTTACAATAGAGGCACTTGTGTGGACTTGACGAATGGCTACAATTGTAGTTGTGTACCGGGTTACACTGGTGAGAACTGTGAAACAGGTAAGACAGTCATTTAACTGCTAATTAACGGTAGAAATGTGTGCTCATTAGACAGTGGGACTTAAAGCACAGAAATTCAGTGACACATTATTTATTATTGGATTATATTTTTTTCTGATATTGACACTTGTAGTGTTGCAAACTAATGTTTTTGTATTCTTCTGGTTCAATGGGATAAAAATAATTTTAAAGAGCTCCATTTCAAGCCAGAGAAAGAACTGAATAGTTATAGATGCCATGCGAGCTGCTGTGTGATGGTTGCTGCTGCTGCTTCTGCTGCGGATTCTGCTGGTGCTGCTATTGTTGCATGATGGATCTTATTTGGTTTCCAGATATTGACGAATGTGCCAGTGCTCCGTGTTACAACAGAGGCACTTGTGTGGACTTGACAAATGGCTACAATTGTAGTTGTGTACAGGGTTACACTGGTGAGAAATGTGAAACAGGTAAGACAGTCATTTAACTGCTAATGAACAGTAGAAATGTGTGGTTATTAGACAGTGGGACTTAAAGCACAGAAATTCAGTGACACATTATTTATGATTGGATTATATTTTTTTCTGATTTTGACACCCTTGTAGTGTTGCAAACTAATGTTTTTCTATTGTTGTGGTTCAATGGGATAAAAGTAATTTTATAGAGCTCCATTTCAAGCCAGAGAAAGAACTGAATAGTTATAGATGCCAAGCGAGCTGCCGTGTGATGGTTGCTGCTGCTGCTTCTGCTGCTGGTTGCTGCTGGCTGTTACTGCTGCGGATTCTGCTGGTGCTGCTGGATGCTGTTGCTGCTATTGTTGCATGATGGATCTTATTTGGTTTCCAGATATTGACGAATGTGCCAGTTCTCCCTGTTACAACAGAGGCACTTGTGTGGACTTGACAAATGGCTACAATTGTAGTTGTGTACCGGGTTACACTGGTGAGAAATGTGAAACAGGTAAGACAGTCATTTAACTGCTAATTAACAGTCGAAATGTGTGCTCATTAGACAGTGGGACTTAAAGCATAGAAATTCAGTGACACATTTATTATTGGATTAGATTTTTTTGATTTTGACAACATTGTAGTGTTGCAAATTAATGTTTTTCTATTCTTGTGGTTGAATGAGATGAAAATAATTTTAAAGAGCTCCATTTCAAGCCAGAGAAAGAACTGAATAGTTATAGATGCCATGGCAGCTGCCGTGTGATGGTTGCTGCTGCTGCTAGGTGCTGCTGGCTGTTACTGCTGTGGATTCTGCTGGTGCTGCAGGATGCTGTTGCTGCTATTGTTGCATGACGGATCTTATTTGGTTTCCAGATATTGACGAATGTGCCAGTGCTCCCTGTTACAACAGAGGCACTTGTGTGGACTTGACAAATGGCTACAATTGTAGTTGTGTACCGGGTTACACTGGTGAGAAATGTGAAACAGGTAAGACAGTCATTTAAGTGCTAATTAACAGTATAAATGTATGCTTATTAGACAGTGGGACTTAAAGCACAGAAATTCAGTACACATTATTTATAATTGGATTATATATTTTTCTGATTCTGACACCCTTGTAGTGTTGCAAACTAATGTTTTTCTATTCTTCTGGTTCAATGGGATAAAAATAATTTTAAAGAGCTCCATTTCAAGCCAGAGAAAGAACTGAATAGTTATAGATGCCATGGCAGCTGCCGTGTGATGGTTGCTGCTGCTGCTGCTGCTGCTGCTGCTAGGTGCTGCTGGCTGTTAGTGCTGCTGATTCTGCTGGTGCTGCTGGATGCTGTTTCTGCTATTGTTGCAAGATGGATCTTATTTGGTTTCCAGATATTGACGAATGTGCCAGTACTCCCTGTTACAATAGAGGCACTTGTGTGGACTTGACGAATGGCTACAATTGTAGTTGTGTACCAGGTTACACTGGTGAGAAATGTGAAACAGGTAAGACAGTCATTTAACTGCTAATTAACGGTTGAAATGTGTGCTCATTAGACAGTGGGACTTAAAGCATATCAATTCATTGACATATATTTATGATTGGATTATTTTTGTGTGTGATTTTGACACCCTTGTAGTGTTGCAAACTAAAGTTTTTTTATTCTTGTGGTTCAATAGGATAACAATTATTTTAAAGAACTCCATTTCAATCCAGAGAAAGAACTGAATAGTTATAGTTGCCATGGTAGCTGCCGTTTGATTGTTGCTGCTGCTGCTTCTGCTGCTAGGTGCTGCTGGCTGTTA
This sequence comes from Paraescarpia echinospica, assembly GCA_020002185.1. Taxonomy (NCBI): domain Eukaryota; kingdom Metazoa; phylum Annelida; class Polychaeta; order Sabellida; family Siboglinidae; genus Paraescarpia; species Paraescarpia echinospica. The sequence goes on from CM034540.1 coordinate 24,427,842, forward strand.
CTGCTGCTGATTCTGCTGCTGCTGCTTCTGGATGCTGTTGCTGCTATTGTTGCATGATGGATCTTATTTGGTTTCCAGATATTGACGAATGTGCCAGTGCTCCCTGTTACAACAGAGGCATTTGTGTGGACTTGATAAATGGCTACAATTGTAGTTGTGTACCGGGTTACACTGGTGAGAAATGTGAAACAGGTAAGACAGTCATTTAACTGCTAATTAACAGTCGAAATGTGTGCTCATTAGACAGTGGGACTTAAAGCACAGAAATTCAGTGACACATTATTTATTATTGGATTAGATTTTTTTCTGATTTTGATACCCTCGTAGTGTTGCAAACTAACGTTTTTGTATTCTTCTGGTTCAATAGGATAAAAATCATTTTAAAAAGTTCCATTTCAAGCCAGAGAAAGTGCTGAATCGTTATAGATGCCATGGCAGCTGCCGTGTGGTGGTTGCTGCTGCTGCTTCTGCTGCTAGGTGCTGCTGGCTGTTACTGCTGCGGATTCTGCTGGTGCTGCTGGATGCTGTTGCTGCTATTGTTGCATGATGGATCTTATTTGGTTTCCAGATATTGACGAATGTGCCAGTGCTCCCTGTTACAACAGAGGCACTTGTGTGGACTTGACAAATGGCTACAATTGTAGTTGTGTACCGGGTTACACTGGTGAGAACTGTGAAACAGGTAAGACAGTCATTTAACTGCTAATTAACGGTAGAAATGTGTGCTCATTAGACAGTGGGACTTAAAGCACAGAAATTCAGTGACACATTATTTATTATTGGATTATATTTTTTTCTGATATTGACACTCTTGTAGTGTTGCAAACTAATGTTTTTGTATTCTTCTGGTTCAATGGGATAAAAATAATTTTAAAGAGCTCCATTTCAAGCCAGAGAAAGAACTGAATAGTTATAGATGCCATGCGAGCTGCCGTGTGATGGTTGCTGCTGCTGCTTCTGCTGCGGATTCTGCTGGTGCTGCTATTGTTGCATGATGGATCTTATTTGGTTTCCAGATATTGACGAATGTGCCAGTGCTCCGTGTTACAACAGAGGCACTTGTGTGGACTTGACAAATGGCTACAATTGTAGTTGTGTACCGGGTTACACTGGTGAGAAATGTGAAACAGGTAAGACAGTCATTTAACTGCTAATGAACAGTAGAAATGTGTGGTTATTAGACAGTGGGACTTAAAGCACAGAAATTCAGTGACACATTATTTATGGTTGGATTAGATTTTTTTCTGATTTTGACACCCTTGTAGTGTTGCAAACTAATGTTTTTCTATTGTTGTGGTTCAATGGGATAAAAGTCATTTTAAAGAGCTCCATTTCAAGCCAGAGAAAGAACTGAATAGTTATAGATGCCAAGCGAGCTGCCGTGTGATGGTTGCTGCTTCTGCTTCTGCTGCTTCTGCTGCTGGTTGCTGCTGGTTGCTGCTGGCTGTTACTGCTGCGGATTCTGCTGGTGCTGCTGGATGCTGTTGCTGCTATTGTTGCATGATGGATCTTATTTGGTTTCCAGATATTGACGAATGTGCCAGTGCTCCCTGTTACAACAGAGGCACTTGTGTGGACTTGACAAATGGCTACAATTGTAGTTGTGTACCGGGTTACACTGGTGAGAAATGTGAAACAGGTAAGACAGTTATTTAACTGCTAATTAACAGTAGAAATGTGTGCTCATTAAACAGGGGACTTAAACCACAGAAATTCAGTGACACATTATTTATAATTGGATTAGATTTTTTTCTGATTCTGACACCCTTGTAGTGTTGCAAACTAATGTTTTTTATTCTAGTGGTTGAATAGGATAAAAATCATTTTAAAAAGTTCCATTTCAAGCCAGAGAAAGTGCTGAATTGTTATAGATGCCATGGCAGCTGCCGTGTGATGGTTGCTGCTGCTGCTAGGTGCTGCTGGCTGTTACTGCTGTGGATTCTGCTGGTGCTGCAGGATGCTCTTGCTGCTATTGTTGCATGACGGATCTTATTTGGTTTCCAGATATTGACGAATGTGCCAGTGCTCCCTGTTACAACAGAGGCACTTGTGTGGACTTGACAAATGGCTACAATTGTAGTTGTGTACCGGGTTACACTGGTGAGAAATGTGAAACAGGTAAGACAGTCATTTAACTGCTAATTAACAGTATAAATGTATGCTTATTAGACAGGGGGACTTAAAGCACAGAAATTCAGTACACATTATTTATAATTGGATTATATATTTTTCTGATTCTGACACCCTTGTAGTGTTGCAAACTAATGTTTTTCTATTCTTCTGGTTCAATGGGATAAAAATAATTTTAAAGAGCTCCATTTCAAGCCAGAGAAAGGACTGAATAGTTATAGATGCCATGGCAGCTGTCGTGTGATGGTTGCTGCTGCTGCTGCTGCTGCTAGGTGCTGCTGGCTGTTAGTGCTGCTGATTCTGCTGGTGCTGCTGGATGCTGTTTCTGCTATTGTTGCAAGATGGATCTTATTTGGTTTCCAGATATTGACGAATGTGCCAGTACTCCCTGTTACAATAGAGGCACTTGTGTGGACTTGACGAATGGCTACAATTGTAGTTGTGTACCAGGTTACACTGGTGAGAAATGTGAAACAGGTAAGACAGTCATTTAACTGCTAATTAACGGTAGAAATGTGTGCTGATTAGACAGTGGGACTTAAAGCATATCAATTCATTGACATATATTTATGATTGGATTATTTTTTTTGTGATTTTGACACCCTTGTAGTGTTGCAAACTAAAGTTTTTTTATTCTTGTGGTTCAATAGGATAACAATTATTTTAAAGAACTCCATTTCAATCCAGAGAAAGAACTGAATAGTTATCGTTGCCATGGTAGCTGCCGTTTGATTGTTGCTGCTGCTGCTTCTGCTGCTAGGTGCTGCTGGCTGTTACTGCTGCTGATTCTGCTGCTGCTGCTTCTGGATGCTGTTGCTGCTATTGTTGCATGATGGATCTTATTTGGTTTCCAGATATTGACGAATGTGCCAGTGCTCCCTGTTACAACAGAGGCATTTGTGTGGACTTGATAAATGGCTACAATTGTAGTTGTGTACCGGGTTACACTGGTGAGAAATGTGAAACAGGTAAGACAGTCATTTAACTGCTAATTAACAGTCGAAATGTGTGCTCATTAGACAGTGGGACTTAAAGCACAGAAATTCAGAGACACATTATTTATTATTGGATTAGATTTTTTTCTGATTCTGACACCCTTGTAGTGTTGCAAACTAATGTTTTTTATTCTAGTGGTTGAATAGGATAAAAATCATTTTAAAAAGTTCCATTTCAAGCCAGAGAAAGTGCTGAATCGTTATAGATGCCATGGCAGCTGCCGTGTGATGGTTGCTACTTCTGCTGCTAGGTGCTGCTGGCTGTTAGTGCTGCTGATTCTGCTGGTGCTGCTGGATGCTGTTGCTGCTATTGTTGCAAGATGGATCTTATTTGGTTTCCAGATATTGACGAATGTGCCAGTGCTCCCTGTTACAACAGAGGCACTTGTGTGGACTTGACAAATGGCTACAATTGTAGTTGTGTACCGGGTTACACTGGTGAGAACTGTGAAACAGGTAAGACAGTCATTTAACTGCTAATTAACGGTAGAAATGTGTGCTCATTAGACAGTGGGACTTAAAGCACAGAAATTCAGTGACACATTATTTATTATTGGATTATATTTTTTTCTGATATTGACACTCTTGTAGTGTTGCAAACTAATGTTTTTGTATTCTTCTGGTTCAATGGGATAAAAATAATTTTAAAGAGCTCCATTTCAAGCCAGAGAAAGAACTGAATAGTTATAGATGCCATGCGAGCTGCCGTGTGATGGTTGCTGCTGCTGCTTCTGCTGCGGATTCTGCTGGTGCTGCTATTGTTGCATGATGGATCTTATTTGGTTTCCAGATATTGACGAATGTGCCAGTGCTCCGTGTTACAACAGAGGCACTTGTGTGGACTTGACAAATGGCTACAATTGTAGTTGTGTACCGGGTTACACTGGTGAGAAATGTGAAACAGGTAAGACAGTCATTTAACTGCTAATTAACGGTAGAAATGTGTGCTCATTAGACAGTGGGACTTAAAGCATATCAATTCAGTGACACATTATTTATGATTGGATTAGATTTTGTTCTGATTTTGACACCCTCGTAATGTTGCAAACTAATGTTTTTCTATTCTTGTGGTTCAATAGGATAACAATTATTTTAAAGAACTCCATTTCAATCCAGAGAAAGAACTGAATAGTTATCGTTGCCATGGTAGCTGCCGTTTGATTGTTGCTGCTGCTGCTTCTGCTGCTAGGTGCTGCTGGCTGTTACTGCTGCTGATTCTGCTGCTGCTGCTTCTGGATGCTGTTGCTGCTATTGTTGCATGATGGATCTTATTTGGTTTCCAGATATTGACGAATGTGCCAGTGCTCCCTGTTACAACAGAGGCATTTGTGTGGACTTGATAAATGGCTACAATTGTAGTTGTGTACCGGGTTACACTGGTGAGAAATGTGAAACAGGTAAGACAGTCATTTAACTGCTAATTAACAGTCGAAATGTGTGCTCATTAGACAGTGGGACTTAGCACAGAAATTCAGAGACACATTATTTATTATTGGATTAGATTTTTTTCTGATTCTGACACCCTTGTAGTGTTGCAAACTAATGTTTTTTATTCTAGTGGTTGAATAGGATAAAAATCATTTTAAAAAGTTCCATTTCAAGCCAGAGAAAGTGCTGATCGTTATAGATGCCATGGCAGCTGCCGTGTGAATGGTTGCTACTTCTGCTGCTAGGTGCTGCTGGCTGTTAGTGCTGCTGATTCTGCTGGTGCTGCTGGATGCTGTTGCTGCTATTGTTGCAAGATGGATCTTATTTGGTTTCCAGATATTGACGAATGTGCCAGTGCTCCCTGTTACAACAGAGGCACTTGTGTGGACTTGACAAATGGCTACAATTGTAGTTGTGTACCGGGTTACACTGGTGAGAACTGTGAAACAGGTAAGACAGTCATTTAACTGCTAATTAACGGTAGAAATGTGTGCTCATTAGACAGTGGGACTTAAAGCACAGAAATTCAGTGACACATTATTTATTATTGGATTATATTTTTTTCTGATATTGACACTCTTGTAGTGTTGCAAACTAATGTTTTTGTATTCTTCTGGTTCAATGGGATAAAAATAATTTTAAAGAGCTCCATTTCAAGCCAGAGAAAGAACTGAATAGTTATAGATGCCATGCGAGCTGCCGTGTGATGGTTGCTGCTGCTGCTTCTGCTGCGGATTCTGCTGGTGCTGCTATTGTTGCATGATGGATCTTATTTGGTTTCCAGATATTGACGAATGTGCCAGTGCTCCGTGTTACAACAGAGGCACTTGTGTGGACTTGACAAATGGCTACAATTGTAGTTGTGTACCGGGTTACACTGGTGAGAAATGTGAAACAGGTAAGACAGTCATTTAACTGCTAATTAACAGTAGAAATGTGTGGTTATTAGACAGTGGGACTTAAAGCACAGAAATTCAGTGACACATTATTTATGATTGGATTAGATTTTTTTCTGATTTTGACACCCTCGTAATGTTGCAAACTAATGTTTTTCTATTGTTGTGGTTCAATGGGATAAAAGTCATTTTAAAGAGCTCCATTTCAAGCCAGAGAAAGAACTGAATAGTTATAGATGCCAAGCGAGCTGCCATGTGATGGTTGCTGCTGCTGCTGGTTGCTGCTGGCTGTTACTGCTGCGGATTCTGCTGATGCTGCTGGATGCTGTTGCTGCTATTGTTGCATGATGGATCTTATTTGGTTTCCAGATATTGACGAATGTGCCAGTGCTCCCTGTTACAACAGAGGCACTTGTGTGGACTTGACAAATGGCTACAATTGTAGTTGTGTACCGGGTTACACTGGTGAGAAATGTGAAACAGGTAAGACAGTTATTTAACTGCTAATTAACAGTAGAAATGTGTGCTCATTAAACAGGGGACTTAAAGCACAGAAATTCAGTGACACATTATTTAGAATTGGATTAGATTTTTTTCTGATTCTGACATCCTTGTAGTGTTGCAAACTAATGTTTTTTATTCTAGTGGTTGAATAGGATAAAAATCATTTTAAAAAGTTCCATTTCAAGCCAGAGAAAGTGCTGTATCGTTATAGATGCCATGGCAGCTGCCGTGTGATGGTTGCTACTTCTGCTGCTAGGTGCTGCTGGCTGTTAGTGCTGCTGATTCTGCTGGTGCTGCTGGATGCTGTTGCTGCTATTGTTGCAAGATGGATCTTATTTGGTTTCCAGATATTGACGAATGTGCCAGTGCTCCCTGTTACAACAGAGGCACTTGTGTGGAATTGACGAATGGCTACAATTGTAGTTGTGTACCGGGTTACACTGGTGAGAAATGTGAAACAGGTAAGACAGTCATTTAACTGCTAATTAACGGTAGAAATGTGTGCTCATTAGACAGTGGGACTTAAAGCATATCAATTCATTGACATATATTTATGATTGGATTATTTTTGTGTGTGATTTTGACACCCTTGTAGTGTTGCAAACTAAAGTTTTTTTATTCTTGTGGTTCAATAGGGTAACAATTATTTTAAAGAACTCCATTTCAATCCAGAGAAAGAACTGAATAGTTATAGTTGCCATGGTAGCTGCCGTTTGATTGTTGCTGCTGCTGCTTCTGCTGCTAGGTGCTGCTGGCTGTTACTGCTGCTGATTCTGCTGCTGCTGCTTCTGGATGCTGTTGCTGCTATTGTTGCATGATGGATCTTATTTGGTTTCCAGATATTGACGAATGTGCCAGTGCTCCCTGTTACAACAGAGGCATTTGTGTGGACTTGATAAATGGCTACAATTGTAGTTGTGTACCGGGTTACACTGGTGAGAAATGTGAAACAGGTAAGACAGTCATTTAACTGCTAATTAACAGTCGAAATGTGTGCTCATTAGACAGTGGGACTTAAAGCACAGAAATTCAGAGACACATTATTTATTATTGGATTAGATTTTTTTCTGATTTTGATACCCTCGTAGTGTTGCAAACTAACGTTTTTGTATTCTTCTGGTTCAATGGGATAAAAATAATTTGAAAGAGCTCCATTTGAAGCCAGAGAAAGAACTGAATAGTTATAGATTCCATGGCAGCTGCCGTGTGATGGTTGCTGCTGCTGCTTCTGCTGCTGGTTGCTGCTGGCTGTTACTGCTGCGGATTCTGCTGGTGCTGCTGGATGCTGTTGCTGCTATTGTTGCATGATGGATCTTATTTGGTTTCCAGATATTGACGAATGTGCCAGTGCTCCCTGTTACAACAGAGGCACTTGTGTGGACTTGACAAATGGCTACAATTGTAGTTGTGTACCGGGTTACACTGGTGAGAAATGTGAAACAGGTAAGACAGTTATTTAACTGCTAATTAACAGTAGAAATGTGTGCTCATTAAACAGGGGACTTAAAGCACAGAAATTCAGTGACACATTATTTATAATTGGAATCGATTTTTTTCTGATTCTGACACCCTTGTAGTGTTGCAAACTAATGTTTTTTATTCTAATGGTTGAATAGGATAAAAATCATTTTAAAAAGTTCCATTTCAAGCCAGAGAAAGTGCTGAATCGTTATAGATGCCATGACAGCTGCCGTGTGATGGTTGCTACTTCTGCTGCTAGGTGCTGCTGGCTGTTAGTGCTGCTGATTCTGCTGGTGCTGCTGGATGCTGTTGCTGCTATTGTTGCAAGATGGATCTTATTTGGTTTCCAGATATTGACGAATGTGCCAGTGCTCCCTGTTACAACAGAGGCACTTGTGTGGACTTGACAAATGGCTACAATTGTAGTTGTGTACCGGGTTACACTGGTGAGAACTGTGAAACAGGTAAGACAGTCATTTAACTGCTAATTAACGGTAGAAATGTGTGCTCATTAGACAGTGGGACTTAAAGCACAGAAATTCAGTGACACATTATTTATTATTGGATTATATTTTTTTCTGATATTGACACTCTTGTAGTGTTGCAAACTAATGTTTTTGTATTCTTCTGGTTCAATGGGATAAAAATAATTTTAAAGAGCTCCATTTCAAGCCAGAGAAAGAACTGAATAGTTATAGATGCCATGCGAGCTGCCGTGTGATGGTTGCTGCTGCTGCTTCTGCTGCGGATTCTGCTGGTGCTGCTATTGTTGCATGATGGATCTTATTTGGTTTCCAGATATTGACGAATGTGCCAGTGCTCCGTGTTACAACAGAGGCACTTGTGTGGACTTGACAAATGGCTACAATTGTAGTTGTGTACCGGGTTACACTGGTGAGAAATGTGAAACAGGTAAGACAGTCATTTAACTGCTAATTAACAGTAGAAATGTGTGGTTATTAGACAGTGGGACTTAAAGCACAGAAATTCAGTGACACATTATTTATGATTGGATTAGATTTTTTTCTGATTTTGACACCCTCGTAATGTTGCAAACTAATGTTTTTCTATTGTTGTGGTTCAATGGGATAAAAGTCATTTTAAAGAGCTCCATTTCAAGCCAGAGAAAGAACTGAATAGTTATAGATGCCAAGCGAGCTGCCATGTGATGGTTGCTGCTGCTGCTGGTTGCTGCTGGCTGTTACTGCTGCGGATTCTGCTGATGCTGCTGGATGCTGTTGCTGCTATTGTTGCATGATGGATCTTATTTGGTTTCCAGATATTGACGAATGTGCCAGTGCTCCCTGTTACAACAGAGGCACTTGTGTGGACTTGACAAATGGCTACAATTGTAGTTGTGTACCGGGTTACACTGGTGAGAAATGTGAAACAGGTAAGACAGTTATTTAACTGCTAATTAACAGTAGAAATGTGTGCTCATTAAACAGGGGACTTAAAGCACAGAAATTCAGTGACACATTATTTAGAATTGGATTAGATTTTTTTCTGATTCTGACACCCTTGTAGTGTTGCAAACTAATGTTTTTTATTCTAGTGGTTGAATAGGATAAAAATCATTTTAAAAAGTTCCATTTCAAGCCAGAGAAAGTGCTGTATCGTTATAGATGCCATGGCAGCTGCCGTGTGATGGTTGCTACTTCTGCTGCTAGGTGCTGCTGGCTGTTAGTGCTGCTGATTCTGCTGGTGCTGCTGGATGCTGTTGCTGCTATTGTTGCAAGATGGATCTTATTTGGTTTCCAGATATTGACGAATGTGCCAGTGCTCCCTGTTACAACAGAGGCACTTGTGTGGAATTGACGAATGGCTACAATTGTAGTTGTGTACCGGGTTACACTGGTGAGAAATGTGAAACAGGTAAGACAGTCATTTAACTGCTAATTAACGGTAGAAATGTGTGCTCATTAGACAGTGGGACTTAAAGCATATCAATTCATTGACATATATTTATGATTGGATTATTTTTGTGTGTGATTTTGACACCCTTGTAGTGTTGCAAACTAAAGTTTTTTTATTCTTGTGGTTCAATAGGGTAACAATTATTTTAAAGAACTCCATTTCAATCCAGAGAAAGAACTGAATAGTTATAGTTGCCATGGTAGCTGCCGTTTGATTGTTGCTGCTGCTGCTTCTGCTGCTAGGTGCTGCTGGCTGTTACTGCTGCTGATTCTGCTGCTGCTGCTTCTGGATGCTGTTGCTGCTATTGTTGCATGATGGATCTTATTTGGTTTCCAGATATAGACGAATGTGCCAGAGCTCCCTGTTACAACAGAGGCACTTGTGTGGACTTGACAAATGGCTACAATTGTAGTTGTGTACCGGGTTACACTGGTGAGAACTGTGAAACAGGTAAGACAGTCATTTAACTGCTAATTAACAGTAGAAATTTAAAGCACAGAAATTCAGTGACACATTATTTATAATTGGATTAAATTTTTTCCGATTTTGTCACCCTCGTAGTGTTGCAATCTAATGTTTTTTATTCACTTGCTAGAAAGTGGGCTAGAAAAGCACAGGTCTATTTATATTTTGTAATTAAAGTCGCATGTAGATCAGGGATTATAAGATGCTAATGGATAGCCACAATCTTGCTATATAGAGCCAGGCTGGCATTTGTTGTTTGGTAACCCTGCGAGAAATATCACTTATTCACCCCGGCCCTCAATTCCGACATGATGACAGGTTGTTTTTCAGTTTGTGCATTTTGTAAATAGTGAGTAATTAATCCATGAGAATAAATGAATACTTTTGACATGTTTTATTCTTCATTCAGATTCATACAGTTTATTTCGAAAAAGCATTAACAAAATTCACAAGGAATTCGTGGCATAGTCATATAACAACTCTAGTATTCTTCTTTTTCAAAATTCAGTGCTCTTATATCACTACAGTGAACATTCCATCAATATTACATGTTTTAATTGGATGAAAATGTAATTTGTGTCTCTGGATTCCTTACTGCATGCATCTGCTGTGTGCTAGGGGTATTTTTGATATTGCTTTATATTGGAACGTTTTGAATGAGTGCTGTTTGAACAAAATCAGCTGACAAGAATTCGTAGATTTGCATTGCATTCTATGCAAACACACCCAGACAAAGCGAACTGCATTTCATATGTTTAATTTAAAAGTTGTTTATAATATTGATTATCTCCTTGTGCGGAATTCAATTATCTTTAAAGTAAGTAAAACTTGCCTCGATGGGAAACAAAGTATAAAAAAACTAAATGCAAAAAAATTAGTGCACCCGTCTCTTGGTGATTTTGTGCTGCAAGGATTCGGAGCATGTTTCATTAAATGACTTAAGGTCTAAAGAGTTAATGTATGACTTCTAAAAGATAATCTGTGAACTTGTTTAGTACTTTAGAAAAGCTTTAAACAACTACACATTTGCCTTTTTGTGCAGGTCAATAGGATATAAATTATTTTAAAGATCTGCTTTTCAAGCCAGAGAAACAACTGAATAAATCAGTTATATAGATGCTGTTGTACTGCTGCTGCTGCTGCTGCTGCTGCTGCTGCTGCTTCTGCTGCTGCTGCTGCTGCTGCTGCTGCAAGTATGGTGAATCTTATTTGGTTTCCAGATGTTGATGAGTGTGCGAGTGCTCCGTGTCACAACAGAGGCATTTGTGTGGACTTGACAAATGGCTACAAATGTAGATGTGTACAGAGTTACACTGGTGAAAACTGTGAAACAGGTAAGACAGTCATTTCACTCCTAATTAACACTAGAAATGTGTGCTCATTGCAGAGTGGGCCTTAAAGCACATAAATTCAGTGACACATTATTGATAAATGGATTAGATTTTTTTGGATTCTGACACCCTTGTAATGTTGCAAACTAATGTTCTAGTTTATTCACTTGCTAGAAAGTGGGCTAGAAAAGCACAGAGGTCTATTTACATTTTGTAATTAAAACCGCATGTAGATCAGGGATTAAAAGATGCTAATGGATAACCACAATCTTACTATATAGTTCCAAGCTGGCATTTGTTGTTTGGTAACCCTGCGAGAAATTTCACTTATTCACCCTGGCTCTCAATGCTGATGTGGTGACAGGCTGTTGTTCAGTTTGTGCATTTTGTAAATAGTGAGCAATTAATCCAGGAAAATAACTGAATACTTTTTACATGTTTTATTCTTCATTCAGATTCAGACAGTTAATTGCCAAAAAGCATTAAAAAAATTCAGAAGGAATTCGTGGCATAGTCGTATAACAACTCTAGTAGTCTTCTTTTTCAAAATTCAGTGCTCTTATATCACTGCAGTCAATCAATATTACATGTTTTAATTGGATGGAAATTAAATTCACAATTCGATGTGTACGATGTGTTCTAATGTTTAACCCCCACATTTGCTGACCAGTAGCCATCCAACAATTGCAGATATGAAGCAGGGCTAGATTTTGGAATTAAAAAAACAGTTAAAAACTAATCAAAATTGATGTATACATCTGGATATATATATTTGTGTCAATTCTTGACAAAATTAGTCACATTGAAAATAATTTAAAATGAGGTATTCACATCATTAGAAAGAAAATTTGTTAAGCTTTCGCATGGTGCATAAAACATTGACCTAGCTCACTCACAGGCAAAGTTAATGCCACAATCAGCATAACTGGGGTAGACTTGATCTAACTGAACAAAATGCATTTGAAACTCAAGTACGCGTTTGTTATAATCGGACATTCTGTAGTCGTTACATCGGGTATAATCTATTCTGTGTATATGGCGTGCTGTTGCGCGCTTTGTGTGTGTAGTTGGTTTCCGCCGCAGGCGTGGTTCTTCGTTCATTATAAAAGGTTTATAATACTTACTACTCTCTAGTTATACATTAATAGTCAAGTTACGACAGCTGGCGACGAGGATAATGGCAGGCTACATCGGTCAGCTAGGAGAGTTCAATGAGGCTAAAGAGGACTTTGAGAGTTACGTAGAGAGGCTGGATCAGTGGTCTGAATTGAACGGATTCGACGAAGAAAGCAAACGTGCTTCTTTCTGTGATCGGGCCTATGTCATATAAACTACTCAAAGATATCCTGACGCCGGAGAAACCGAAGGATAAGTCCTACGTTGAACTATGTAATGCCTTAAAGGGGCATTATTCGCCAAACCCTCTGGTTATTGCTGAGAGATTCCGATTTTACAAGAGAGGACAGAAGGAGGGAGAGTCAGTGGCAGACTACGTGATCACCTTGAAGCAGCTGAGTGGTACGTGCGAGTTTGGAGAGTTCCTACCGCACGCCCTGAGAGACCGTCTGGTGTGTGGTCTTTGGGATGAGAACATTCAGAGGCGATTGCTAACCACCAAAGAGCTCACCTTCCAATCAGCAAAAGAAGTAGCGATTGCAATGGAGCTGGCGACCAGAAATGAGGTCTGTCTACGGGCCAGTGGTGAATCCGTAAATAAAGTCACTTACTCGCCGCGTCAAGGAAGTGGTCGTGCTGCACGCAAGCCTGAGAAGTCGAGACGGAATGAGTGTTATCGCTGTGGCGAGGACCATAATCCTGAAAGATGTCACTTCAGGACGGCAGTGTGTTATGTCTGTGGGACATTTGGCACGCAAATGCAGAGGAAATAACCGCAGAAACACGTCTCAGAGTCAGATGACCAAGAGTCAATCCCAGAATGTTCGCTACGTCGGTGTGGTCGCTGATGAGTCGGACATTGGAATCTACACGTGTAACGTTGGAGGGGCCGAATCTTCGCTGAAGTGGATATTGGAGGCAACGCCGTGAGAATGCAGGTGGACACAGGTGCAGCTAAGTCGCTCATTCCAGAGACACTGTACTTGAGACATTTTGCACATCTCGCTCTACAACCCACCAACCTCACTCTACGCACCTATACTCAAGAGGTCATCGAGCACATCGGAGTGGTCACTCTGGATGTGAGACATGGAGACCAACGAGCTGAGTTATCCGCAGTGGTCGTCAAGGGCGACAAAACACCTCTACTAGGAAGAGACTGGCTGGCAAAAATGAAGTTAGACTGGTCGAGTATCCTGGCAGTCACCGCAATTGCAAGGCATTCGGTGGAGGAAGTGCTGAAAGGGCATTCAGAGGTATTCCAAGAAGGAACGGGCACAATAAAGGGCTACACAGCGCACATCTACATGAAGGAAGACGTGCAGCCTCGCTTTCATAAGGCTAGGCCGGTGCCCTACGCACTGCGAGATAAAGTTGAACACGAACTGGACCGGTTAGAGAAGGAGCGCATCATCCAGAAGGTGGACCACAGCGATTGGTCGGCTCCGATTGTGGTAGTGCCGAAGGCGAACAAGACGGTGAGGATCTGTGGTGACTTTAAAGTCACGATCAATCCGAATGTGGAACGTGAGCACTACCCACTTCCAAACGTGGAGGATCTCTTCGCGTCACTAGCCGGTGGCAAGGTGTTCAGCAAGCTGGACCTATCCCATGCGTACCAACAACTCGAGTTGGACGCCGAGTCGCAACATTACGTCACAGTGAATACCCACAAGGGCACGTATCGCTACCTGCGTATGCCGTACGGTGTGAGCAGCGCACCGAGTATCTTCCAGTCGGTGATGGATCAGGGCATGGATCATGTGATGTGCTTCCTAGACGACATCCTCATCACGGCTGAGTCGGAGCAGGAGCATCTGAAACTTCTAGACGAAGTACTCACTTGTCTGGAGAAGTGTGGCGTCCGAGTAAATCTGGCGAAATGTGAGTTTGCCAAGAAATCAGTTGACTACTTGGGTCATCTGATAGATGCGGAAGGCATCCATCCAACATCTGAAAAATTGGACGCAATCACCAATTCTCAGAAGCCGAAGGACGTGAAGGAGTTGCGTTCGTACTTGGGTTTGATCAATTACTACGCTAAGTTTATACTCCGCATGTCTACCGTGTTACGTCCACTACACCTACTGCTCATGAAGGATCGTGAGTGGAGATGGACCCCGAGTGTGATGACGCAATGCAGAAGTGCACAGATCTGCTGACGTCACAGCAGGTGTTGGTGCATTACGACTGTCGTAAGCCACTGCGACTGGCTACGGATGCGTCTCCGACAGGCGTCGGGGCCGTGCTGTCACGTGTCATGGAAAACGGAGATGAGAAACTGATAGCATTCGCGTCACAGACCCTTTCGTCGAGTGAGTGCAACTACGCACAGATCGAGAAGGAGGCATTATCGATCATCTTTGGAGTCAAGAAGTTCCATAAGTATCTCTATGGACGCTCTTTCACATTGATCACGGATCATAAGCCGTTGGTCACAATCTTCGGTCCCAAAATGGCTGTGCCAACGTTGGCAGCGTTACGAATGCAGCGTTGGGCACTCATCCTGCAAGCGTACCACTACGGTATCGAGTACCGTAAGTCCAAGGATCACGCCAACGCTGACGCATTGTCGAGACTACCTGTACCGACTACAACGACTGAGGAGCCAGCAATATTCGAAGTATCAGTGGTTGACGATCTCCCGGTCAAGGCTAGGGACATCGCCGTGGAAACCCGCAGCGATCCTTTGTTATCACGAGTACTCGAGTATGTACTCACAGGTTGGCCCAACCACACAGACAAGGAACTACAAGTGTTCTTCGCGAAGCGAGACGAGCTGTCAACTGAACAGGGTTGTCTGCTGTGGGGATCACGCGTTCTGGTTCCGTCAGCCTATCACCAGGCGATGCTAGATGAGCTCCACTCGGAGCATAGTGGAGTCAGCCAGACCAAAGTATTCGCGCACAGCTACATATGGTGGCCAGGTATGGACAATGATATCGAGACGATGGTGCAGGCTTGTGCAGTGTGTCAGTCAGTGAAGAATCAGCCAGCCGTAGCACCACTGCATCCATGGCCTTGGCCCACACGCATATGGCAGAGAATTCACATTGACTTTGCTGAGAAGGACGGTGTGAACTATCTGATTGTGGTTGACAGCCATTCGAAATGGTTGGAAGCTGTGGCGATGAGGTCCACTACATCCGCTAAGACCATTGAGGTACTCAGAGGAATGTTCGCATCTCATGGTCTGCCGGAGGAGGTCGTGTCAGATAACGGGCCTCAATTTATCGCACACGAGTTCAAGACGTTCATGGACAAGAACGGTATCAAGCATACGAGGGTGGCTCCATACCATCCAGCGTCGAACGGTGCTACTGAACGCTGTGTGCAGACTGTGAAGTAGAGTCTTCGGAAGTACTCTGTTGGAACTCAACTGACGAAGGAGAGTTGGCTCGCTAATTTCCTCCTGCGTTATCGGTGCACTCCTGCGGAACTCTTCCTCAAGCGTCGACTGAGGAATCGCTTCCGTCTTCTCAAAACACACCTAGAGAGACACATGGAGGAGAAACAGACGCAACAAAAAGAGCAACACGATCGGAATAGAGTGAAGCTTCGAGAGCTGGTCAGCGGTGATCCAGTACACGTTCGCAATCATCGTGGCAGCGGTCCTCCGAAATGGGTCGCGGGCAAGATCATCAGACGACTGGGTCCGCTCCCCTACTTAGTGCAAGTACGTGCACAGCGTTGCTATGTGCACGTAGACCATCTACGGCTGACGGCTGAAGGTGAGGTGACTGTACCTATGGTTCCGGAGATTCCAGAGTCGGTGTGTGTTACCCTTCCTTTATCTTCTACGGAGCCGTGTGTTCAAGCAGAGTCACTTCCATCTGAGGCAGATGAAACTGTTCGAGCACCAAGTGATGTGACTGTGGTTCCTGATGAATCATCGTCTCCTGTGCTACGCCGATCAAACCGGTGTGTCAAACAACGGAAAATACTGGACCTTTAATTGATTCAGTATTCTGACACTGTTCCATGTTATTACATTAGTTAGTGACTTAAAAGCTTAAGAGGAAGGAGTGTTATAATCGGACATTCTGTAGTCGTTACATCGGGTATAATCTATTCTGTGTATATGGCGCGCTGTTGCGCGCTTTGTGTGTGTAGTTGGTTTCCGCCGCAGGCGTGGTTCTTCGTTCATTATAAAAGGTTTATAATACTTACTACTCTCTAGTTATACATTAATAGTCAAGTTACGACAGCGTTCGCACATGTTTTCTTCAAATTATCGTTGTTACACGTAATAGATTTTTCTTAAATTTTACTCTGTTGGATAATGGTATTTTCTCTATATAAATATGAGATAAAACCAGGATGCACAGGTGGCAATAAAGTTAATCACAATGTACCATGCTGACACATGGATACAGAAACGGGAAGTGCAGTGAATTGATTAGATATTTCTTTTATTTCGAAACAACATGGGAATCTAATATATAGAGGTAATTACACAGATAGCATTAATGTATGACCTCTAGAAGATAATCTGTAACCTATTTGTAGTTTACAAGAAATTTAAACAACTAGACATTTACCTTCTTGTGGTTCAATAGGTTAGAAATCATTTTAAAGAGCTGCATTTCAAGCCAGAGAAACAACTGAATAGTTACAGATGCTATGGCAGCTGCCGTTTGATGGCTGCTGGTGCTACTATTGTTGTATGATGGATCTTATTTGGTTTCCAGATATTGACGAATGTGCCAATGCTCCGTGTCACAACAGTGGCACTTGTGTGGACTTGACAAATGGCTACAAGTGTAGTTGTGTACCGGGTTACACTGGTGTCAACTGTGAAACAGGTAAGACTGACATTTAACTCCTAACTAACAACAGAAATGTATGCTCATTGGACAGTAGGACTTAAAGCACAGAAATTCAGTGACACATTATTTATATTTGGATTATATTTTTTTTCTATTTCTGACACCCTTGTAATGTTGCAAACTAATGTTTTTATTTACTCACTTGCTAGAAAGCAAACAGGTAAACATGTAAGACAATCATTTAACTCCTAATTAACAGTAGAAATTTGTACTCATTGGACATTGGGATATAGAGCACAGAAACTTACCACTGTGTCATTTATATTTGGATGATTATTATTTGTACATTTCTAAAGATTTAGTGATGGAGTGGATTTATGAAATGAACCAAAGCTGATGTATTCAAGTTTTATATTGAGTGAAATTCACTACTTTAATGTCCAGAGTATACATGCATGTTTGCATGATCCTGTGTGGGGATGTGTTCATACTTCAGTGTGTACATGCGTCAGTGCGTGCACACGTGCGTGCATGAATGTGTGTACACACCAAAATTATATATTTGCAACTGAGACTCTAAATATGTGGGGTTAATAATATGTCTTAGGAGATATAACAGGTGATTTTGTGAAGGCTTTTGTTTTAGGGTTAGGGAGAAATTATCTATAAAGATCATTGCTATAATATGATTAATTAATTAATTAATTAAGAATGTTTGTTATATAAGTCAACAATACTGTCATGAGTCAGTAGTTGTTGATGAAAGTTCATCTACTGTAAATGTAGTATTTTTTAACTGTGCATTTATTACTTATAAAGTATGATATGGATGCATAATCATCAAGACCTCGTGACTGTCAAGATACGTTTATTGCTACCGTTCTTATCAGCTTGGTGTCACCACCGTAATCAGTGTCACTACAAAATGTAGACGATACCACATCCCTTTCTACCTTTGAATAAGACATATCAAGGTTTATTATAGTGTACATACTCAAATAGAATTAGGATGAACAGGTCAACAGAACTCACACGCTTAATGTAAGAGCTTGATTACTAATTTCGAATAATATCTGATTATAAAATCTATTTTAAAAATAATAATATCAAAAATATCCAGCTGTGTGAGCACAGTTCAATGTCTCACATGTGTGTGAACATTGTTCAAGTTTACATAGTCAGTGTGAACACAGTTCAAATCTTCGTAGTCTGTGGGAACACAATTCAAGTCTACACACGCTGTGAGAACATAGTTCAGGTTTACATAACAAAGGTATTGAGGACTTCTGCGATTATGGCTGGGTCGGCTGGGTGGTACTGCTTCTGGCAGCACTTGAGGAGCTTCAGCCAGCAGAGCATGATACCCAGGCAGCAGTTCAGGCGTACTACGTTGCTGAGATAGCTGGTAGAGATCATGCTCTCCGTGTTTCGACTTTTGTGTATGGTCATCATCCACAGCTTCCCAGGGCACTCTCTTGAAATGTCATGAGTTCCTGGTGACGGTATGATCTCGGTGAGATGCAGTAATCATTGATCCTTTCTTCTGAGTTATGCGATACAGTCCGGTGTGGTATGTTAGTGTGATTTTGTTCCGCCTAGGCTATCTCACCAGTACGGCATCTCCCTTGGCCAATTTGCAAGGCTTGGCATGAGAACGATTGTCTGCTTAGGATTTCATTCTGGGTTTTACTGATCGGGTCATCACTCGTCTTTGATTGAGATGAGGTGGTTAGCTTCGTCTTCTGTACGCGACCAAAGAGAGCAGCAAAGGGAGATATGTTGGTTGTGGTGTGGGGCGTTGCACGATAGTTCCTCAAGAACTGGTTGAGTTTGTGTTTCCAAGGCATTCCCTCAGACGTTGCAGCTCTGACTAGTTTGCCAAGATTACGCATAAAGCGTTCAACTTCGCCATTGGCACGGGGCCAATATGGAGTTGTTTTGTGGTGTTTGAATCCCATGTGTGCAGCCAATGAATTCATCTGTTCACTGTTGAAAGGTGGTCCATTGTCTGATTTCAGAACAGTGGGTATGCCAAACATCGACATCACCTTGTCAACCACAGGAATTACTGTGTTAGCAGAAGTTGATTGGACAATCTCAACAACTGGATATCTCGAGTAGTCATCAATGATTATTAGCATGTATTCCGCAGATGGTAGTGGTCCATAGAAATCAGTATACAGTTCACTCCAGGGTGCTTCTGATAACGGAGTCATGTTGAGAGGTTCATACTCGATTCGTGATGTTGCTGCTTGGCAGGGAACACAGTATTTGATTGCAGTTTCTGTCATCTGGTCAATGCTAGGAACCCACTCTTTTGTACGCAAGAGAGCCTTTGTCTTTGTAATTCCTTGGTGCCCTTCGTGTGCCAAAGCAATCGCACGTTTTTGCAGTGTTGCAGGAAGAACAATGCGGCTTCCTCTCAAGACAATGTTTGCATTTGGAGCAACTGTCAGTTCATAATGATGGTTGTAGAAAGGTCTGAGTTTGGAGTCTGCAGATTTCTGGATGCTTTTCCAGTGACCATCTCGCATTGCTTTCACAACTTGTTGAAGCACGTCATCCTTGATTGTTGCTTGTTCAACCTCTTCTAGAGTGATGGCTTTTGGAACAGCATTGATAATGGTGAAGTTTACATACTCTTCCGCCATCTTTGCTTCTCTTTCCGTTATGTCACATCCTGATGTGGGATGTCGTGACATGTAGTCGGCTGGATTGGTTTCTCCAGGTTGGTTTCAGAGCCCATCGTTCTATTCGTAGAGGTGGCTTTGAGTTTGGATTTCCTAGCACGCTCACGAGAGGCTTGTGGTCGGTTACGACAGTGAAAGGACGTCCGTAGATGTACAGCTGGAAGTGAAAACATCCCCACATCACAGCCAGTGCTTCTCTTTCCATCTGTGAGTATCGACTCTCTACATCAGTCATGGTTCGGCTTGCATAGGCGATGACCTTTGATTGTCCATCTTTGTCTTGCTGTACAAGGATTGCGCCGAGTCTCACTGGACTTGCGTTGACGATCAGAGAGGTGTCTTTGTTCATGTCAAAGTAGGCATTGACGGCATCTTGCGACAGTGCATCTTCCAGCTTGTTCAATTCATTATCGTGGATCAATGTCCAGTTCCAACTGCGGTAACTCTTGGTGAGATCACGTAACGGTTCCGTGATAGAGGCCTGGGATGTAGCAAGTACAGTAGTTTGCTAGACCAAGAAGACTTTGTACTTCTTTGGGATCCTTTGGTGGTTCGGCTAGCTTGATGTCCTGGACTTTCTTCGGGTCAGTTTTACTTCAGTGTCGATATGAAGCTTTATCTTGGTCCCATTGAGCTTTCCAAGACCTTTGAACAGTTCTGGGTATTGAGAAGCGATGTTATTCTCAACTGTTGTGCTACTGACAGCATTGGTTATATGTAGCAAATCAAGTTTGGTGCACGTGTCATATCTCAGAAGACATCCGTGATTTCCGTTGATGACATAGAAGGATGCAGAGATCACCTTCTGTCCTGACATTAGATCAGCTGTCACTCTCCCTAGAATTGGGAGTGGCTCTTTCGATCCATACGCATATATGTTCTTGGTGACTGGTTCAACAACAAGGTGGGTGCCTATGAGATCAAACGTTGATTTGTCAAGTAAGTTGACATTAGATCCCGAATCTATGAGGAGTTCCACACCCTCTCCATTGATGGTGACAGTTCTGCATGGATGTCGCGAATCACCTTGTATATTGCCAATGATGTACACGTACTCATCCTCACTGCTCGATGAAACAGCAATCTTGTTTACATTGGGCATGCGTTTGCCTGTAAACTGATTTTGTGGATCCCTGTGATATTGCCTTGTGGTTGTAGATCTGGTGAACTGCCTGGACGACCCCCTAATTTGTCCTGTCTTTGTTCTGCAGCACCGAGCAAAATGATTGTTCCTTCCACAAGCATGACATTTCTGACCAAATGCAGGACATTGTTTTTTGTGTGCAGATATACACCACCGCAGTGGCCGCAGATGGTGTCACGTGTGGTGTCACGTGTGGTGTCACATGTGGTGTCACGTGTGGTGTCACGTGTGTTCGTTGACCTTGTTTATGCCGAGAATGGTTTCGTATGTTTAACGTACACTTTGTTCACGGATTCCCTTGTTTCAGCTTCGATGATGATTGCTTCCTGCTCAGCAATCTCCATGGCTCGACCGTAGTCGAGGACCTCTTTCAGTGTTATTTCATCAAGGAATGATCTACGTCGCACTTTGCTTGATTTACACTTTTGTATTATTTGAGCTTTGATTTAGTTGTCGACGTTGACAAACTCACAGTCTCGCGTTAATGTTCGCAATCTCGTGACAAAAGTGTCTAGTGTTTCGTTCTGCAATTGTTTGGCTTTTTGGAACTCGTATACTCGATACTGCGTCAGTTTTGCAGGTTTGAAATGGTTGGACAGTTTTGCTTTAGCAGTTTTAAAAGTGTCATCGTCTTCTCTGAGTGTGTCATAAATGTCAAATACTCCCTCACCGGCATAGTGCAAGAGGAGTACTTTCTTCCTAGCGTCATTTGTTACATTGAGTGCTGTTAGGAAGTTGTCAAATCGATGGAGCCATTTTTCCCACCCTGGTCCGGATGAAACTTGGTCTGTTATGTCAAAGCACAGGAATGATGGAAAGCTCGACATTGCTCTTATTATCGCCCACAACGTACGTAAACACAGTACAAATGGGCACGATAGGTTCTTAATATCCTCATCGCCAAAATGTAGTATTTAACGGTGCATTTATTACTTACAAAGTATGATATGGATGCATAATCATCAAGACCTCGTGACTGTCAAGACACATTTATTGCTACCGTTCTTATCCGCTTGGTGTCACCACCGTAATCAGTGTCACTACGAAATGTAGAGGATACCACGGTAACTATTTATTATGTGCCAATGGAGAGCTGTTTGGCTATGTTTTCAGATATCGATGAGTGCTTGAGTGCTCCATGTAAAAACTATGGAACTTGTACACAACAACTGAATCAATATATATGCCAGTGTCTGCAAGGAATCTCTGGTGTCAACTGTGAAATAGGTAAGTCACAGATTCTTTCATTGTGCGTCCATGCATGCATGACCAGCTGTGTCTATCACTTGTCTGGTAATGCATATCCTATTATGTACAGAACCTTGGAAATGTTGTATTTGTTTATCGAAGTATGGATGTACTGTAGTGGTAAAATGTTGAATTGTTTATGTCTATTTAATGTGAAACCAAGCTAAATAATCATACATCTTGTGTTTTAGCAAAATATATTTGTTTAGTTCATCATGATTTATTACATATACTTTATTTATGCAATTAACAACACTCCAGTCCAATGTAGCAGAGAATCAAAATTAGCCAAATGAATGATGTTTATTTATTGAAGTTGAACTACTTGTCGTGCAGCTTCTTTGGGGATGATATTACCAGGAATGTGAGCTCTAAAATCCAAACCTGATACGACACTGAACCCTTGTACAGTGTCACCCTTCCGGTTTCTCAAATCCCACATTCTTACAACCATGACAATAACACTATACATGTCCCTACATTGGACTAAAAACCACTACGTGCATAAACATATGATATGCAAAGAATACATACATTCCCCATCAAAAACACTAATGTTGGCTATACTGAAAGCAACTGGGAATGTTTTAATATGAAACATAAATGTTATTTATGAGATAATATAGCTGATATATCTGATGAAGTCATGGAAATGTATTATAATTTATTTGTTGTAGAAACACTGTCATGCAGTTTCTTTCAAAATACATTGATTGGTGATATTTTGATTAGACGTAAAATTTAATAATCATGGTGGTATCACTACTTATTGTAGAAATATGATGTTATGCAATGTCTTTCAACATACCTTGATTTGTGATATTTTATTAGATGCAAGATTAAATAATATTTATGGTGGTGTCACCGTTTTGTGTTTGTTAAAGATGAGGTTTGTTTTATGATTTCCAGATGTTGACGAGTGTGCCAGTGCTCCCTGTCACCACGGAGGCACATGTGTCGACTTGACAAATGGCTACAGTTGTAGTTGTGTAGCTGGTTCCACTGGTGTCAGCTGTGAGACAGGTTAGTTATTTAATTCGTAATTAACAGCAGACATGTGTCTTCATTGGACATTTGGATACAAAGCAGGGCAATTCAGTGATTTATCATTTATATTTGAATTATTACATTATTATTTTGGTATATCGTTAATGTTGATATCTTGAAAGCAAAACTTTAAGGTGGAAAGAAGTTATTAAAATGAACAAAATCAAATTTATTTTGTACCAGTAAGAATTAAGTTTTTTTTATACATGTACATGTTTTGCTTGAAACAAACATGTTATATCTAGATGCTGTCATGAACAATTATGGTTTTTTATTTATTTGTAGAAATATAATGTCATTCAAAATATGTGAAATGGTGACTTGTGACTGCATGTAAAATGACATATCATTCATGATATTGTCGTCGTTTTGTATGTTGGAAGATGCTATGGATGAAAAAACAAATGAAGATAGAGATGATGACATCGTTTAGGCATGCAATACATAAAATGTAACAAAACTTGTACTGTAACAACAGAATCAGTTAGCTAAATGCTTCAGCAGACAAATCAGTAAGACGTTGCCCTAGAAAGAAACATCTGGGAAGTGGCTGAAGAAAGCAGCAAGGTTGTTTAGAGAATGGCTAAAGAAACATTTGAAAGTGTGTGGTGTTGACTTGTGAGATGTCCTCATGTGTCTGCAGACAATGATGAATGCTCGAGTTCTCCATGTCAGAATGGTGGCAGCTGTGTAGACATGTTGAATGGCTACAGCTGCAACTGTCTGCCAGGCCTCTACTCTGGTCTCCACTGTGACACAAGTAAGTGACACACACTCAATAAACAAGGCTTGTAACATCTACTAGCTTACACCTGCCCATAGAACCACAAACCATGGCCAGCTGTTATTATCATTACTCTATTCTTATCTTTGATGCATAACAGTGGCTCCATCTGGGGAATTTAATCTTAAATTTGTAACAACAGCGCCCTCTGGGGAATGTCTTACCATACAATTTAATCACCGAAAAGTAAATCACTTTAAATAACAACCTATGTATTTTTCAAATACATAATTGATAGATCATAGGCCAGTGATCCAAGGAAGGAAGGAACTCAGAAATAGATAGACATACAATGCTTCAGATGTATCATATTAATAGGGGATGGTGTGATCAGTTGGATAGAAACATGGTTGACAGACAGAAGACAGAGTGTAATAGTAGAGGGGGAGATTTCAAACTGGAAACCAGTTTTGAGTGGAGTGCCCCAGGGGTCGGTGTTGGGACCTATATTATTCTTGATATATATAAATTATTTGGATGATGATGTATCAAGCAAAGTACTGAAATTCGCAGACTATACAAAAGTGTTCAGAACAGTAAAGACAGATGCAGATAAACACACTTTACAGGATGATCTAACCAAATTGGTCAAATGGTCTGAAAAATGGCAAATGTTATTCAATTTTGGGAAGTGTAAATGCATTCACATGGAAATGTGAACAAAGAATACATAATGGGGTAAAACTGTAAAAAAAAGGACTTGATTAGGAGTAACACATAAGGAGAAACAGTTAATTGTACCACTGTACAAAGGAATAGTTAGGCCATATTTGGAATATTGTATACAAGCATGGAGGCCATATCGCAAGAACGACATAGATAAGCTAGAAAGAGTGCATCGAAGAGCAACTAAGCTGATTCCTGAACTGAAAGATCTTGGTTATGAAAAACGCCTGTTAGAATCTGGGTTCACAACACTAGAGACTAGGAGACTAAGAGGAGATCAAATAGAAGTTTTTAAGATATTGAATGGTTATGTGGATATTGATAGAATTATTTTCTTCAAACTGAAAGAAGGCAATATAATCAGAGGGCACAATGCAGCATTAGACAAGGAATAGTGTAGGTTGGATATGAGAAAGTACTCATTCTCTCAGAGGACAATAAATGACGAACAAATTATCTCATGATTGTGTTAATGCTAGCAGTGTGAATTTGTTCAAAAATAAAATTGACAGAAATCTGGCGAGGGTGAGTTATATGTAGGTGGAAAATTGTTGGACCATCGATAAGCCAAAGGCTTCCTTGTCCGCGTGCTTGCTGGAGCATATAGTTCTGGATGGCAATCTTGTTAAATCTTGTTAATATTCTATAAATAATGTGGTGTTGGTCATCTGGCTAATAAATGTGCATCTTACCTAAATGCATTTTGTCCAAGTGTGTGCATGCATATGTAATTGTGTAATGGCTGCTGCTAGATACAGACGTCGTACCATGTTTGTTATTGGTGTGTTTGTAATGGCTGCTGCTAGATACAGATGTTGAACCATGTTTACTGTTGGTGTGTCTGTAATGGCTGCTGCTAGATACAGATGTTGAACCATGTTTGCTGTTGGTGTGTCTGTAATGGCTGCTGCTAAATACAGATGTTGAACCATGTTTGCTATTGGTGTGTCTGTAATGGCTGCTGCTAGATACAGATGTTGAACCATGTGTGCTGTTGGTGTGTCTGTAATGGCTGCTGCTAGATACAGATGTTGAACCATGTGTACTGTTGGTGTGTTTGTAATGGCTGCTGCTAAATACAGATGTTGAACCATGTTTGCTGTTGGTGTGTTTGTAATGGCTGCTGCTAGATACAGATGTTGAACCATGTTTACTGTTGGTGTGTCTGTAATGGCTGCTGCTACATACAGATGTCGTACCATGTTTACTGTTGGTGTGTTTGTAATGGCTGCTGCTAAATACAGATGTTGAACCATGTTTGCTGTTGGTGTGTCTGTAATGGCTGCTGCTAGATACTGATGTTGAACCATGTTTGCTGTTGGTGTGTTTATAATGGCTGCTGCTAGATACAGATGTTGAACCATGTTTACTATTGGTGTGTTTGTAATGGCTGCTGCTAGATACAGATGTTGTACCATGTTTGCTATTGGTGTGTTTGTAATGGCTGCTGCTAGATACAGATGTTGAACCATGTTTACTGTTGGTGTGTCTGTAATGGCTGCTGCTAGTTACAGATGTTGAACCATGTTTACTGTTGGTGTGTTTGTAATGGCTGCTGCTAGATACTGATGTTGAACCATGTTTGCTATCGGTTTGTTTGTAATGGCTGCTGCTAGATACAGATGTTGTACCATGTTTGCTATTGGTGTGTTTATAATGGCTGCTGCTAGATACAGATGTTGAACCATGTTTACTGTTGGTGTGTCTGTAATGGCTGCTGTTAGATACAGATGTTGAACCATGTTTACTGTTGGTGTGTCTGTAATGGCTGCTGCTAGATACAGATGTTGAACCATGTTTACTGTTGGTGTGTCTGTAATGGCTGCTGCTAGATACAGATGTTGAACCATGTTTGCTGTTGGTGTGTCTGTAATGGCTGCTGCTAGATATAGATGTTGAACCATGTTTGCTGTTGGTGTGTTTATAATGGCTGCTGCTAGATACAGATGTTGAACCATGTTTACTGTTGGTGTGTCTGTAATGGCTGCTGCTAGATACAGATGTTGAACCATGTTTATTGTTGGTGTGTCTGTAATGGCTGCTGTTAGATACAGATGTTGAACCATGTTTACTGTTGGTGTGTCTGTAATGGCTGCTGCTAGATACAGATGTTGAACCATGTTTGCTGTTGGTGTGTTTATAATGGCTGCTGCTAGATATAGATGTTGAACCATGTTTGCTGTTGGTGTGTTTGTAATGGCTGCTGCTAGATACAGATGTTGAACCATGTTTACTGTTGGTGTGTCTGTAATGGCTGCTGCTAGATACAGATGTTGTACCATGTTTACTGTTGGTGTGTCTGTAATGGCTGCTGCTAGATACAGATGTTGAACCATGTTTACTGTTGGTGTGTCTGTAATGGTTGCTGCTAGATACAGATGTTGAACCATGTTTGCTGTTGGTGTGTCTGTAATGGTTGCTGCTAGATACAGATGTTGAACCATGTTTGCTGTTGGTGTGTCTGTAATGGTTGCTGCTAGATACAGATGTTGAACCATGTTTGCTGTTGGTGTGTCTGTAATTGTTGCTGCTAGATACAGATGTTGAACCATGTTTGCTGTTGGTGTGTCTGTAATGGCTGCTGCTAGATACAGATGTTGAACCATGTGTGCTGTTGGTGTGTCTGTAATGGCTGCTGCTAGATACAGATGTTGAACCATGTTTGCTGTTGGTGTGTTTGTAATGGCTGCTGCTAGATACAGATGTTGAACCATGTTTACTGTTGGTGTGTTTGTAATGGCTGCTGCTAGATACAGATGTTGAACCATGTTTACTGTTGGTGTGTCTGTAATGGCTGCTGCTAGATACAGATGTCGTACCATGTTTACTGTTGGTGTGTTTGTAATGGCTGCTGCTAAATACAGATGTTGAACCATGTTTGCTGTTGGTGTGTCTGTAATGGCTGCTGCTAGATACTGATGTTGAACCATGTTTGCTGTTGGTGTGTTTATAATGGCTGCTGCTAGATACAGATGTTGAACCATGTTTACTATTGGTGTGTTTGTAATGGCTGCTGCTAGATACAGATGTTGTACCATGTTTGCTATTGGTGTGTTTGTAATGGCTGCTGCTAGATACAGATGTTGAACCATGTTTACTGTTGGTGTGTCTGTAATGGCTGCTGCTAGATACAGATGTTGAACCATGTTTACTGTTGGTGTGTTTGTAATGGCTGCTGCTAGATACTGATGTTGAACCATGTTTGCTATCGGTTTGTTTGTAATGGCTGCTGCTAGATACAGATGTTGTACCATGTTTGCTATTGGTGTGTTTATAATGGCTGCTGCTAGATACAGATGTTGAACCATGTTTACTGTTGGTGTGTCTGTAATGGCTGCTGTTAGATACAGATGTTGAACCATGTTTACTGTTGGTGTGTCTGTAATGGCTGCTGCTAGATACAGATGTTGAACCATATTTACTGTTGGTGTGTCTGTAATGGCTGCTGCTAGATACAGATGTTGAACCATGTTTGCTGTTGGTGTGTCTGTAATGGCTGCTGCTAGATAGAGATGTTGAACCATGTTTGCTGTTGGTGTGTTTATAATGGCTGCTGCTAGATACAGATGTTGAACCATGTTTACTGTTGGTGTGTCTGTAATGGCTGCTGCTAGATACAGATGTTGAACCATGTTTACTGTTGGTGTGTCTGTAATGGCTGATGTTAGATACAGATGTTGAACCATGTTTACTGTTGGTGTGTCTGTAATGGCTGCTGCTAGATACAGATGTTGAACCATGTTTGCTGTTGGTGTGTTTATAATGGCTGCTGCTAGATATAGATGTTGAACCATGTTTGCTGTTGGTGTGTTTGTAATGGCTGCTGCTAGATACAGATGTTGAACCATGTTTACTGTTGGTGTGTCTGTAATGGCTGCTGCTAGATACAGATGTTGTACCATGTTTACTGTTGGTGTGTCTGTAATGGCTGCTGCTAGATACAGATGTTGAACCATGTTTACTGTTGGTGTGTCTGTAATGGTTGCTGCTAGATACAGATGTTGAACCATGTTTGCTGTTGGTGTGTCTGTAATGGTTGCTGCTAGATACAGATGTTGAACCATGTTTGCTGTTGGTGTGTCTGTAATTGTTGCTGCTAGATACAGATGTTGAACCATGTTTGCTGTTGGTGTGTCTGTAATTGTTGCTGCTAGATACAGATGTTGAACCATGTTTGCTGTTGGTGTGTCTGTAATTGTTGCTGCTAGATACAGATGTTGAACCATGTTTACTGTTGGTGTGTCTGTAATGGCTGCTGCTAGATACAGATGTTGTACCATGTTTACTGTTGGTGTGTCTGTAATGGCTGCTGCTAGATACAGATGTTGAACCATGTTTGCTGTTGGTGTGTTTATAATGGCTGCTGCTAGATATAGATGTTGAACCATGTTTGCTGTTGGTGTGTCTGTAATGGCTGCTGCTAGATACAGATGTTGAACCATGTTTACTGTTGGTGTGTCTGTAATGGCTGCTGCTAGATACAGATGTTGAACCATGTTTACTGTTGGTGTGTCTGTAATGGCTGCTGCTAGATATAGATGTTGAACCATGTTTGCTGTTGATGTGTCTGTAATGGCTGCTGCTAGATATAGATGTTGAACCATGTTTGCTGTTGGTGTGTTTATAATGGCTGCTGCTAGATACAGATGTTGAACCATGTTTACTGTTGGTGTGTCTGTAATGGCTGCTGCTAGATACAGATGTTGAACCATGTTTGCTGTTGGTGTGTTTATAATGGCTGCTGCTAGATACAGATGTTGAACCATGTTTACTGTTGGTGTGTCTGTAATGGCTGCTGCTAGATACAGATGTTGAACTATGTTTGCTGTTGGTGTGTCTGTAATGGTTGCTGCTAGATACAGATGTTGAACCATGTTTGCTATTAGTGTGTTTGTAATGGCTGCTGCTAGATACAGATGTTGAACCATGTTTACTGTTGGTGTGTCTGTAATGGCTGCTGCTAGATACAGATGTTGAACCATGTTTGCTGTTGGTGTGTCTGTAATTGTTGCTGCTAGATACAGATGTTGAACCATGTTTACTTTTGGTGTGTCTGTAATGGTTGCTGCTAGATACAGATGTTGAACCATGTTTGCTGTTGGTGTGTCTGTAATGGCTGCTGCTAGATACAGATGTTGAACCATGTTTACTGTTGGTGTGTCTGTAATGGCTGCTGCTAGATACAGATGTTGAACCATGTTTACTGTTGGTGTGTCTGTAATGGCTGCTGCTAGATATAGATGTTGAACCATGTTTGCTGTTGATGTGTCTGTAATGGCTGCTGCTAGATATAGATGTTGAACCATGTTTGCTGTTGGTGTGTTTATAATGGCTGCTGCTAGATACAGATGTTGAACCATGTTTACTGTTGGTGTGTCTGTAATGGCTGCTGCTAGATACAGATGTTGAACCATGTTTGCTGTTGGTGTGTTTATAATGGCTGCTGCTAGATACAGATGTTGAACCATGTTTACTGTTGGTGTGTCTGTAATGGCTGCTGCTAGATACAGATGTTGAACTATGTTTGCTGTTGGTGTGTCTGTAATGGTTGCTGCTAGATACAGATGTTGAACCATGTTTGCTATTAGTGTGTTTGTAATGGCTGCTGCTAGATACAGATGTTGAACCATGTTTACTGTTGGTGTGTCTGTAATGGCTGCTGCTAGATACAGATGTTGAACCATGTTTGCTGTTGGTGTGTCTGTAATTGTTGCTGCTAGATACAGATGTTGAACCATGTTTACTTTTGGTGTGTCTGTAATGGTTGCTGCTAGATACAGATGTTGAACCATGTTTGCTGTTGGTGTGTCTGTAATGGTTGCTGCTAGATACAGATGTTGAACCATGTTTGCTGTTGGTGTGTCTGTAATTGTTGCTGCTAGATACAGATGTTGAACCATGTTTGCTATTGGTGTGTCTGTAATGGTTGCTGCTAGATACAGATGTTGAACCATGTTTGCTGTTGGTGTGTCTGTAATGGCTGCTGCTAGATACAGATGTTGAACCATGTTTGCTGTTGGTGTGTCTGTAATGGCTGCTGCTAGATACAGATGTTGAACCATGTTTGCTGTTGGTGTGTCTGTAATGGTTGCTGCTAGATACAGATGTTGAACCATGTTTACTGTTGGTGTGTCTGTAATGGTTGCTGCTAGATACAGATGTTGAACCATGTTTGCTGTTCGTGTGTCTGTAATGGTTGCTGCTAGATACAGATGATGAACCATGTTTGCTATTGGTGTGTCTGTAATGGTTGCTGCTAGATACAGATGTTGAACCATGTGTGCTGTTGGTGTGTTTGTAATGGCTGCTGCTAGATACAGATGTTGAACCATGTTTACTGTTGGTGTGTTTGTAATGGCTGCTGCTAGATACAGATGTTGAACCATGTGTGCTGTTGGTGTGTTTGTAATGGCTGCTGCTAGATACAGATGTTGAACCATGTTTGCTGTTGGTGTGTCTGTAATGGTTGCTGCTAGATACAGATGTTGAACCATGTTTGCTATTGGTGTGTCTGTAATGGTTGCTGCTAGATACAGATGTTGAACCATGTGTGCTGTTGGTGTGTTTGTAATGGCTGCTGCTAGATACAGATGTTGAACCATGTTTGCTCTTGGTGTGTCTGTAATGGCTGCTGCTAGATACAGATGTTGAACCATGTTTGCTGTTGGTGTGTCTGTAATGGCTGCTGCTAGATACTGATGTTGAACCATGTTTACTGTTGGTGTGTTTGTAATGGTTGCTGCTAGATACAGATGTTGAACCATGTTTACTGTTGGTGTGTTTGTAATGGTTGCTGCTAGATACAGATGTTGAACCATGTGTGCTGTTGGTGTGTCTGTAATGGCTGCTGCTAGATACAGATGTTGAACCATGTTTACTGTTGGTGTGTCTGTAATGGTTGCTGCTAGATACAGATGTTGAACCATGTTTACTGTTGGTGTGTTTGTAATGGTTGCTGCTAGATACAGATGTTGAACCATGTGTGCTGTTGGTGTGTCTGTAATGGCTGCTGCTAGATACAGATGTTGAACCATGTTTACTGTTGATGTGTCTGTAATGGTTGCTGCTAGATACAGATGTTGAACCATGTTTACTGTTGGTGTGTTTGTAATGGTTGCTGCTAGATACAGATGTTGAACCATGTGTGCTGTTGGTGTGTCTGTAATGGCTGCTGCTAGATACAGATGTTGAACCATGTTTACTGTTGGTGTGTCTGTAATGGTTGCTGCTAGATACAGATGTTGTACCATGTTTACTGTTGGTGTGTCTGTAATGGTTGCTGCTAGATACAGATGTTGTACCATGTTTACTGTTGGTGTGTCTGTAATGGCTGCTGCTAGATACAGATGTTGAACCATGTTTACTGTTGGTGTGTCTGTAATGGCTGCTGCTAGATACAGATGTTGAATCATGTTTACTGTTGGTGTGTCTGTAATGGTTGCTGCTAGATACAGATGTTGAACCATGTTTACTGTTGGTGTGTTTGTAATGGCTGCTGCTAGATACAGATGTTGAACCATGTTTACTGTTGGTGTGTCTGTAATGGCTGCTGCTAAATACAGATGTTGAACCATGTTTGCTGTTGGTGTGTTTGTAATGGCTGCTGCTAGATACAGATGTTGTACCATGTTTACTGTTGGTGTGTCTGTAATGGCTGCTGCTAGATACAGATGTTGAACCATGTTTACTGTTGGTGTGTCTGTAATGGCTGCTGCTAGATACAGATGTTGAACCATGTTTACTGTTGGTTGTTTCTTGCAGTCATACGGAGACGTCTGTTTCCCCACGGACAAGAGCAAGGGGACACGTTGCTGCACTTGGGCAAGACTGGACTGAGCTGTGACTGGGCTGGCAAGAGTTGCCACTCAGGATTTATCAAGACACCTCGCATGAAGATCTTCTCGTCAGAGTTCACAAACATTAAGGTTCTATCTTGTCACTGGAAATATTCCAAATTAATATTGTTTGGCAGTTATCAGCTAACATTTCTTTGTAAGCTAACATATCAGTTAGAATGAAGTACATATGACTGAGCCTCGATTTTGTAAATAATCTTATTAATTGTGATACTATTAGTTGACATTTAGTAAATATATGTAATGTACTTGACATATGAATACCCATTGATGCAATAGGTGTCTTCCCTTAAATTCAAAGAGTCACCAAATATGTATAGCATTATGTATTGATGGGTGGTGGTTGTCCCCAAATATGTATAGCATTATGTATTGATAGGTGGCGGTTGTCCCCAAATATGTATAGTATTATGTATTGATAGGTGGCGGTTGTCCCCAAATATGTATAGTATTATGTATTGATGGGTGGTGGTTGTCCCCAAATATGTATAGCATTATGTATTGGTGGGTGGTGGTTGTCCCCAAAGATGTATAGCATTATGTATTGATAGGTGGCGGTTTTCCCCAAATATGTATAGCATTATGTATTGATAGGTGGTGGTTGTCCCCAAATATGTATAGTATTATGTATTGATGGGTGGTGGTTGTCCCCAAATATGTATAGCATTATGTATTGATGGGTGGTGGTTGTCCCCAAATATGTATAGCATTATGTATTGATAGGTGGTGGTTGTCCCCAAATATGTATAGTATTATGTATTGATGGGTGGTGGTTGTCCCCAAATATGTATAGCATTATGTATTGATAGGTGGTGGTTGTCCCCAAATATGTATAGCATTATGTATTGATGGGTGGTGGTTGTCCCCAAATATATACAGTATTATGTATTGATAGGTGGTGGTTGTCCCCAAATATGTATAGCATTATGTATTGATAGGTGGTGGTTGTCCCCAAATATGTATAGTATTAT
The DNA here is from genome assembly GCA_020002185.1 of Paraescarpia echinospica. Lineage (NCBI taxonomy): Eukaryota > Metazoa > Annelida > Polychaeta > Sabellida > Siboglinidae > Paraescarpia > Paraescarpia echinospica. The sequence continues at coordinate 24,461,260 of CM034540.1, forward strand.
GTATTGATAGGTGGTGGTTGTCCCCAAATATGTATAGCATTATGTATTGATGGGTGGTGGTTGTCACCAAAGATATATAGCATTTTGTATTGATGGGTGGTGGTTGTCCCCATAGATGTATAGCATTATGTATTGATGGGTGGTGGTCATCCCCAAAGATATATAGCATTATGTATTGATGGGGGGTGGTTGTCCCCAAATATGTATAGCATTATGTATTGATGGGTGGTGGTTGTCACCAAAGATATATAGCATTATGTATTGATGGGTGGTGGTTGTCCCCAAAGATATATAGCATTACATCAACCACAAACATATATAGCATTATGTATTGATGGGTGGTGGTTGTCCCCAAATATGTATAGCATTATGTATTGATGGGTGGTTGTTGCCACCAAAGATGTTTAGCATTATATATTGATGGGTAGTGGTTGTCCCCAAAGATGCATAGGATTATGTATTGATGGGTAGTGGTTGTCCCCAAAGATGTATAGCATTATGTATTGATGGGTGGTGGTCATCTCCAAAGATATATAGCATTATGTATTGATGGGTGGTGGTTGTCCCCAAAGATGTATAGCATTATGTATTGATGGGTGGTGGTTGTCCCGAAAGATGTATAGCATTATGTATTGATGGGTGGTGGTTGTGACCAAAGATGTATAGCATTATGTATTGATGGGTGGTGGTTGTCCCCAAAGATATATAGCATTATGTATTGATGGGTGGTGGTTGTGACCAAAGATGTATAGCATTACATCAACCACAAACATATATAGCATTATGTATTGATGGGTGGTTGTTGCCACCAAAGATATATAGCATTTTGTATTGATGGGTGGTGGTTGTCCCCAAAGATGTATAGCATTATGTATTGATGGGTGGTGGTCATCCCCAAAGATATATAGCATTATGTATTGATGGGTGGTGGTTGTCCCCAAAGATGTATAGCATTATGTATTGATGGGTGGTGGTTGTCCCCAAAGATGTATAGCATTATGTATTGATGGGTGGTGGTTGTCCCCAAAGATATATAGCATTATGTATTGATGGGTGGTGGTTGTCACCAAAGATGTATAGCATTATGTATTGATGGGTGGTGGTTGTCCCCAAAGATGTATAGCATTATGTATTGATGGGTGGTGGTTGTCACCAAAGATATATAGCATTATGTATTGATGCGTGGTGGTTGTCACCAAATATGTATAGCATTATGTATTGATGGGTGGTGGTTGTGACCAAAGATGTATAGCATTATGTATTGATGGGTGGTGGTTGTCACCAAATATGTATAGCATTATGTATTGATGGGTGGTGGTTGTGACCAAAGATGTATAGCATTATGTATTGATGGGTGGTGGTTGTGACCAATGATGTATAGCTTTATGTATTGATGGGTGGTGGTTGTGACCAAAGATGTATAGCATTATGTATTGATAGGTGGTGGTTGTCACCAAATATGTATAGCTTTATGTATTGATGGGTAGTGGTTGTCCCCAAATATGTATAGCATTATGTATTGATGGGTGGTGGTTGTCCCCAAAGATGTATAGCATTATGTATTGATGGGTGGTGGTTGTCCCCAAATATGTATAGCATTATGTATTGATGGGTGGTGGTTGTGACCAAAGATGTATAGCATTATGTATTGATGGGTGGTGGTTGTGACCAAAGATGTATAGCATCATTGATGGGTGGAGGTTGTCACCAAATATGTATAGCTTTATGTATTGATGGGTGGTGGTTGTGACCAAAGATATATAGCATTATGTATTGATGGGTGGTGGTTGTGACCAAAGATGTATAGCATTATGTATTGATGGATGGTGGTTGTGACTAAAGATGTATAGCATTATGTATTGATGGGTGGTGGTTGTGACCAAAGATGTATAGCATTATGTATTGATGGGTGGTGGTTGTGACCAAAGATATATAGCATTATGTATTGATGGGTGGTGGTTGTGACCAAAGATGTATAGCATTATGTATTGATGGATGGTGGTTGTGACTAAAGATGTATAGCATTATGTGTTGATGGGTGGTGGTTGTGACCAAAGATGTATAGCATTATGTATTGATGGGTGGTGGTTGTGACCAAAGATATATAGCATTATGTATTGATGGGTGGTGGTTGTGACCAAAGATGTATAGCATTATGTATTGATGGATGGTGGTTGTGACTAAAGATGTATAGCATTATGTATTGATGGGTGGTGGTTGTGACCAAGTTTCGCAAACAAATCAAAGGCTTCAGTGACACTAAGATTTTTTGGTGGTTTTTGGAAATGGTGGTGCTGTTGCATGTCTTGAGAATTCAACACAGGTAGCGCCAGTTGTCTTTTCATGTTAAATGGTTGTACGCATGGAATACTATGATTATGCTCCGGTATGATAGTTTATAGATATGTAATGGAGATGAATGTTTTGAGTGTTCATGGATGTGTTCTATTGATTGTTCGCTGTTGTGTTGTTTTGAGTGTTCATCAGTGTGTTGTTTTGAGTGTTCACTTGTGTTGTGTTTCGAGTGTTCAGTTTTGTGGTGTTTTGAGTGTTCATTGATGTAATGATTAGAATGTTCAATGATTTGTTATTTTGAGTATTCATTTACATGTTTTTAGAGTGTCCATTGGTGTGTTTTTAGAGTGTTCATTGATGTATTGTTTACAGTTTTCAGTTGTGGTGATTTAAGAGTTCATTGATATGTTGTTTAGTGTGTTTATTGATGTGTTGTTTAGAGTTTTCATTGATGTGTTGTTTATAGTTTTCATTGATGTGTTGTTTAGAGTTTTCATTGATGTGTTGTTTAGAGAGTGTTCATTGATGTATTGCTTAGAGTATTCATTGATGCGCTGTTTAGAGTGTTCATTGATGTGTTGTTTAGAGTGTTCAATGATGTGTTGGTTAGGGTGTTCATTGATGTGTTGTTGTCTCACAGATTTACTCCAATGGCTACGTCACTCTGGGTCAGTCGTACAACCGACGGATGCCAACTGACTTCCTCACTGTGTCATACAGCAAGAAGTGGTCTGCCTATTACCGTGGATTTGCGATGTTTGCGCCATTGTGGACAGACGCTAACTTCCGGACAGGACAAGTGACCTACCACATTTATGACCGCACTGACAGTGAAGTGAGCGAAGTAGAGAAATATCGAGTGAGACACGCACTGCAACTGGCCAAGGAAGATACTGTCAACTATGGAGGGTCAGCTTCAATCAACCCTTCCTGGGTGATGGTGATCTCTTGGGTGGACAGTACGCCACGCATGTACTACGATAGCTACTATGAACAGGTCAGTGTTTGCATTTTTATGTTGGATAATACATTGATTTATTTATTTTATACAGCACAATTTACTTAAAAGTTAAATACACTTCACACAAAAACACTGAAATAACAATTTTATTTCAAAACAATGACTTAACCTGTCCATTTCCATAAGTGGATTATATGTTGCATAAGCTTGAGAGATCCGCAACCTATTATTTAGTGTCCTAAATAAAGTTCCTCTAACAGTTGAGATGTTACCCAACATCCCTGGAGCCTCTTCTACCTCTTCCCATGATGCTCCAGTGTAACATGTGCTTTTAAACGTTGCGCGTAGCGAAAGACAGCCGAGTTTTTCCAAAGCTCCTTTCAACAGTGGCAGGGAAGTTTGTCCTAAATTATATACAAGTATCTTTCTCGGTCTGTCACACTGTTCGGAAATATGGGAAAACTTAAAGGAACAGAACTTCCACTGCGTGATCTACTTTGGCACCCAGGAACACAACAGTAACCCATTGCGTTGCTAGAGCTATGCTACTGTCAGTAGTGCAACTGCCCTCGTTTTCAATCTAAGATGGCGCGAGTGTGGGATAGGTGAATTGGGGCACGTGGCTCCTTTGAACACCTACACCAACAGTCGGTAGTTGGCACCACTGCAGTGGACTATACACTACATAGTCGCCAGGCTGAAGATCCTGTGGCTTATGAGGTCTATGACGAGTACGGGTTAGACCATGGTTACCTGATTTATCCTGCGCACACAGATCCCTCTGTTTACGGGACTCACCAATCTTTCCTCCGAGAAGATAAGATACCGTCAGTTTCATTTACAGATCAAATCAGATTGGCAAGCTCCTTTCTCGCGGACGAATTGCCACAAATGACTCCGACTACAACTCACACCTGTAACATGAGAAAGACCAGCCTGGTACAGGCCGCGGTGTCTCCGTCATTGGTTGACCAACCAGAAGGTTTCCCAATGTCGCCAGGAATAAACAACCACTTGGAGGCAATGCTGACTTCTGTCGGCAAGACTTGCGTGGGCGATAATATAGGTGGGTTTGTTAAACTGTATTCACCTCGTCGTTTTCAAATTTACCAGCCGATTCAAGATACTGATGGCGTTTCCCCATTTTATATGGGAGTTCCTCAAGTGGACGTGGATTTCCAACATATTTTGAAGAGAGAGTCCTCTTCGTTTTCTACCCGTCCCACGTCGTCTTCGATCCAACCTCAATCTTGGTTCTGTGATGTTGAACCAACGTCTAATCAAAGATTTCATTCAGCTGTCTCGTTTTTGACTGTGCATCTCATCTTTCCAAGACTGGATCATAGCAGCTACACACCGATCACTACAGCATCTTTTATCGGTGGTAGCACCTAATGCAGAGACAGACAATATGATCCTGGAATTAATCCAGTTGGTGGAAACTTTATCTAGTTCCTGGACACACGGTATGGAGATCGATTGTACCACAGCTGTCAATCTAGAGTTGGCACAGAGAGATGCTCTGTTGTCCCACACCTCTCCCTTCTTGTCACCTCAAGACAGACAATGTCTACGAACTTCGTCTGTCAAGGGACCAGACATATTTAATGACCAAGTCCAATCCCTAAAACTTTCATAGAAAGTCAGACAGGGTAGGAAGGATGATGTACTATTTCGTACTGCTAGTTCCCGGTCAACTTACCGCAGAACCCCACGTTATATCCCATCGTCTCGGATCTATTCTTTCACCTCTAATGTTTCCCGAACTTATACACCTCATAGAGGTCCACCTTATATTATGAGTAAGACATGCAAACAGAAGCGATACACTCCTATTATGGATGCAATCGCCCTCCATGCAGCAGGGGTGCCAAGTCTTCTTTTTGACAACAAACACCAGGGTACCCACGAGGCTGAACAGACTGTACCATTCCCAGGAGGGGCTCACCTGTTCAAATTTGCAAAAATTTGGCAAGAGAAACTTTGCGATCCATGAACCGTTTCTGTTTCACAAACAGGTTTTCGTCTCCTCCCCTCATTTTTACCAAAATCATGATGCAAATAAAGATTATCATACACAGGATGGGAATTCAGCTTTTCTAGTACTTAGACAACTGGCTGATACTGGCCCCATCACACAACCAGTGTCTGAACGACATACAGCAGGTGGTACATCTGTGTCAGGAAATGTGACTTTTTGTGAACTTGGACAAGTCACACATGATTCCTTCACAACAATTCCTGTTTCTCGGTTATCAATTCGATTTGGTGAGATACAGGGTATTTCCTCCAACAGAACGAATCAACAAAATTCGTCAGATATCTACAACAATCTTAGAAAACAACGGAACAACAGCCAAGATTTGTCAAGTCCTACTGGGGTTGTTAGCGTCAGCAGAAAAAATTGTGCCTTTGGGCCGTCTACACTGCAGGGAACTACAGTTCTGCCTGGCAGAACAGTGCAACTTCATTCCAAGCTGTTCCCACAAATTCATACTTCTAAACTATGCTTCTCGAAAAGAACTAATGTGGTGGATGTCAACCCACAATGTGTTTCAGGGTTCTCCTGTAACCACTCCCAAAACCGATGCCAACATTTTTATAGATACATCAAATGTGGGATGGGGCGCACACTGGAATTGGGAAACAACGTCAGGGACTTGGTCACATCAGGAGTCCCTTTTACATGTCAACCTTCTGGAATTGCAGGCAATTTACCTAGCCATATGCCACTGGTTACGTCAATTGTCCAGCCTATCAGTTATGAAAGCAACCGACAATTCAGCAGTTGTGGCATACATAAACAAACAAGGTGGGACACGGTCGATCAACTTGTGTCGACTAGTCCGCACATTACTGTTGCTTTGTCACAAATACAACATCACGCTGCAAGCTCGGCATATTCCAGGCCAATCGAACGTCTTGGCAGATCAACTCTCAAGACCAGGCCAGTTACTCCCAACAGAATGGACCTTAAATCTACATATTGTCAAGGCCATCAAAACACATTGGGATTGTCCTATGGTAGATCTGTTTGCCACACGCTGGAACACACAACTTCCCCTATTTGTATCTCCGATACCAGATCCCACAGAGATGGCAGTAAATGCACTATCGATCAGTTGGAAACAACTTTGGGTTTACGCATACCCCCCACAAGCAATCCGTCCACTAGTCCTGTCGAAAGTGGCTCAGGAGTCCTGTGAACTAATACTGATCGCACCATTGTGGCCGGAAGCTCGTTGGTTCCCCACACTACTCGAACTGACAGTAGATCAACCACTACAACTACCACTTATCTGCCGTCAACTCACACAAGCCAACAGCAGGATAGTTCACAGGAACCCAACAAATCTCAACCTTCACACGTGGAGATTATCTGGGAATCCCTCCAGAAGAGAGGATTTTCTCAAGCAGTTGCCCAATGCGCCGCTAGAGCTCAACGAGATTCCATTCTTGCAATATATGAATCGAAGTGGAAATCGTTCTCTCATTGGTGTCACAAACGGGATGTGTTTCCAGTCACAGCTTCTGAGTTTGTAGTAGCAGATTTTTTATTGTACTTGCATTCTGAAAGGTAGTTAGCTATTTATACAATTGAAGGATATTCAATGGCCATAGCAAACACCTTGAGAGCTACTACAGGTACAGAGATTGGTAGAAATGATTCTATTAAATCACTTCTTAGAAACATACAACTTGAACAAGCAAGGGTCACTACACCCTTTCTAGTCTGGGATCTGTCTTTTGTTTTACATGCTTTGAGACAGTCCCCATTTGAACCCTAAGGTAAAGCTTCAGATAAGTTTCTTACTTGGAAGACAGTCTTCCTGATTGCATTAGCTTCGGGTAAGAGAAGGAGTGAAATTCATGCATTTGAACATGCTCGGTTAGCACGGAAACATGACTGGTCAGAGGTCACACTTCGGGTTGGTCTGTAATTTCTGTCGAAGACACAACTTATTAAGTCAGGACCTAAATCTATTCTGTCATGTACTATTCCTACCCTAGATAAGCACTTGAGTGCAGCCATGGCCTCTGATTGGTTGTTATGCCCTATAAGGGCACTGCTTTTCTACTTAGAATGCATCATGTCTATGAGACGAGATAAACGAGTACTGTTCATCTCGTTTAAACCAAGCCATGGGTGATATTGCTCCTACAATCTCATTGTGGATACGCAAACTTATTATCACCTGCTATGAATTGGCACATAAAGATGCGTTAGTGGAACATGAGGTGAAAGCACATCAAGTGAGATCACTTGCAGCATCTCTAGCATTCCACCGCCAAGCGTCCATGGAACAAATACTACAAGCTGGCACTTGGAAATCACGTACATGCCTGTAATACTTTTACGGATTTCTACTTGAAAGATTTGTCCCTTCAGTCAGCAAGTCTTCTACAATTAGGACCCTTTGTGGCAGCAGAAACCCTGCTAATGCCACAAGAACAATAGGTAAGCACATACCCTCCGACCTAACTTCGATTCTACCCACTTATGGAAATGGACAGGTTATGTCATTGTTATGTAACAAAATCAAATTTTAAATATTAAAATACGTTTTTATAAATAACATATTTACCTGTCCATTTCCACCAAAGCACCCACCCACCTTCCCCGCTCACATGTGCTTTGTGCAGTATTGTGCAAAGATTAAAAGCACGTGTCACACTGGAGCATCATGGGAAGAGGTACTGTGGATGGCTCCAGGGGTGTTGGGGACCATCTCAAATGTTAGAGCAACTTTATTTAGGACACTAAATAATAGGTTGCGGATCTCTCGGGCTTATGCAACGTATAACCCACTTATGGAAATGGACAGGTAAGTATGTTATTTACAGAAACGTATTTTAATATTTAAAATTTGAATTATGATAGAAAATATGTAAAAAATCAATTTAACGAATTGGTTCCACACCACTTTTTATGCAACTCGAGAATGTGAAGATGCTGTTAGCTAAGTGATTGTACTGTCTTTGTATCTTCACTTCTAGATAGTGGTGGATATTTATGTTTGAATAGTGTTCATGCAGCAACAGTAACATGGCTGAATGCTTCCCAGTTAAGAAATATTTAACTGATGGTTGATGAACCCTCTGTTCAGGTATCACTGTCTGATGTATTTTGTCACTGTTGTGTCATTATGTACTATTTGTATATAGCAGTGTTACAATCTGACCTATTGTATGGTAATTAATGTGATTTTCTGTGCCTACATTTGTGTGATTGCACTTTCAGCCAAACACCTTCCAAATGGTGTTGATCATTGACCCGGCGCGTTGGATCACATCTGTCATGTTCCTGTATGAGAAGACAGGTTGGGACCGTTACTGGATGGTGCGTGATAGTCAGATTGGCTTCTACGTGACACGCAGGTACAACGAAGACTCCAGGGCTCTAGCTCAGTCTGGGAAGTCCAGTGCCTTTGAAATGGCAGAAATTGTTGGCAACACAGGTAAATAGATTCATTTAGATATACATCAATTAACCATCAGTGGAACTTATTCAAATATCATATATGTTTGTAAGAAATGCACCGTTGAACATATGATAAATAGTTGTTATTCAAAAAAATTTCACATTTTAAAACTCAGTACACTTCGAATAGGAAAAGCAACTGCTGTTACTTAAGATAAATAATTATTTAATTTAACTATCATAAGATGGGAGCTGGCTTGATATTCTACAAACGTATCTTGAGATGTTATAGTAGGCACGGAGAAATAAATTGTTTCCAGTAAAAAATAAAATGTCTCCAGTGAAAATAAAACTTCTATTATTTTTTTGCCATTGTTTTGTTGCACGGAAGGTGGGCAAGTTGTACTTTAGTGTGTCTGCCATTGTTTTGTTGCAGGGGAGGTGGGCAAGTTCTACTTTAGTGTGTCTGCCATTGTTTTGTTGCAGGGCAGGTGGGCAAGTTCTACTTTAGTGTGTCTGCCATTGTTTTGTTGCAGGGGAGGTGGGCAAGTTCTACTTCAGTGTGTCTACCATTGTTTTGTTGCAGGGGAGGTGGGCAAGTTCTACTTCAGTGTGTCTACCATTGTTTTGTTGCAGGGGAGGTAGGCAAGTTCTACTTCACTGTGTCTGCTATTGTTTTGTTGCAGGGGAGGTGGGCAAGTTCTACTTCAGTGTGTCTACCGTTGTTTTGTTGCAGGGGAGGTAAGCAAGTTCTACTTCAGTGTGTCTGCCATTGTTTTGTTGCAGGGGAGGTGGGCAAGTTGTAGTTCAGTGTATCTGCCATTGTTTTGTTGCAGGGGAGGTGGGCAAGTTGTACTTCAGTGTGTCTGCCATTGTTTTGTTGCAGGGGAGGTGGGCAAGTTGTACTTCAGTGTGTCTGCCGTTGTTTTGTTGCAGGGAAGGTGAGCAAG
>CM034540.1:24471887-24626773 GCA_020002185.1 Paraescarpia echinospica
CTTCAAAAAACAAGGGAAACGGTCCAAAAAGAAACACTTATCGAAAGAAGCTATTAGAAAAATTAAGTATAAACAAATGATGTGGAAGTCATATAGATGTACTGGAAATGATGAAGACTACAACAGTTATAAAGAAGCACTTAACTAAGCTACAGCTGAAATTAGAAATTCAAAGAGAAGCTATGAACAACAATTAGCTAGTAATATAAAACATGACAGCAAGAGTTTTTATGCGCATGTTCGAAGCAAACAGAAAGTTCAAGATAAAGTCGGTCCTCTAGAAGATAGTGCTGGAAATATAATATCAGAGGGATTCTTAATGGCAGAAGACCTGAATGAGTACTTTAGTTCAGTGTTTACCAGGGAAGATATTAGTTCACTGCCAGTACCAGAGGCTAAGTTCAAGGGGGCAGATTCAGACTATTTAGGACAATTAATTGTAACTCCGGAAATGGTATGTAAGAAAAAATAAGGCCATGAAGGATAATACTAAATCGCCTTGGAGTGGATGTATTCCAATCTTAAACTAATTATTGGAGTTCAGAACAAATTAGCATGCTCTCTTGCAATAACAGTTTTCAATTTGTCATTAGAAAGCAAGAGTGGTTCCTTTGAACGGAAAGAGGCAAACATTAAACCATTATTTTTAAAAAAAAGGTTCGAGAAACAAGTCAGAGAACTATAGACCAGTGAGTTTAACATCAGTGATTTGCAAATTGTTAGAAAGATTAATTAAAGATCACATGGTGGATTTTCTTGTTAAACATAACTTGATCAACCCATCTGAACATGGGTTTTTAAAAGCGAGGACATGCTTAACAAATATGTTATGTTTTGGAAGACATCACTAAGTGGGTAGATGGGGGATCATCAGTAGATACCGTCTACTTAGATTTTAAAAAAGCTTTCGACAAAGTACCACATCAAAGATACCGCTTAAACTAAAGGCCCATGGTACAGGAAATGGTATAATAAACTGGATAGAACAATGGCTGATTTGGATAAAGACAAACGTAGTAGTTGATGGGGAGGTCAAACTGAAATCGGTATTTGAGTAAGCACTCATACAGGGATCAGTATTGTATCCCATATTATTCTTAGCCATATATCAACGATTTGATGATGCAGAAATAATGCCATGCTGTTCCCAGTAGATGATACAAAAGCAAGTTTTAGAAGGATTAAAAGGATGGAGATAGACAGCATTTACAAGATGATCTCGACAGGTTGATCAAATGGTCTGAAAAGTGGCAAATGCTGTTCAAATTTGGGAAATGTAAATGCCTCCACACAGGACATGGGAACGAAGAGGTAGAATATACAATGGGGGTACTGTACTAAGTACTACTGTAAAAGAAAAGGACTTAGGGTTAACCATTAGTGCTGATATGAAGGTTTTAGAGCAGTGCGGAATTGCAGCTTCAAAGGGAAATCAAATCCTTGGATTAATTAGGCGAAACATAACGTATAAGGAAAAAGAGCTAATACTACCGCTGTACAAAACAATAGTTAAGCCTCATTTAGAATATTGTATTCAAGCGTGGAGGCCATATCGCAGGAAGGACATAGATATGCTAGAAAGAGTGCAGAGGAAAGCAACTAAAATGATACCAAAACTGAGGGATCTTAGTTATGAAATACGCCTAAAAGAATGTGGTTTAACAACACTAGAGACCAGGAGATTGAGAGGAGATCAGATAGAAGTGTTTAAAATATTGAATGGTTATGAAAATATTGATAGAAATAATTTTTTTTCAGTTAAGAAAGATAGAAGGACTAGAGGACATGAAGTTACATTAGCAAAGGAGCAGAGTAGATTAGATATAAGAAAGTTTTCATTTTCACAAAGGACTGTAAACGAATGGAACAGATTATCTGCTGATTGTGTGGGTGCTAGTAGCGTGAATGTTTAAAAATAAAATCGACACATACCTCAGACAGGCGGGATTAATATTAGACAAAGGTCGACTCCTCGATATTTCTCAAAGGGCTTTAATCCACCCGCCACCCAGAGTTAATCTGCGGCAATCCATTAAATCTTAGTTAGTTCAGGCGATAAGCAGTGTAGATTATATATCAGAAAGTTCTCATTTTAACATAAAACTGTAAATGATTGGAACAGATTATATAGTAGTGTGAATATATTTAAAAATAAAATCGACACATACCTCAGAATGGCTGGATACGTTTAGATAAAAGGGTTGGATTCTCAATAATCCAAAGGGCTTCCTTGTCCACCTGCCATCTAGAGTTAATTCTCTGGGTGGCAATCTTGTTAAATATTGTTAAGTGCCTGAGACAGTCACGCTGAATTATTTCCGAACAACTGTATGTGTCACTGGTTCGACACTGAGTCGTTGTACCTGAAGTGACGCAATGTCTTACATCGTCTATGAAGCAGACGAAGTTGTCGGCCATGACACATCAGACCGTCACCGGCTGACCCGGCACATTGATAGCGCCTGCACCGGGCAAACAACAAAGTTGACCATAGCAAACTTAATTAAATACTGCTGATAAATCCAGCCTTCCATAAGATATTTATAAATTTGTAGGAACAAACTGATATCACCCAATCAGTTTGGATTCAGAAATGAGCATTCGACCTACAGATTTAACAAGATTTAACAAGATTGCCATCCAGAGAATTAACTCTAGATGGCAGGTGGACAAGGAAGCCCTTTGGCTTATCGAGAGTCCAACCCTTTTATCTATATATATCCAGCCCTTCTGAGGTATGTGTCGATTTTATTTTTAAACATATTCACACTACTAGCACCCACACAATCATCAGATAATCTGTTCCATTCATTCACAGTCCTTTGTGGAAATGAGAACTTTCTCACGTCTAATCTACACTGCTCCTTTACTAATGTAACTTCATGTCCTCTAGTCTTTCTATCTTTCTTAACTGAAAATATATTTCTACTAATAATATTTTCATAACCATTCAATATTTTAAACACTTCCATCTTGATCTCCTTCCTCAGTCTCCTGGTCTCTAGTGTTTGTTAAACCACATTCTTTTAGGCTTTCATAACTAAGATCCCTCAGTTTTTGTATCATTTTAGTCGCTCTCCTCTGTACTCTTTCTAGCATATCTATGTCCTTCTTGCGGTATGGCCTCCACGCTTGTATACAATATTCTAAATGAGGCCTAACTATTGTTTTGTACAGCGGTATTTTAAGTTCTTTTTCTTTATATGCTATATTTCGGCTAATCAATCCAAGGATTTGATTTCCTTTGAAGCTGCAATTCCACACTGCTCTGAAACCTTCATGTCAGCACTAATTGTCAGCCCTAAGTCTTTTTCTTTTACAGTAGTACTTAGTACAGTTCCCCCCCATTGTATATTCTATATATTCGTTCCCATGTCCTGTGTGGAGGCATCACTTACATTTCCTTAAAATTGAACAACATTTGCTACTCTTTTCGACCATTTGATCAACCTGTCAAGATCATCTTGTAAATGCTGTCTATCCCCATCACTTTTAATCCTTTCTAAACACTTTTTGTACTGCCCTGCAAATTCCCCAACACCTTGCTAGCTATACTACTCTGTCCAAATCGTTTATATATATTAAGAATAATATAGGTCCCAGTACTGATCCCTGTGGAACCTCCCACTCTCAAAACTGATTTCCAGTTTGAAGCCTCCCCATCAACAACTACCAGTTGTATTCTGTCAATCAAATATTTTTCTACCAAAGTTAATTATAAATTACTCTATGCCATGGGCTTTTAGTTTAAGCAGCAATCTCTGATGTGGCACTTTGTCGAAAGCTTTTTGAAAATCTAAGTAGATGATATCTACTGGTGATCCATCATCTACCCACTTAGTGATATCTTCCAAAAAACATAACATATTTGTTAAGCATGACTCGCTTTTAGAAACCCATGTTGAGATGGGTTTATCAAGTTATGTTTAACAAGAAATTCACCATGTGATCTTTAATTATTCTTTCTAATAATTTACAAATCACTGATGTTAAACCAACGTCTATAGTTCTCTGACTTGTTTCTCGAACCTTTTTTGAATAACGGTATAATGTTTGCTTCTTTCCATTCTAAAGGAACCACTCTCTCTTCTAATGACAAGTTGAAAACTGTTGCAAGCGGTATGCTAATTTGTTCTACAATTTCCAATAGTAGTTTGGATGGAATACCATCCACTCCAGGTGATTTATTATCCTTCATAGCCCTAATTTTCTTTGCTACCATTTCTGGGGTTACAATTAACTGTCTTAAATAGTCTGATTCTGCCCCCTTGAACTTAGCCTCTGGTACTGGCAGTGAACTAGTGTCTTCTCTGGTAAACACTGAACTAAAATACTCATTCAGGTCTTCTGCCATTAAGAATCCTTCTGATATTATATTTCCAGCACTATCTTCTAGAGGACTGACCTTATCCTGAACTTTCTGTTTGCTTCGAACATACGCATAAAAACTCTTGCTGTCATGTTTTATATTACAAGCTAATTTATGTTCATAGCTTCTCTTTGAATTTCTAATTTCAGCTGTAGCTTGGTTAAGTGCTTCTTTATAACTGTTGTAGTCTTCATCATTTCCAGTACATCTATATGACTTCCACATCTTTTGTTTATACTTAATTTTCTAATGGCTTCTTTCGATAAGTGTTTCTTTTTGGACCGTTTTCCTTGTTTTTTGAAGGGTACAAATTTATCGACTATGCACTTAATTTCACTCTTTAATACATTCCAGCATTCTGTTGCCGTCTTATTTTTCAGTGTGTTATTCCAGTCTATCTTTGCTAAATATTTCATCATGTCCTTATACCTTCCTTTGTGGAAATTTCTCCTATACTGCTTTTTACTATTCCTTTCTGATTTTACTTTGATGATAAAATGTATCTGGTTGTGATCACTATTCCCCAGTGGCTCACATATCCTGACATTGTCAACTAATTCATTCTGTGAGGACAAAACTATGTCTAACACATTCTCTCCCCTGGTTGGTTCTAGCACATGTTGAGAAAGGAAACTATATTGTACTAAAACAAAAAACTTGTGGTCCTCACTACCCATACTCTGTAGAGATTTCCATTTTATATGCCCATGGTTAAAACCCCCATAATAACACAGTCCCGTTTGCTCACTTCCCTTATAGCGTTTTGTATTTTTTCATTCTCTTCTATGCTTATGTTTGGACTTCGATAAACTAATCCAACTGTTAACGTTGAGTTTCCTGTAACTATGTTACACCAAACAGCTTCTTCGCAATCTGCTTCTCTGTCTAATTTTATTTCGTAAGCCTGGATAGATTCTTTAATATATAAAATAACTCCACCTCCCCTTCTTCCTATTCTATCTTTCCTAAACATTACATATCCTGTCAGTCCCAATTCGGCATCCGATATATCGGTGGTTGCCCATGATTCGGTTATACCTATTATGTGAGGGTCAATATCTTCTATCATAATGTTTAGTTCATTTCTTTTGTTTACTATACTCCTTGCATTTAAACAAACACATTTATACCCAGCTTCAGAACAGTTTTCCAGACTGTTCTTTGCTGAATTATTTTTGCTGCCTTTATCTATGCCTCCAGTTTCAGGCTTCTCTGCGAGTCCCCCCTGCGAATTTAGTTTAAATAGATGCAACCTGTCCCACTGTCAACAGATCGCAGCAGATTCTCTGAGAATACTGCTGCCCCCTTTCCACTTAGATGGAGGCCATCTCTCATGTACATATCTTCTCTCCCAACAAAGTACCCCCATAAATCTATGAATCCCACGCCCTCTTCCTCACACATCTGCTCAACTAGTGCGTTGATCGCCATCCTCCTACAGTTTCTGTATCTTGCCCCCCTTCCTCCCATTACTGGCAAAATTCCTGAGAGAATAACCTGTTCCACTCTTGTCTTCTTTAGCTTCCTCACTAGATGTCTGTACTTCTGAACTATACCAGTTGTTCCCTCCTTGTCTGCATTGTTTCCTCCTGTCATCTTCTCTTCTAGCACATTTACTCTCACTTCCTTTCGTCCCTTCTTCTTTCCTCCCATCACATTTTCTTCTCTCCTCTCCCGTCCCTTTTCCCCGGTTACCTCCTTCACTACGGTCACTTTCTCCCCTGTCATCTTCACGCATGTCATGTTTTCTGTTTTTTTGCTGAACACTATGTCTTCTTCCATCAGTCTTCTGTCTCACAGTCTTACCAACTGCATCTGTGGTATCTACCTCTTCACCACCTGTATTGCTGTCGCGTCTCTCCTCGTTCTCTACAGTCTGGCTACCTGTTGATCTTTCCCCACTGACCCGATATCTTTTCCTCTGCCGAACATTTTTTCTCCCTCCCTCTGTCTTCTCAATTTATTGTTCCTTCACACCGGTCACCTTCCCTCCTCTCAGTCTCCTTTCTTCAGTCCCCGTGTCACAACTCTGCTCCTTCTGTGTTGTAGAATTCTCAACTCTCTCCGCGTCATCCCTCTCTGCTCCATCTATTTCTATGTTGAGTCTCACCTCCATCTCCTTCACTTACACACCTCCTTCATCAGACATTCCACCCTCAAACACCCCATACTCCGAAAGGTGAATCCGTCATCTTTGGTCTCTGCCCATGATTTTGGACAGCCAGACAACGCAAAATCCACCCACCTCTGGCAGTCGTTGCAAACTAAGTGTCGTTTTGCCCTGAGTTGATGCCTGCAAGATGCCATATCAGAATGTATTTATGTTCAAAATAGTTTTTATGTAGTCTTTGAAAAGACTTTTCTTTGTACAATTTACACCAGATTGTTTAGGTTATAGTTAGTTATATTTGTTAACACACAGTGACACACCGTGCCTTACCTAGTTACGATGTCGATGACAATGTATTCAAGTTAGGCTTAGATACAAGGTAGTCTTTACAAAGACTGTTTCCTGTGTACTATTATACACTTTAAAAGATTGTTATTTCAGGTTTTAATTACTCATCTAACTACACCGATTATCTCAAATAACGCTATTCTATTGTCTTTCACGGTACGTTAACTTCGCCAGTGACCTACTTTATAAACAACGTTCCGATTACATTAACGTCCCCAATTATCGCTCGCAAATCGCCTACTTTTAATCTACCCTAGATTACTCCCTCTAGCTAACTTTTAACAAAAAATATTGCTTAATATATATCTATAATTACGTTATGTATGCTATACGCTCAATGATATCACTTATCTTGATCAAATATCCTTATATTTTCGCAAGTTTGCTGCACCAAATTCAAATCAATTCACCACCGGAAGTCCCCCAAATGCATGATGATTGTCGTCTGCGTATAGATGATGTTGTGTACCATGTTGTATGAGAATCTTCGCTAGTGGCGCAATGTAAACATTAAATAGTATCGGACCAAGGACCGACCCTTATGGAACACCAGTCTTCGTGATCTCCGATGTTTCTTTTTTGACGCGTACCACAGACGTTCGGCCATGCAGGTAGGACGCCAGCCAAGCATGTGCTGCACCACGAATGCCATAGCTGTGCAGGCGTCGCAACAGACTAGCGTGGTCAAGTGTGTCGAACGCAGCAGAAAGGTCCGGTGGCATCAGAAGTACACCTCGACGTGCATCAGTTGACCGCGCCACATCGTTGTGGATGCGCAAAAGCGCTGTCTCGGCGCTGGGACGTGGGAGATATGCGCTCTAGTAGACTGAATATACGCCGTTTCCCTCGAGAAAGTGTTATAGTTGTCGTGCTATGAAGCGCTCTGCTGTCTTCGGTACAAACGATATGTTTGAGATGGGGCGAGAGTTAGAGTGCATTGACGTCATAGTTATGTTTCTTCAGTACAGTGGTATCACAGCAGCGTGCTTCATCGCCTGTGGAACCACGGAAGAGGATATAGACGCATTGATCATATGTGCTATCACCGGATAGAGAGCATCAACATGCCTCTCGCGCAGCGACGATGGGGGTGGATCAAGTTCGCATGACTTGGCTTTTTGACATGTCGGCGACGCAGCATCAAAGTACATCAGTAGATGCATGACATATGTTGCTAGGTCGACAACTGGCTGCCGAAGCAGATTGCAGAGGAGCGCATCAATCTTCTCGGTGAAGCTTCTATGAAAGCTAGACGCAAGTTCAGAGTCAGTTGCATGAGGCCCTTCGGGTAGCGACTTATTACCGTCTCGGCCAAGCAGGGTGTTGGCAATCTTATATATCCGTCCCATGGTGCCGCCAGCTGCTACGATCTCTGACTGGTAATACTGCGACCGTGCCTTCCCCAGTGCCTTCCGATAAGTGTTTCGCAGATCCGTGTATATTTGACGATGGACTGTCATACCAGATCGCCGCCAGTGGCGTTTAGCACGGCGTAATGCACGTTTCGCTTCGGCAAGCTCGCCGGTATCATGCCATGGAGTCATCGGCCTCACCGTGATAGTCCGTGTGACGAGTGGGGCATGGTCGTCTACGACAGTGCGTAGACAGGAGTCATACCGAGCGAGAATGGGTACCAGGTCCAAATCAGGAGCACGGAAATCAGAAGCCGCCAGATCAGCAGCAAACCGACTGTTATCAATCGCTGCGTACTTTCGATACTCGACGTGGCGTTTCAGGCGCGGTGGTTTGGGCTGGTGCAGTTTACATTTAATTGCTTAATGGTCGGTGATCATAGTCATCGGCTTAACTTCGGTGGCGATGATGTCTAACGTCTACGATGTCTTAACAAGATCCAGTGTGTTACCACGCTCATGGATTGAGCCTTTGACATGTTGTGCAAAGCTGGTAGTCTCCAGCAAATCAGCCAGAACGCGTAACGAGTTGCAGTGTTTTTCGATACAGAACTCCTACAACACCATCACGACGAGCCCTACTATGCGGCTGATGAACTAGCGTGAAGTCATCTCCACACAATTCAGACACAGCAGCCGTTTCGTCATCTCCCAGCCAGGTTTCCGTCAAGGCGACAATGTCCAGTTCGCGCTGTTCAATGTAATTGCGCACGAGCAACGCTTTGTTTCGAGTTGATCTGGCATTGATCAAGGCGAACTTCGTACGATTGTCAAGCGCAGTGGATGAACCGCTGCCTGAGCATCACGATGTCAGTTGAATCAGATTTGAGGTGTTGATATCAGTTTGTTTACTAACACAAGTGACCTGATTGCATCGACTATTGGCATATATACTAACAGATTATCAATACCTTGGGCTAAGCAGTTATATGTTTGCACAGAATGTGGATGTATTAAACAACGTACACTGTTTTATAAAAAGGACACAATTTGAGAAACGTTCTTGCCATTAATAGAAACATACTTTTGTGGCATTCAAGAAATGACTGTTTCATTAATCGCTTAGCATGCTAGAAACAATAAAGTATAATCTTTGGAACAGAAACCACCAATTTAACATCATAATAAGATAAACATTTAAATGTGATGATGGGGAGAAGAGTCTTCAGATGACTCTGTCAGCGTGGTAACAAGGCCTAGGGTTAGGGCATGAAAAACATCACCACAACCAAGTACCAGTGGTTAAGTGGAAACCACACCTCAACACGAATCATGATTACTGACTTTTATCAATCATGAATACTACAAATAGTGTAAACATGTTTACATGCTATCTTGTTGTTTTATAGCTTTCCCTCTATATTCAAGAGTAACTGTTAAAACATACCTCAGAATGCACCATTAAGCTAGTTTAAAATAATCTCCGTGGAAACACTGGCATCATTTTAAAGGTGAGCGATCGTTCTCGCTCCCTACCACCCCCACTATTCACTCATCTGATCAATGGCGCAATTTATCGCTCACGCTAATTGCTAGCACCATCTTTAAAAAGACAAACTTCAATGTCAGCGTAGACTAAATGTAGCGTTACAAAATTGTTGTTCACAAATCTATACACAGACGTACCAATCACTGCTCTGTGTCACTCTACATACTTGCTAAGATATTGTACATTTTTGTGGAGGACCGCCATCTCTCAAAATGGCGGATGTGAATGTCACCAAAGTTCCAATGTAAAATATTTGATATCTTACCAGAGCATATACCAGTACTTTATTTTTCAACACTAGATCTTTAACCATTTGAATATAATTTCATTATAGAAAATTATCATAACTTATCAGTGGACAAACAGTGCGTCCTTCTGGGGTCACTCACAACACAACTGGTCACCCAACTCAAAACTGCTCAGTGTTACCACTCAACTCACAATGTACCCAACAGTAGTGAGAGCGTCAAAAGCCTTTCCTTCCGTGCAACAAGTGCCGCTTTCCTTCAAGCTCCCAAAACAGTCCCCTTTTAAACAAAACCAACCTGGCGCGTGTCATACTGTGGGGATCTTCTTCTTCTTCCGATTTACCAACCAATTTAAACATTTTGAAGATCATTGTTGGTATATTTGCAGAGGATGCGCATCGGAATAGGTAGACAAGATATATATAGAAGATAGTTTGCAGTTGAAGAAATGAATTTGTGGGGGGGGTTGGACATATGAAGGGAAATACTGAAATGTGGATAGGGGGAGTGCTGGTTTTGCTTATTGGGGACTGAAGTGGGCAGCAACCCTAACCTTGAAGCAGCCAAGGCTGGGAGCTGACACTACTGTCTCTGGAAGTCCATTCCAATCTGGAAAGGTCCAGGGAAAGAATGAACATTTCCTTTAGTCTGTTCTGGAAGATGGTACCTGAAATGTCTTCCTGTGGTGACGTATATATCTTCTGGTCAGGTTTAGGATGGAGATGTTTACAAATCCTGGCTGCACGTCTCTGCATTGCTTCGATCTTGCTGATGTTCTTTTTGGTGTAGGGGTCCCAGACCGTGCTTGCAAATTCTACTGATGGTATGATGAGT
Organism: Paraescarpia echinospica; assembly: GCA_020002185.1. Taxonomy (NCBI): domain Eukaryota; kingdom Metazoa; phylum Annelida; class Polychaeta; order Sabellida; family Siboglinidae; genus Paraescarpia; species Paraescarpia echinospica. Next base: position 24,482,698 of record CM034540.1, read on the forward strand.
GCCTTGTAAGCCCGCTCTTTGATGGATAAAGATCCAATCTTCAAGTTCCGCTTGAGAAAGCCAAGCATTATGCCTGCTTGTGAGCAAATGTTGTTTATATGCTGTTCCCACCTAAGATCAGGGGTGATGGTGATTCCTAGATACTTGACAGATGTTACGTGTTGGAGGACATGGCCGTGAAGCATATACTGGTACTGCTTTGCGTGAAGACTCCGAGTGATGGACAGTACGCTACACTTCAGGGGATGGAACTGCATGGCCCACTTGGATTCCCAAGTGGCCATCATATCAAGGTATGACTGAAGTGTAGCAGCGTCATCCTGCGATCTGACCGTCAGATATGACGCAGTGTCATCTGCAAACATCCTCACGGTAAAACACACTCCCTTCCGAAGGTCATTGACGCGAAATAAGAACAAGGTTGGTCCCAACACCAAACCTTGCGGGACTCCGGATTCTACTCTAATGAAGCTTGATCGATCTCCATCTATGATGACTGTTTGGGTTCTGTTTGACAGAACAGCTCGAATCCAGGCATTCACTTTGGCTTTCACCCCGTAATATTGAAGTTTGTATATTAAACGGTTATGACTGACTTTGTCAAAAGCCTTGGAAAAATCCATAATGAATAAGTCAGTATGGTGGTTATTCTGAAGATTTGAGGTCAGGTGATCAACGAACTCAAGGAGCTGCCTTTCACAAGACAGACCTTGCCGGAATCCATGTTGGAGTGGATAGAAAATTTTGTTTACCTTAGCATGCTTCATGAGGTTGCTCACCAGGACATGTTCCATTAACTTACACACTATTGAGGTAAGAGATACTAGCCTATAGTTCTCAGCCTTGCACTTTTGCCCCTTCTTGTAGATAGGGGTCACGTGCGCTCTACGCCAGTCAGATGGGACTTCGCCAAAGGCAAGTTTTCTTCTGAATATGAAGGTGAGGATGGGCGCCAGCTCTTGAGCCAGTTCTTTGAGAACTTGAGGGTGTATGTTGTCAGGGCCGGGCGCATTATGGGTGTTTATGGACTGCCGCAGTTTGGCTACCCCTTGTTCCGTGATGTCAATGTCTTCGAGCTTGGTATTGCTGTTGCCGTTTGTGTCAATTTCACACTGCTGCTCAAATTCTTCCCGAGACAGTTGAACCTCAGTTGAAAATGCTGATTTAAATTGTTCATTAAGAGCTGTAGCTTTTTCGGCTGCTGATGTAATGAGTTTGCCGCCAGACTTCAAGGATGCAACTCCACTTAGATCCCTTTTCCTGTGCTTTACATACGTCCAAAAACGCTTCAGTGATGGGGGGCTTTCAGAGTCAGCCTCTTCAGGGAGGATTGTGTTATCCACATACTGCCAGTATGACTGGCAGTATATGGGGATTGGCATACATTTGCATAATTACAGGCTTCTGGAAAACTCTTCAATCCAGGACAAGGTATCAGGGCAGTGAACGTCCTTCCTAGAAATCCGCTACCACCCCTATTGTTAACCATCTTGTCCGCTATGTTTACACTATGTTTATACGGGAGGCCAACATCTTCCCACTGAAACAATCACTCTCGTATTCACACCCGAGTGGACATCGTCATCTGAGGGCAGCTTATGTTTGCCTATATGTAGCTGTGCTTAAATCAAAGGTAAATTAAGGTTACACTTGAGGCGTAACAGTAGAACTATTTACCAATGGTATTGGACTAAAGGCCGTAGATGCTACCTTCAGAACAAAACAATTTAACAATTGTAGGCATTGTTAACTGCTAACAGGATTAGGGCTACTAACTAACTAGCTATTTAACAAACTAAAATTAATAAATATATAACGATATTCCTACTTCGAAGACTGGTTGCGATGTATTTTCTCTCAAATAGTCTACAATAATATATAACTGATGCATGCGTTCTGTCGGTAGTAGCAAATATATAACTGTATTATACGTCTAACAGATGTCTGTGCAACACATTTATATAGAGACATACCAATTACTGCTCTAGGTCAATCTACATACTTGCTAAGATATAGTGCAGTTTTGTGGAGGACCGCCATGTCTAAGAATGGTGGATGTGAATCACACCGGAAGTCGTCCACTTGACACACTTATGGCATGGCTGACGTAGTAGATCCTATACACACAACACACGTCACTTGTGTCAAACAGGTGATGTGAAAACAGTAAAAAGGTAAGGTAACTTGTTACATAGCGCAGTATCCAGTCCTCAAGACTGCTCAAAGCGCTTTACACTTTACTCTCTGCCCGTCTCTGGCAGACCTGTTCAATCAAACACCATTCTGACTTATCTGGAAAGCATCCAGCCATGCTGAAATTAATCCGCTAAGACTATTCATTCACCAATATCCGCCACTGTCTATAGCAGGTACTCATTCATGCAGCTGAGTGAACTGGAGCAATGTAGAGTGAACACACTTGCCCAATGTTTGACACGGCAGCACAGGATTCGAACTCGGGTTCTGCCTGTCGAGAGTCTGAAAGTCTAGCCACTGTGTCACTGTGCTCCACTATATATTTGGACTTTTTCAAAGTATTTGGTACTATTCCACATCACAGGCCTTAGACTAAATCGAAATTATATTCAGAGGAGATGATGTCTGCCAACAGACAGACAGATCGTCCTTATTAGATGCCACTAATGTCACGCTCAAAGTGGGCATCAGCTTCCAGTGGAATACCAAAGGGAGTGTGCTGACACCCAAGCTACACATCTACTACACCAGGACATGCCTGTGTCAGTGATGGCATCATCCGTGATACGTATGTTTGGTGATGATGCCAACATACATACGGGTTGATACACTAGAAGATCATGATGCACTCCAGGACAATCTGTCTTACTTGGAGAAATGGTCTGACACCTGGCAACTCCATTTTAACCTAACAAAATGCATGGCGAAAACTAAGCCCACTTGGAATACTCGCCGAAACAAATGATATTTACACAGGGCATTATTTTTAAGGTGAGCGCTCGCTCCTCCTCCCTACCACTCCCACTAATCACTCATGTGAACTATTAGTCGAGTTGCCATTTTTGGAACCTGGAAATGGTTAGTAGTGTAAGGTTTTTTTGCTGAACCATGTAGGTTGTGTGTCCCTCAACTCAAATCAGCGGGATGGCAACGCGCCATCCTTGGGCAACTTGTGGGAGCCAGGCAAATCCAAGATGGCTGCCGTGAACGTAGGTTAAATTAGAAAACGTGTTTATCTTTGCACTGGAGCATGCCAGGAACCTGATTTTGGTGTCTATACACATGTTTTGGCATATAAAGAATGCAATGGAACCATTTCCAATGATGTCCGACTATGTTCAAATGACAAAAATACAAAATGGCCGCCATTTTCACCGAAAATAGCAACAAATCGAGCATAACTTTTGATTGGTTTATGCTAGAGACACGATTTTGGTGTCCATCCCTATTTTGCCATATCAGGAATTCAATGGAACCATTTCCAATGATGCCCGACTATGAACACCTGACCAAAATTCAAAAAGGTCGTCATTTTTACCGAAAATAGTCAAAATCGACCATGACTTTTGACTGGATGATGCTAGAAACAAGATTTGTTGGTGCATAATGAGTTCATTGGAATAATCACGAATAAATCTGCATCATACATGTACAACATTTAAAAGTACAAAATTCAAAGTAAGAAGTACTCAATTATAAATTTGCTGAAACATAATGAAACACAATTTAAAACCATTTTTGTAATGACATGTTTCATTTGGACATTGACAATGTGTATATCATTAATCAATTCAAAACCAACGGTATATGAAAGGGACGCCATTCACATTACATTCTCATAGAACATTTTAGTCCCGCCAATCTCTCTCATCCTCCTCTTCTATTTCCTCTGTACTATCACCTTCTTCCTCACTATCATATCTAGCGTCATTCTCATGCTCATCATGTTTGGTGAACTGGTTGAGGCACATGGCTTCACCAACACAGTGTGCAGGACAATCCTGCAGAATGACAGCTACATGCATGACTGCTGCAGGCTTTCCCTACAGCTTTACACTGACAGTTGATGACGTCCATGAGGACGAGGGGGCTGCTGGTCCTCTTGCGATGCATGGCGTTGGCACACCCCTGCACCAGTGACAAACGCCCATCCATAATCAGCGATATCAACTTGAGTCTGTTGATCTGGTGCATTCCAGAGCATGACTTGGTAGCGAGCTCTCAGGATGTGATAGACCAGATTAGCGTTTGTCCGAGGAAGAGTCTTGATACATACAGCTTTCCTTTTGGTCCTTTTGGAGTAGAGCGCATACCTGGCAGAAGCAATGCTTGTGCCTTCAGCAACACCATAGAGAAAGCAGATGAATTTCCGTCCAGTCTCCATCAACTGTTCGAGAGTAGCACCCTTTTCACCGAAGACAGTGTAAAGGCCACAGGGCCAGTAGGCTTCAATACCTTTAGCGCCATCGCTTTGCAATGACCAAATGGATAGGATACAGTGTCGCAGCATGACAGTGCACTCAATACCAAGCAGTTGGAGGGATTTCGGACCAAGGAGGAAAGAACTTTCATTGATGTTGAGGATAGCCCCACTTCATCGACCTAGCTGCGCATGGGATGTCAGCTGCGTACTCACCACACCCAGAAGATAAGCAGAACAAAGACCTCAGTGTCATCGCTGATCACTCGTACAGTTTTCTTGCCATTCCACACAGCCTCCAGAAGATAACTACTGATAGTAATATCTGCTTCATCATGGCTGTACACGCCTTCCTCTCTTCCAACCATCGTCACATTGTTGCCCAAATTGAATGTGGAGAGAACCCTGATGAGATCCTTCTTATTTGTCTTGCTCTTTATGATGGCATCGCGGCATGGGAGCTTGCTGGATATTGTGATGTTGTAGTCAATAGCCCCTTCACCTGCACGCCGGATTCGTTCATGGTCCTTTGCTGATGGGTCATCATAGTGATCGAAGATGACCAGCACTTCTGTTGATTGGAACTGGCTGAGACTGTCATTCATACTGTTGGCGAGATCTGAAGCAGACCCAGCACAGGGCCAACAATATGATATAGAAATTGCTGGCCATCGACGATCACCATGTCTGGAGCTGCTGGTTGAAGATCATCCATTTTCAGTTTAGAGACGAGAGTGGATTTTGTCCCAGTCCTCAGACATCCATATTCATCAATAATTGATGCAGGGACAGCGCACAGTTCAGTCATACATTTTTTGAAGTTCGACTTGCCGGTGCTGCCCTACCGTGATGAGACGACTGAATAGTGATGCCATGTCACAGAGCGTCTTATCACCTATGGCATTGCCACATTTGATTGAATTCATGGTTTTGACTTTTCGTTTCAGGGGAGCGTGGAAGCCATCAGGCAATGACGACCTGAAGTCTAGGAGCATGCCCTCCCCTATCTTGAGGACTTCCTGGACGTTGACAGAAGCACTCGCCACTTTACCATTAATAATTTGACAGAGGCTTGAACTAATAATAATTTTGAGAGGATGGGAATGCTTCATCAACTCCTCGAAAACACGATTCTTGTCATCTGTATCGAGTATGCGCCTCTTCTCTCCCACCTCCTTACGCTTCACTTCCTTCATTTCCTCGTTAGCTGAGTACATGGACTCCATGGCAAGTGTGGCATGGGCACAGATGGGGTAGGACTCCACCCAAATGGCGACTTGGTCTGCTGACAAGGTTAATCCCTTCAAGTCACCTGGCATCTTCCCCTTACTGATGTGTCTGCTCTCAAAATTGGTCGGCAGACACAGAATTCCATGTACCTGGCTTGTGACGACAGACATGAGCACCTGCTAAGAGATCCATATTGGCATCACCTGGCAGCATGTGCTGCTTTTCCATCACGTGATGTATCTATCGCATTGCCAGTGGGCGGCAGTGACAAATATGGCAGCATAGACATTAAGTCGCGCGTTACGACATTCCCTTTATGCGAGGATTCTCGATCGCCGAGCCTCTGTAGCCAGCCATCACACCACATTTGAAACGAGGTCCATCAAAATAAATAAATAAAAAATCAAATATTATTGAAAGACATGGCAAAATAAGCACACACCTTAGGTGAATTCCAAGCAATATTTGTAAAACATAAATGTGCTTGGGATGATGCTGAATGATTGAATTAACGCACTGAAGTATCAAATGTAGGCAAGGATACAGTTATAACGGCAAAATTGAGGTTGGTCTGGATTCTACACTGCATAAACACGCGGATCGTCGTCAAGTCCACAACTTTATATATTTTACAAATAAATAATGGCTAGATTTTATCTAAACACAGTGAACAATGATTTAAACTTTCTGACTGCATACGTAATAAGACAATTTGGCCGACGATGTACGTAACATTTTCAAAAAATCGTTTCCTGCGTCCATGTTGTCGTAAATGGGTTCTCGTTGCCGTAAATGAGTTCGCGTTACATCCTGGTATTTTATGGGAACAAATTCATTGGAGGTACGTAACTGATAAATGGACACGACAAAAGTTAATTTTCGTTAGGTCTGCGTCAAAAACTTGTAATTTATACTTCTTGAAAAATAACTTCCCAAACTAATTAGTGCCAATGCCAAATCAAAGAAAAAATTTCTTTTATTGTACAATATTTATTTTACTTTTAATGAAGGCAGTACAAGTGTGTACCAATACTGTGTTCCTATTCATATGCTAAAACATTGGTATAGACACCAAAATCGTGTCTGGCATATTTTCGGTAAAAATGGCGACCATTTTGAATTTATGTCATGTGAACATAGTCGGACATCATTATAAATTATTCCACTGAATTCCTCATATGCAAAAAATGTGTATAGACACCAAAATCATGTTCCTAGCAATCTCCAGTGCAAAGATGTAACACATTTTCTAATTTGATGTAGGGATCACTGCAGCCATCTTGCATTTGCCTGTCTCCCACAAGTTGCCCAAGGACGGCGCGTTGCCATCCCGCTGATTTGAGTTGAGGGATCTATAACCTACATGATTCATCAAAAAAACCTTACACTACCAATCATTTCCGGGTTCCATACTGAACATACTACAGGCATGTGAGAGGAGGCAAGTCATTTCCGATGAACATTTTTGCGCGGCGCGGTAAACTGGGGAAGAAAGGGGGGGTCTGGATTAGAAATCATAATTTTTTTAAAGACATCATTGTTTGTGATGCAATTTAGTGTACTTTCACACTGTTTTTGTCTAATCCTGTAACTTCCATTTTACATAAAATCACAAACATAGTGCGTAGAACCACTACATTTGAGATGTTATTAATAACAAGTGTAAGCATAGAGTTCCCTGCACATAACTATAAAAGCACATACTTTTCATATCACACAAAAAACCAGAAGCAGTGTATACTACATTGTCAAAACTACAACATTACACAAGTGGTCAATGTGAAAAAAATACACACAAATGCTTTAAATAACCAAGGTTTATTAAAATGATAATTCTAATGTACAGTACACTGGAATTCACACACAAATATCCACATCTACTAGTGTTCATTGAAACCATAAACTTATAAATTTAACAAGTGTTCATTGTGGACATGTGACTTCACTTCTTTTCTAGCCTGTGCTTGATCCTGGCACTCACAGCTTTCTCTTCTCTGCCTGAGGAAGGACTGGGGAGTGGAGGTGGACAGATTTCAGTCTCTTTGGCACTTTGCCTCTTGCTTCTTGGGAAACCTGTTCAGCTGCTTTTCTCTTGCTTCTTCAAATTCAACTCGTCCCCTCTCTGTACAACATCCTTCTTAGTGCATGCCATATCCCCTAAAAGTGTTTATATTAACAACGTCGGGTAAATTTAATTCAAATTGTTATTTAATTCATAATAACCTAAACCATACGTTAAAGTGAACAGGCGTACTTTAAGTTGACATATTATCGCCCATCCAAGAAAACTTACTAAGTTTTGGCATATACTTATTTTTATCCAAAATAATCTTTAACCAATCTTGGATACCTTAACGTTATTGCCAAAACTTATACTCCGCTTACTATTCGCGTTTACATATCGTTAACGGTGCTGTATTATGCCATGACCCATAACGCCAGCGACGTGAGCGTACGCCGGCGCCGTAATGTAAGTCCCAGTATGGCCCATAGGCCAACGCCTCGCGTGACAAGCTAAACGATCTAATATTTATAGAAATTACGATCTTAAAACCACTCGACTGCTACGTTAATTCCGATAATTCTGTAATTGACTCATACAAGAATGTTTGAAATAAGAGCGGACAACTTACTGTAGACCGTAGCTCATGCTTCGTTCGACTGAACGCGACTGTGAACTTCGAAAACAACTTAGAGCCGCAACTGATTTGCCGCCAAAACTCATGCACGGATTGTAAGCTGGGCCGCGATTCGCAGTTTCTGGCCATTCAGAATGCGGCTTGCTTTTGAAAAAGGACGACGATCACGAAATTCATAATTTTTATTGTCGATGTTTGCCAAGTCACAACCCCCCCCCCTATATTAAAAAAACTATTTTTCGGATTTGGACGAATTACAGAAACGGCCAAATCGAGTTCATGAACCGCGGAAATCCGCGTTTCCGCGGAAGAATCTCATGCCTGATACTAGGGCGGCAACTCGACTATATGGTGCAATTTATTGCTTATGCTAATTGTTACCACCATGTATAAAAAGGCAAATATTTCATTGTCAGTGAATCTAATATTTTTTTAATTGCTGTCACAAATCTATACACAGACGTACCAACTACTGGTCTATGTCACTTAACATAGTTGCGAAGCTATGATGCATTTTTGTGGAAGACCGCCATCTCGAAAAATGGCGGATGTGAATGTTACCAAAGATTGAATGTAAAATAGTTGAAATCCTTGACACCTAAGACCTATTAATTGATATCGAAAGTACACAGTTGTTACAATATGAGGAAATTGGATTTGGTGGTAATTTTTTTGAAGATTGCCGCCAAGCCAAGAAACATATTTTCAATTGCTGTAGCGGGTGATCGACCCACGAATATCATTTCTAGAATCATTTTCCCATTTGGCCACCACAATACGAAATAAAACTGGTACGAAATACCGGTCTGACACCTCTCTACATACCAGATTTAACTTCACAGTTGTACCCGGAATAGCCCGGAGCACATATGCAGGTGTAGTTGTTGAACTTTTGGATACATGTTGCATCGTTCTGACACGGACTGCTCTCACATTCGTCCAGCTCTGGAACCAATCAGACTTCAACAGATGAACCAGTACAGTGTGCAAGACTGCTGGTTGATGATAATAGCAATCTTAATACAACAACAGAAGCATGTGTGTTGGTACAACGGTATCTACTTTATTTCCCTAGATGACGCATAATGCTGATACTAAGACTACAACGCAGGTCGCTAGGAGTCAGCACTAGCTGAATGCTACACTCCCTCTCTACCTCAGATATGAAATTGCGTTTCAAATTTGCATTGCTACAGTGTGCCTAATTGGCGAGTCCATGTTTCAATTATGCCTTACTGGCGAGTCCACGTGTCGACACCATAATGGCAAAAACTAGATTTTAAAACTGGTCTAACTGCTACATATGTGATCTTTTGATCTCCTCACAATGCCACATGGATTATTATACCCTTGTATTGTGATACACTGTTGCTTTCAAACTCTACTCTCTCACATACTCATCACCATTGTAAGACTGCTGGTTGATGACAATAGCAATCTCAATACAACTACAGAAGCACGTGTGTTGGTACTTTATTTCCCTAGATGGCGCATAATTGCTCATACTAAAACTACACACTGGAGTCAGCAATAGCTGGATGCTACAGGTACTGCAAAGAATCTGCAACACTGCCCGTCCCCCGCTCGACATCACGAAAAGTCCCCAACACTACAACCCGCCCTACCCCCCGGATTGCGAAAGATGTCCACCAGTACTCCCGCTCCAACCAACAGCGCTATAGGCCTGACTGTTGGAGAGTTTTGGTGTCAGCCCCCTTTCTAATATTCACCAAGTTACGGCGCCTATGATAGAAAATATAATAAAAATACCATTACGTTTGTGTTGCGCCGAGAACGATGAGCGTCACCAAACTACACAGGGTGGTGCCACTAGGCCTTATAACCGAATGTATGAAGAAAGACGTAACAATAGAACCATTTACCAATGGTATTGGACTAGAGGTTGTAGAAATTACAATCAGAACAAAATAATTATTTAACAATATGTAGGCATAACTAAATGCTAACAACATTAGGCCTACTAACTAACTGGCTATTTAACAAACTAAAATTAATAAATATATAACGATATTCCTACTTAGACATGTCTGGTTGCGATATATTTTCTCTCAAATAGTTTACATTAATATATATCTTTTAGGCGTTCTGTCGGCAGTCGCAAATATGTAACTGTATTATACGTCTAACATATGTGTGTGCAACTCGTTTCTCTGAAATCCGCTGATGACTTAAACGGCGTAAAATGTCAAAACAAATGTGGGTTTTCTCACTTATGATAACTCCGAAATATTACTATAATTATGTCCTGCTGTGTCAACGCTTATGGTGAGTGAATTCCGTACAGTTGGCGTGGTAACAAACAAACCCTATCGCGGTTGACTACATGAACGGTTTTTACCAGAACTAAATTATCGGATTCAAGGCAATTTTAGATCTAAGCTGTCATAATTGCAGGAGTGAATGTAAACAAATATATCGTCCGCTTGTGTGAAAGCAGGCCTACTTCATAGGTAGGCCTAACTGTACAGACCGTGAAGCTTGTGGGAATACAATTAATGTCGTTTTAGTCCTGACATCCCCGTGGCTGTTGCACGTCCACCAGTGCCACGTACCTGCTCCGGTGACAAGAAGCAACCCGAACACAAAGACAGGCAGCATTCCTCGGAGCCCCATCGTTGTCGTGCTTTTGGCCTTCACGGCCGCTGCAAAAACACACCCTGTTACAACCGATAATGTAATAATCGACTGATAATGTAATAAGTGCCCGATACTGTAATAAAATCAACCGATAATGTAATAAACCTCCTGCCCGATACTGTAATAATTTTTGACTGATAATGTCCCTCTCTCTCTCTCTCTCTCTCTCTCTCTCTCTCTCTCTCTCTCTCTCTCTCTCTCTCTCTCTCTCTCTCTCTCTCTCTCTCTCTCTCTCTCTCTCTCTATATTTTTCTCTCTTCTCTCATAATTGGCCGATTCCGATGAGTTTGGTATGCATTTTGATACTTTTTGGTATGCCCGATCGATTGAAGAGGTTTCATGATCATCGAAGGTCAAGATCACAAGGTTTTTTCCTAAAATTGCTATCATGCTAGACATAAAGTCCTCTTAAGGGAGAATGGGCATATTTATTCATAAACTTGTAATTTTGACGTCCTGATGCTGTCATACGATTGCCGTGTGGTTGTGCTACGCATTACCAAAGAATAAATTAAATTTGACAACAATAACTATAATAATTTTTAATTAAAAATATTGTCCTAAGGGGGCAAGAAGCCCCGTTGTGTGGTACATGAGATCATGTTTAACTGGTGTTCCGTGGCAAAGCAATGTATGCTGGAGGCAGAGTTGTTGTTGATCTGGCGGTCGGACGCAAGGTTATGGCCGATCAGGGGGTCGGCAAAGCTGTCGACGACACGGTGTCTGATTTGGCGGATCGCAGGACGGTCTTTACGAATATCGTTGTCATGTCGTTAGCAGTGGTTCTTCTTTCGTGATTCAAACCGCCCAGTTGTCAGCTGCTGCGTTTTATGCACTCGTCAGATATTTTCAGAATTATATATTCGCGATTATACATTGACCAATTCACTTGAGGCAAGACGTCCTCCATCCCTCCCCCTCTCTCACTCTCTCCTCTTCTCTCTCTCTCTCTCTCTCTCTCTCTCTCTCTCCCTCCCTCCCTCTCTCTCTCTCTTTCTCTCTCTCTCTCTCTGAGAAAAAACGAACTGATTGTTCCTAAACGCATCATTTCCATGGCCTGATCTGATCACCTGCGTCGCCAAAAATATCAGTTACGTTACCCTATACCAACCGAAGGACTCGACTGCCAGAGTGAGCCAGGCGTTGTACCATTGGAAATTTCCTGACACCAACTTTCTTAACCGACAAACCTCCGCATCAGTCTGCTCACAGCATTGTCACACTCAAAATCAAAGTTCAAAGCTTCTGATAAAGTAGACAAAATATCGAGAACAAATCGAGGAAAAACCGATTTGTCAGGTGAAGAGCTGCTAATTCCTTGAAAGTGGAAACATTTCGTTCGGGAATAGTGACGGATTACTTATTAGATCATCATCGTCTCTGTGTACCGTTTCGCTGTGAATAATTTCAACAACTTCGTGACTTGTTCTAGTCCTGTCATCGTCACTATCATCTAAGTCCGGTAAATCGTCGATCTTTGATTTATCGTCACCTTCTTTCCCACTGTCTACTATCCCTCCTCCTTTGCCCTCGTTATCAATGTCTACTAACCCTCCTCCCCGTCGTCGTCCTCGCTGCACTGTCAGCTAACCCCCCTCCTCTGTCCTCGTCCTAATTGTCAGCTACCCACCCTCCTCTGTCCTCGTCCTAACTGTCAGCTACCCACCCTCCTCTGCCCTCGTCCTCACTGTCAGCTACCCATCCTCCTCTGCCCTCGTCCTCATTGTCAGCTAACTCTATTGCATCTTCTTCATCGTATGTTGATACATTGAGTAATTATCATCTGTAAAAACAAGTCATATGCTATTCTGATTTGTGTCTTGTAAATTTTGTTGTTTATATTTATGGGGTGGCTCCTGTGCTAGCGATATTATATGTTATCTTAATGGGAGTCTCCCGACCTTATCTATTACTTATGTTATTCATTGTATATGTATCTTATTCATAGGTAAAATAACTTGATTCTGAGTTCCAAGTTCTTCTTCACGGCCGTCCCCACTGTCAATCGACGTTCTTCCATTGCCATCATGCTCATTCTCTTGTTCATCGTTACGGACCTCAATATCCGCACTGTCAAATATGGAGTTGACTCTCGCCACGCCCTCCTCAACGCTGACATAATGTTCACCCCGCTCTTCTCCAAGGTGGGCGATATACAATGTAGGAATGTGCTTGTTATATATGCCAGTCCTGGAAATAATAGAAGTAGCAGCAGATCCCATAGACAACAAAACTACAAACTGTACATTGAAAATCATAGTTCATCGGTGAAGGGTAATATGGTCTTAAAAGTTCCGTCTTAGGCCATCGTTTGGAGATATGACATTAAATCCTGATTATCCAAGACGTTAAGTTAGCGATGGACCATCCCTGAGGTGTGGGTACTGTTCAGTGTCCCTGACAATCTCTGCACATTAAGTGCGTCCAGATCTCAAAATCCAGACGCGGCGCAGCTGGATGGCTATTGCCTCGAACTGGCAATTTCCATTCGGTTCTGGGTTGTACCTCACCTTGAAGTCATGACGATTAAGCCAGTCCATTTCGTCCGTCGGACCAATAGGTATGCAATAAGTAATTGACGCATGGTTCAACGCCTCTTCTCTCGGTATCTGGTCAAACTTGTAATGTCGCTAACAGATTCCATTTGAGTTCCATCTGCCGGGTATTGGGGGATATGAATTGCACCGAATTGTCCCGAGGAAGACTCCAACTTTTGCCGCCTAGCCGAAGCGGTAAGGCAGCCGAAACTTCCTAAGTGCAAAAACGACAAACGGATGGCGCTCACTGCAGTCGTATTTCGTTTTCCGTTCTGGTGCAATGAAAACAAAAACGTTTTGTTTTATCGTTATTTTGTGTTTTAACATGTATTAGAAATACCGCGAATAGTAGATTGTATTAGTTTTTCGTACTTCAAATATGAAAACGAAAAACGAATATTGTTTATTTTTTATTTTGATATAATCATGTTAGTGTAACTACTGGCTGTATAGACCTAGGTTAGTAAAATGATATTTTGATGTATTAGTTCACAAGCATAGGCATACAGTGAGGTCGTCGGTGTAATCGTTGAGAGATTAACCCTAACCATAAACAAATCGAGCTATTACTAACCCCAACTATAGCTGATTCCAACCATAAATAATTATAATAATAATCTTAACACTAATTAATAAAGGCATTTCACAATAAGTATTTATTCCCGTCATCTAATTCGTTCCAGCTACCACCCTAGCCCCAATCATAACTGACTCCAATCATAACTAATAATAATAATCTTAACCCTAATAAACAATGGCATTTCACATTAAATATTTATTTTCGTCGTTTGATTGGTTCCAACAATTACCCTAACTCCAACCACAACAAGTAATGGTAATAATCTTAACGTAATTAATAAGGCCATTTCACACTAACTATTTATTCCCATCGTCTGATTGATTATAACGATTATGCGATATATAATCCTAACTCACCATAGCTTACTCTGGCCATAGCTAATTACAATAATTGTCTTAACCCATATGAATAATGACATTTCACGGTAACCATTTATTCCCATCATGTGATTGGTTCTAAACCAAAACATAGCTAATGATAATAACTTTAATATAATTAATAACGAAATTACACATTATTTACTTATTCCTATCGTCTGATTGGTTATAATGACTATGCTATATACATATAATCCTAACCCACCACGATTGACACCAACCATAATTATTACTAATAATAATCTTAACAATAATGAATAATTATTTGTTCCAGTCGTCTGATTATCACATTAACTCTTTACTCCCGTCGTTTGACTAGTTCCGACAATTAAGCTACAATTAACCTCAACGCATTAAATATAATTAATATTTATGTAATTTACACTAACTATTTATTTTCTTTGTCTAATTGGCTCCAACGATTACGAACTCGACCCTAGGGTAGTGTATAGGATGATATTCAAAAGGGTGTCTAATGTAATTGGCTTGTAAAATATACTGACGGTACTGTTTTGAAATTGGGTAGTGTTTTGAGCGTACGTAGGGGTAGTGTTTTGAATTTAACAGTAGTGTTTTGAGGGTACGCTCAAAACAGTACCGTAATGTTGTCAGCGGGGTAGTGTTTGGAGCATCCTACACCAGTCCGCACCTAACAGTTAGAGACACAGCCCCACAACAGTAGTTTATGCTCGACCCGACCCGACCCGGAAGCGTAATAATTATTTTAATCCCGGGCCCGGCCCGAGTATAATGTGATTTGTGATTAAAAAGTATTCCTCAAAAATATCACAGGCGAAATGGACGAAATGGACGAAATGGACGAAATGGACTAAGTCCAAGAAATCCACGAAATCGACTAAGTCCACATGAAATTTCTATGTTATTACATTATGGGTCAAAATTATGACATTATCGGGCAGGAGGTTTATTACACTATTGGTTGATTTTATTACAGTATCGGGCACTTATTACATTATCAGTCGATTATTACAGTATCGATCGCCTTAATTGTTCCTTCAATCGGATCCTGCTTACAATGGTTTAGCGCCCCCCCATGGAAAACATTCAGATTACCCACCATAAAATATACCAACATCTGTTTAATGTGTTCATATAACAGATTAACACACGTGTTGCCCACAGGGATACTGTTTTCAATAAATAGACAAACCATATATGAGTTACATGAGAAGTAGTAGGAGTACCAAAAAAGTCTTGCCCCATACCGTGAGGCAAGACGCATATATGGACCGTAACATTCCTTTTGCGTTTTTCTCTTCCATGAACGAAACATCGTTTGAAAATAATACTGTATGCATATAAATAATCATATTTTAAGCCATTCCACTTGGTAATTTGTAATTGTAGTTAACATTTAATATATAGATTGCAACTTATGGATGAGACGTATAGGCCTATTATGTTTGATCACAAGCATAGGTAATCATGACATGCAGACTAGCATATGTTTAGTTATGCAACGTAAGCATAACAATTTATTGTTTTGCACATGATACAGCACGTTTCATAAATGTATAACATAATGACGGTGTGTATGTATAGGACGACGGTAGGGGGTCGTCTTATACAACATGCAAACTATGTGTCTTAACACGATCTATGCAAAACACTCCCTCCTTTGCCCATGTTTTATTAGCTGACATACAAGTCGAATTATAATAATGATAATGTCACCAATTAAGTTCGTGATTTCCACCATTATATATTTATGTAATGAGTTGCACCACTTGACTATAATTATTTACAAAATATTAGATCAAACTGCATAAATTATTTCAAAAACTTGTGTCTTGTTGCTGAACTTTCTGGACGGTTATCCGATCTATATCAGTATCGTTTGGCACACGATTATGGGATATTAATATTTTTATTTTGTGTATGTGATTCGGTGTCTTATCCGAAGGGCCCGAGCTGCCCCCGTCTACCCTCTGTAGATTCTGTAATGCTCTAAATTGTAGCGAGGGAGACAATTCAACTAGCTACAATATTCAGATGATTTCTTTTAACCTACAAACATGTGAATTTCTTTGAAAAAATCACCATTTGTATTTAAAAATTGTAAAACCTCCCGCAAATAAAAATATCATACGTGTAATATGTATTATATTTTGAACAATAACAGTTACTAAATCAATGTTTTTAGTGCGACGTCCATGTCCCTACCTACCTTAGTGTACGGTTCTGTGCCTTGATACGTTTTGGAACACTCGCTAGAGAGACACCGTCACACAACCGGTCGACTGCTGCCGTAAACTACAACTTGTCCATTGAGTTTAAGTACTTTGATCATAATGATGCTTTGTTTGATGTCTCATAGCAACTGGTAACCAAGGACAATTCTTTTCGTTAATCTGTTGTTATAATTGTTTATACAAATCGGCCAACAGTCACAAACATGTTTCGGCAAATCGTAGCATAAAATACCCGGGACAAACGATACTCGTCGATAATAACAGTGTGGCTGTAATTACACAGTAAACTGATACACTGTAGGCCCGTGCCGTTGTAACATTATCAGATATGCTGTATTCAAGCGCAGTAGTTTTTCCATAGGGGAACTAGTGTAGAACCTGCTAATAGGCGACCTTTATTTAGGTGACCGGCCGCTCTCTTGAATGGCCATTTTTGTCAATGTCAGTTGATCAGCTATATGGGAAACCTCTCTGTCTTGGTATGTGGACACAATTTTAGGACAAAACACCACCATTTGCATTGGAATCGAAGTTTGCGTCCATTTGTGAAGAAATTGGTCACTGTTGCTTCTGAACTGGTGGATGTGCTAATGGGTAACCTTGCTAGTTGCCGTTATTACACATTAAGGTTTTAGAGGAGGTATATTAGTTGTTAATGATTTGATCAACATTAAAATAAATAAAATAAATTTTGCAGTATCAAATTGAAAAGGTATTCTGGTGTAGGAGGCGTACTTATAAAGTAGGGCCTATATTAATATATGTATACTCGTAAAATCTGAGTACAAGTACGAGTCCGAAAAGGGTAAGGTGAGACATAAAGTCCTCTTAAGGGAGAATGGGCATATTTATTCATAAACTTGTAATTTTGACGTCCTGATGCTGTCATACGATTGCCGTGTGGTTGTGCTACGCATTACCAAAGAATAAATTAAATTTGACAACAATAACTATAATAATTTTTAATTAAAAATATTGTCCTAAGGGGGCAAGAAGCCCCGTTGTGTGGTACATGAGATCATGTTTAACTGGTGTTCCGTGGCAAAGCAATGTATGCTGGAGGCAGAGTTGTTGTTGATCTGGCGGTCGGACGCAAGGTTATGGCCGATCAGGGGGTCGGCAAAGCTGTCGACGACACGGTGTCTGATTTGGCGGATCGCAGGACGGTCTTTACGAATATCGTTGTCATGTCGTTAGCAGTGGTTCTTCTTTCGTGATTCAAACCGCCCAGTTGTCAGCTGCTGCGTTTTATGCACTCGTCAGATATTTTCAGAATTATATATTCGCGATTATACATTGACCAATTCACTTGAGGCAAGACGTCCTCCATCCCTCCCCCTCTCTCACTCTCTCTCCTCTTCTCTCTCTCTCTCTCTCTCTCTCTCTCTCTCTCTATCTCTCTCTCTCTCTCTCTCTCTCTCTCTCTCTCTGTCTATATTTTTCTCTCTTCTCTCATAATTGGCCGATTCCGATGATTTTGGTATGCATTTTGATACTTTTTGGTATGCCCGATCGATTGAAGAGGTTTCATGATCATCGAAGGTCAAGATCACAAGGTTTTTTCCTAAAATTGCTATGATTTGTCAATGCTACTGTCTTTCGAGCTATAATTTGCCAATACAACTGTTCTTCGATATATTTGTCTTGTGTGGAGCGGAGTAGCGCAGCGGTAAGAGCTCCAGACTCTCGACTGAAAAAAACGCGGGTTTGAATCCTGTGTGGTGGTGTCGAACCTTGGGCAAGTTTGTTTACTATACACTGCTTCAGTTCATTCAGTTGGCTATCAACAGTGGTAGATATTTGTGTACGAATCATCTTCGCGGATTAGTTGCAAAATGGTTCAATGTTTCACAGAGAAGTCAAGGTGGTGTTTGTTTGAACAGTTCTGCCAGGGAGTAAAGTGTAATACGCTTTGATCAGTCCTGAGGACTGGATACTGCGCTATATAAAAATTTACCTTGTTTCATTGTGATAGAACAATTGATGATTTACTAAAATACATACCTTTTTCTGCATGATGGCAAGGTCAGTTAACTCAGGTAAGTGTGTCAATAGAAATGCCAGTTTTAATTTAATAAAGGGAGTGAATACCATTATACAGAACAATGTAATTAGCAACGTGCATTGTATAACCGTGTCAAAATGTCGGCATCTGTGGATCTTACCTTTGTCTAATTTTTTTATTTAATAATTTTATTGATATAGTTAATATTTTGATATCTAAAAAAACTAGTATTATACTATTATTATTGTAGACTTTAAAATATGGACCTTAGCTACAAGAGCAATGTCCTCTCTGTGCTCCTGTATGGCTCAGAATGTTGGCACATGACCTATTTCAACCTACACTGGACTTGCGTTGTTGCTCTGCATAAATCCTGTTATATTTCCTGCAGCATATATCGTATAGAATTCTATAGATTTTATGCTAAGTGTTATCAATCTGCTTGGTGTCTGTTATTTAAATATGAAATAAAATTGAATGGCTCCACACAGTGGCACAATCTTCTCTCCTCGCTGGGCTGTAGTATTTTGTCCTGTCCACAGTGTGTCGCTTCTGGCTACGTACCATGTGCGTTTGTTGTGTTGTGTGTTTGGTTTGTTATACAAAAACATACTACCCATCAAATGCGATTTATGAGATTCGTAATTTTTTTTGATGTGAACTGAATGCAATAGATTAGGCACAGTATAGAATGTGATAGAATATATTGCCAGTGACATGACGCATATTTCGAACAGTGTAGCTGGCATTGAATTTTTTTCATTTAATTTTAACGTAACACACGTGGCCGCACATAAACGTGGCTATTGTGTAAATTGATCAGCATAGTGCATGAACACATTTAAAAACTACTGAAGATCACATACATGTGTCTAGCTGTAATCTGAATGCGAGGAAACGAACTGAAGTATGATATGGAGACAGGGAATGAGGGTAGCTCCTATACTTGATCACGACTGCTTAATCTGTGCTGTGTTATGCCTGAATTTGGGTCACTGATATATTGCTTGATCTCGTTTTATGGCATAAATATGAGTATCGGAACATAGTGAATATTGTGGTGGGGTGACTGAACCAGACATTCAGACTCAGCTCTTTGACTTGACATAGGAAGAGGGGAGAGGAGCATTGGAGATTTGTTTGCAGTTCAAAGGGGATTGTTTTGGACATTTTGGGGAGCCATTTTTTGGATCCTCCATTGAAGGTAATTACAAATATCAAAATAATTAACAAAATATTAGGGGCTCAGCTTCATGCTCTAAATATCTGGTACTCACCATGTGACGTGTATGCTAAATGAAAAAAACTTTTCTGTTTCAAAATCCAGAGAATTTGTGATACAATTAGTTAATTTCATACAGACCTATCATCAGGGTTTACAAAAGGGATGTCTGGCGGTTTATTTAGAGTCGTTTATCGTCCCATTATTTAAAATTCCAAATGAACCCCCAATTATTGCGTACGATAAAACTGCACATCTATCGACTGAGAAAATTCCAAATTAGTATATTCTTTACAGTTAAAAACATTGGAATAACGAAACATTGGTGTTATGTAGTGTTGTCTTTCATAACAAAATCTCCCTCCCTACTTCCATATCTCCTTCCCTCACTCCCTCCCTCCCTCCCTCCCTTCCTGCCTCCCTCCCTCCCTCCCTCCTTCCCATCCCCTTCACTCCCTCCCTCCCTCCGGCCCTCCGTCCCTTCGTCCCTCCGTCCCCCCGTTCCTCTCTCCTTTCCTTCCTTTCTCCCTATATCTCACTTTCTCTCTCTCTCTCTCTCTCTCTCTCTCTCTCTCTCTCTCTCTCTCTCTCTCTCTCTCTCTCTCTCTCTCTCTCTCTCTCTCTCTCTCTCTCTCTCTCGCTCTCGGTCTGTCTGTCTCTCACCTTCTCCCTCTCTGTCTGTGTGTGTTTCTCCATCCCTCCCTCCTTCTCTTCCACCCTCCTTCCGTCGATCCCTACTTCCCTTCCTTTCTTCCTCCCTCCTCTCTCTCTAGCTTCCCCCTCTGTCTCTCCCTTCCTCCCTCTGCCTTTGTGTCTCTTCCTCCCTCCCTTTCTTCATCTTCCACTTTCTTTTTCTCTCTCCCTCCTCTCCTTCTCTCCCCTCCCTCTCCCTTTTTATTAAATTCACTCTCCCCCTCTCTCTCTCTCTCTCTCTCTCTCTCTCTCTCTCTCTCTCTCTCTCCCTCTCTCTTCTTTTCCTAAACCTCTCTCCTTAATCCAAAATTGCTGCTGCTTATTTAGGCTAATACCTGATATGGTCAAACCACAGATAATAATAGGCCGATTCCGGTGAGTTTGGTATGAATTGTGATAGTTTTGGGTATGCCCGAACATTTT
The DNA here is from genome assembly GCA_020002185.1 of Paraescarpia echinospica. Lineage (NCBI taxonomy): Eukaryota > Metazoa > Annelida > Polychaeta > Sabellida > Siboglinidae > Paraescarpia > Paraescarpia echinospica. The sequence goes on from CM034540.1 coordinate 24,503,671, forward strand.
AAGAGGTTTCATCATCACTGAAGGTCAAGGTCATGAGTTTTTTTCCTAAAATGGCTATAAATAATTTGCCAATACAACTGTCCCTGGAGCTATTTATTTTATGTTAGACGTATGAAATGTTCGATTAATTTATGCTATTCTAAAATAAATACCTTCTTTTTCTCCATGATGTCAAGGTCAATTAACTCGTGTGTAAATGTGTCATCAATAATGCTAGTTTGAATTTATTAACTTGGATTGACAAGAGTCAGTGAATCCCATTATAAAGAACAATGCAATTAGCAACATGTACTCTGTAACAGTGTCATCTGTGGATCTTACCTTTGTCAATTTTTTTAATTTACTGCTTTTATCAAAGTGTTTATTATATTTACGTCTGATAAAGAAAACTAGCATGATACTATTATTATTGTAGACGGTAAAAATGTAGACCATAGCTACAAGAGCAATGTCCTCTCTTTTGCTCCTGTATGGCTCAGAGTGCTGGCCTATTTGAATCTACTCTGGACTTGCGTTGTTGCTCTGCTTAAATCACCTTATATTTCCTATAGCATATATCCTACAGAATTCTATAATTTGTTTGCTAAGCGATATGAATCTGCTTGGTGTCTATTAGTGAAATACAAAATAAACTTTAATTGCTCACACAGTGGAACACTCTTCTCTCCTCACTGACTGTAGTATTTTGTCTACTCCACAGTGTGTCGCAACTGGTCAGATACCACATGCGTTTGTTGTGTTGTGTTTGGTGTTTTTAACAAAAATATGCGTTTTGAGATTGATACAGATATTTTGATGTGAAATGAATGCAATAGATTAGGCATATTTGGATGGCTTTCGCGAAGTATCGCATTTTCTTACAATTTTCATGGGGTTTTTTCAGAGAAAGATGATCTCGGCAATATTTGACTGGGATTGCACATACATTATTCATGCATACCTACATGTGTAATCTAATTGAAGGCTTGCATATAATATTTACTGTTGGAATAGAGCTTGTTTCTTTATTGTTTTAATGCTCGCGGAAAGTTGCATTTTGCGTGGTGTCAGTTAAATATTCTTTTAACGAAAATAATTCTCAAAAATAGTCATTCTTGCAAGCGCAACCGTTTTTGCATATTGTTTGCCCACATTTATTATACATCACCAGCTGAGTTACCCGGCGTTGCCCGGGGCAAAAGGCAGTCATATATACATCCTCAAATCCCTTGCACTGAAATCTTTAAACAAGTAGTGTTGACATAATTATGACCGCTGAAAATAAACCAAACCTCAAATGCCCAACATTTGAATTCCAGACACCCGAAACCCATCCCAGTTGTTTCCAGCCTACCCTCATTAATAAATTGTAACTGATCCCTGACCTAGTTATTAGGACAACCTTTTGTCAGAAATCGCACGCGCTCAACCGTGTAACTGACGTAATCAGCAACAGACAGCTGGGTTAATAACATAAAAACTAATATATTTGTCTGCATACACCCAGTGACACATTTGTACATGGAATAATTACCTGTACAATGATATAGAAAAAAAAAAAAATTCCGTGGCTAGAACTCCACGCAGTTGTTGCAGTGTGTTGTTTGCCAGAAGTAGCACGCGCTCACGGGGTTGACGAAGCGAAATGCTTACGTGACCAGCGACAGGTAGACCTGGTGCATGTTAACTGCTGAGGATTTTCAAACGTCAATAACTTTAAAAACTATTCAAAATTTATGCTTACATCCAGCAACAAATTTGTAGATGTTATAATTATCTTTACGATGATATAGAAAAATATTAAATTCCGCGGCTGGAACTCCACGTACAGCCTTTTGAAATATTGAACCCCACAAGTTCTCCACCCACCGGACGAATTTTAAAAATGTCTGAATCTACGAACCATCTCAATGGGCACGGTAGATAACACGCAAAATTTCAGCCCGATACATGCAAACTGAAGGAGATGTGGGTGCACACACAAGCAGAGAATGAACCGTTTTATAATATAGATATGGCGTATTACTTGTGCAGATCCTTTAAGTAATGTTTGAATGACGGGCCATTTAATGAAATAAGACAAATGCACACACACACGCATGAACGCACGCACGCACACACACACACACACACACACTCACACAAATCCACATCACCACGTAGGTACAAACACAACAGGTGAACAAAGCAACGTAACATTATAATCAGACATAGTCAAACGTGACGAGACCGTGCCTGCTTCTACGCCAGAAGATGGCGACACTCGTTACGTTGTTCTTACGTTCGTTTGTCAGTGTAGTGGTGATTACGATACATGTTCCAAAGATGCCAAGTCTACCGCTTTGGGATGTCTCATCTACCGCCATTATATCATGAAAAATGGTACATCTGCAACTTATGTGTCATATTATTTAGACTCGATTATCCAGCCGCCGTGAGGTGGCAGCATTGGCCCGTCACAACGGACTGGAATATTAAGCTCCTGCGTTTGTTACCGGTAGGGGGCTTTACTCCAGATTCGGGTAGAAACGATGATTGGCTCTCAGGCCAACTATGAAATAACAAATTAAATAAGGATACGATTTTTAAAAGACAATACTATAACAACTATTCAACATTGAAACATGTCACACGCAAAATAAACCGACATTAATTTTTTTCGTAGTTTATTGCCTTTTAATCACATGCATATTCACTAGGTGGCAGCTCTCATGGCATAACATTCAAAAGGGCCATTTAGAGCCAGACTATCGTTCTGGCGAAGTCACGCAGCCAGGCGATAGTCGGCTAAGCGAGACTACATATTACTTGGCACCTCTATACACCAAAGTGCGTACGTAGACCGCAGAAAAAAATGAAGATGATTGCCGTATTCTTGCAACTTTGCTGAGTCGTACTGAAATTGCAGTCGTGGACAAATAAACAAATAATAATATTATTGTCAACCTGTGCAAACATATATGCTTTTATGCAACGTTTCACTCACACGCAATCACCGTCAGAGTTCGTTTACTTGGCACTGCCAGCATTGTGATCCGACGGAACGAATGGTGCTGGTATAGTGACGTTGGACGATGCAGCGGCGGCGTCTTCTCCCGGCCCGGGATGAGCGCCGTACAAAGGGTTGTCGTATCCGGGGCTGTCGTAAGCGGGCGGCAGGGACTCGGGGTAAGGAGGCGCCTTCGTTGGCAACGGTTCTGCCGCAGTCGCTCCCTCTGAGTTGTCCACAGGAGGCAGGCTATCAGCGTACACGTACACATCTTCCCCGTTGTAGGATATGTATGGCGGCACTGCGGCCTCGTCTGGCGCCGTCTGACGCTGTGGTCTCTTGTTCATCTGACAGAGCTTCTTGGCGATTAGAGCCCCCACAGCCAAGAGGAGAAGCGCGAAGAAGACAATTATGAGGATTATGACAGCGCCAGTCGACGTTCCTTTGCCTGAAACACACCATGTATATGTGTGTGTGTGTGTGTGTGTGTGCGTGTGCGTGTGCGTGTGCGTGTGCGTGTGCGTGTATGGATGCATGCATGTATTTATGTATGTTTGTATGTATGTATGTGTGCATGCATGTATCTATGTATGTATGTATGTGTGCATGCATGTATCTATGTATCTATGTATGTATGTATATATGTATGTATGTATGTATGTATGTATGTATGTATGTATGTATATATGTATGTATGTACACGCATGCACCTCATTTGTTGAAATGTCTTCAGTAGTTGTTATTTATCGCTAAAATTGAAGCAGCCTTTTAAAAAGTGACGTTTTGAAGAAACTAGGTCATTTTGTTTCATATCATCTATGGCTTCTTAATATTTTGGTTCTTAAATGCACGCATTTTTAAATTTGTGATTAAAGAAAATAAACTGGACAATGAATGATGTTATTATTCAGTGTGAATTTCTGCCAAAATCAAGTTGATGGGACATGATCTATACAGTTATTTTAGCGCGTGTGTCGAATAGGCCAGGGCGACTAAATTCCTCGTTCGCTGTGGCAGGTCACGCATGCACGCACACACATACACTCCATACACCCATGCGCACTCGTATGGGTGTACGTGCGTATGTGTGGATGACCCGCCAAATAGTATATATATATATGTATATATATATATATATATATACATATATACATACGCTTTCTCGATTAAAGTTACACGTCCTGAATTTAATATTTTCATGCAATAAACTGAAATATGAAACTTCAGATCTTACCTGAAAGACGCCAGTCGTATTTGTTTTGTGAAGCTTTGGACCAAACAAACCACATTAACAACACTATCTATTTTCCCATATATATATATATATATATATATATATATGTATATAATACATATTCCGGCAGTTAGTAAGGATTGTACGCGCGCATGTCCGTGTGTGTATGTGCGTTTGTGTGCGTGCGTACGTACGTAAGTGCGCGTGTGTAGGTGGGTGGGTGAGTGGGTGTGCATGTGGGTTTGTGCATAAGTCGAGGCGTGTGTACGTGCGTGTGTGCGTGCGTGCGTGCGTGCGTGCATGCGTGCGCGTATGCATACGTGGATACGTTTGTACGAATGATCACATGTATGTCTAGGCGTGTGTGCGTGCGTGCGCGCGCATATAGTCAGGGGGCTTATCCTCAAAAAGACCTCAATTGTTCACACTGTTCCACAAGCACTATTTTTGGGCCAGCCTTAGATATTCCCGTAACTTTTCATTTGTTTCGCGGGAGCCAAGCTGGGTTCCCGCTGTGACGGCCTCATTGCACAAATACAAGATGGCCGTCGTCCGGAGTAAGGATGTGCAATAATTTGAGAACCAAACGTAGTAGAATTATAAATGAGAAAATGTTTCGGGGTTTTCGAGTATGGGGAATCCATTTCCGATGTTATTTTGCTGATTCCATGTCGAGGTCACTTTGGCTCAGGTTATACCTTTGTTGTATATAAGAACACTGTATACAGCGTTATGTTCCAAGCATGTAATAAAAACTTTATCATATTGTCAATGGCAATGTTAGTGTCTTGCACTAATAAAGATAATGTATGTTTTGACATTTTGAAGACCTTAGTGTAAAATGTATCTTATAGTCATAGGGCTTATCCTCTAAAAGCACCACAATTGTTCACTTCGTTCGACAAACACTATTTTTGGAATAGCGTTAGATATAGTCATGAACTTTCATATGTTAGCAGGAGCCAAGCTGTGGCAGCTACATTGGACAAATCCAAGATGGCCACAATCCGGAGTCAGGCTGTGCAATAACTTGAGAACCAACAGTAGAAGAACCATAAATTAAACCACGTTTTATGGTTTTTCAAGTATGGATAATCCATTTTCGGTGTTATTTTTTATGATTCCAGGTATAGGTCATGTGATATTACTGATAAGATCACATTCTAGGTCACTTTGGCTCAGAATATAGCTTTTTTGTATAGAGGAACACTGTATACAGCGTTACGTTCCAAACATGTTATCAAAACTTTATCATGATGGCAATGTCAATGTCAATGGCTATGTCAATGTATTGCAATAATAATGATAATATACATATGCTTTGACAATTGAATGTACCTTAGTCACATTTCGGCGGAAACTGAATTAGTTATACCAGCTTGCAGTGCTACTTATCCTGCATCCATTTATATACTCATTGGTCATGGCAGATGTCTTGAGCTATTGATGTACCGCTGTGTGCACTCTCTGAGAAAGGGTCACTTCTTTCTCTACGTCCAGGTGTGCGATGTGCTTTGTGCGTGGTTCTTTGTCCTGAACCACTCCAACTACGCCCGCTGGTTGCCGATTCACGTCAGAGACATGGACAAACTCGCTGTGATACATTCAGTGGTGTATGCGAAATATCTCAAGGGAAACTTCACGGTCCAAAAATACGAACACAAGTTCAGCCTCTTGACAAAAGATCAATCACACGAGCAGATGAACAAAATACTCCAAGGCAATGATTACCTGTACGACCACACCGACGCCATAGCATTGTACATGTTGGCTGGTCCAGATTGCATCAGAATGATTGATGAGTTCGAGATTGTTCACAAACTTATGGCAGCAACAACTATTCACCACAAAAAGACATGTACACTGCAGTCTATGTTTCTGAATGACGTGCAGTCTTTTACGAAGATGGTGAGCGGAATGGGCAACCCCTTCCTAGCCACAGGTCATGAGCTCGCCGCTCTGGATACACATGTTGTGATGGAGCATGAAGTAGCCGTGTCTCTGTCCCAAATCCACGAAAATTTACCAGGCCCTTCACGAAAAATACGTAAAGACACGGCTAGAAAAGGAGACGGTTTCTCTGCCAGACTCAATAAAGAGAACCAACATGTTTACTTTCGCCAACCATCCCGAAAGAAGGGAAGCAAAGTCGGGACACATAAATTAAATACCGTGCTCGTCACCCAACTCATCCTTTCTCTTCAATGACGTCTCAACGCGGATATTGCCGAATTCTTCAAATTCGAGAACCAGCGAAAGCCTCCGTCTCTATCAGACGGAAGTTCGCTTAGAGCTGGGATCAAATCGGTCATCCTTGCGTGCGTCAATGTACCAACCGGCGGCACCAATCCAGCCAGACAAGCAACAGTTCAAGTGCTCGACATGGTTGCCGTCATCCGCATGACGCATCCGACCAGAGCAGCAACATTCGCTGAATATGTACACCTACACATTGTACCTTTCCTGAAAGCTCAGGTGACCGCCACGGTTCAACGCATCGATGCAGTCTGGCACACCTCACCTGAACGGCAGCACTTCCACACCCAAAAGGACTAGCAATCGTACTTTGGAAAATTTTGGAAAAAAATGAGCTATTTTCCTTTGTCAGTAAACAGTTGGCCAAGACTGACACGGATGGAAGACTCCTGTTCAGCACTGAGTCTAAGACGGAGCTGTCCAACAAGCCGTTCCATGTGTCAGTACTCCAGCCCTGCAACCGCGCAGAGGCAGATACACGTATCATCCTGCATCTAGCTCATAGTTCGATTCAGGGTCATGAGAAACCATTCGTGCGCACTGTCGACAACGACATCGTTGTTCTTGCTGTTGCTTTCTTTTGACAGCTTTATCTTTCAAAGGTTTGGATTGGCTTTTGTAGCTGCAAAATTACCGATACATCCCGGTGCATCCATTCCAAGCTCTAGCCATCAAAATCATTGGATCTAACCATCTTTCACGCTATAATGTGCTGCGGTACGACTTCTCAGTTTCTCGACAGCGGCAAGAAAACGACGTGGACTGCATCGAACGGTACACCATGCCTTACTGAGACGATGATCTCGCCGACCAAAGATCCGGAGTCCTTCACTCTGCAATATGTTCACATACAGCACATCGAGAGATTCATTGTGTTCGTGTACAGCAAGATGTGTGGTTTTCCAAATGTAAACGACCCAAGGCATCATCTCCTTTCCAATGGCAGTCGTTCGCTCGATAAGATCCCGCCGACCCAGGCCGCTCTCTCTCTCTCTCTCTCTCTCTCTCTCTCTCTCTCTCTCTCTCTCTCTCTCTCTCTCTCTCTCTCTCTCTCTCTCTCTCTGTCTGTCTATATGTTTATCTCTTCTCTCATAATTGGCCGATTCCGATGAGTTTGGTATGCATTATGATTCTTTTTGGTATGCCCGATCGATTGAAGAGGTTTCTTGATCATCGAAGGTCAAGGTCACAAGGTTTTTTCTTTAAATTTCTACGATTTGTCAATGCTACTGTCCTTCGAGCTATAATTTGCCAATACAACTGTTCTTGGAGATATTTGTCTTGTGTGGAGTGCAGTAGCGCAGCGGTAAGAGTTCCAGACTCTCGACTGAACAAAAACGCGGGTTTGAATCCTGTGTGGTGGTGTCGAACCTTGGGCAAGTTTGCTTACTCTACGGTCTGTCTGTCTCTCACTTTCTCCCTCTCTGTCTGTGTGTGTTTCTCCATCCCTCCCTCCTTCTCTTCCACCCTCCTTCCGTCGATCCCTACCTCCCTTCCTTTCTTCCTCCCTCCTCTCTCTCTAGCTTCCCTCCCTTCCTCCCTCTGCCTTTGTGTCTCTTCCTCCCTCCCTTTCTCCATCTTCCACTTTCTTTTTCTCTCTCCCTCCTCTCCTTCTCTCCCTTCCCTCTCCCTTTTTATTAAATTCACTCTCCCCCTCTCTCTCTCTCCCTCTCTCTTCTCTTCCTAAACCTCTCTCCTTAATCCAAAATTGCTGCTGCTTATTTAGGCTAATACCTGATATGGTCAAACCACAGCTAATAATAAGCCGATTCCGGTGAGTTTGGTATGAATTGTGATAGTTTTGGGTATGCCCGAACATTTGAAGAGGTTTCGTCATCACTGAAGGTCAAGGTCATGAGTTTTTTCCTAAAATGGCTATAAATAATTTGCCAATACAACTGTCCCTGGAGCTATTTATTTTATGTTAGACGTATGAAATGTTCGATTAATTTATGCTATTCTAAAATAAATACCTTCCTTTTCTCCATGATGTCAAGGTCAATTAACACGTGTAAATGTGTCATCAATAATGTTAGTTTGAATTTATTGACTTGGATTGACAAGAGTCAGTGAATCCCATTATAAAGAACAATGCAATTAGCAACATGTACTCTGTAACAGTGTCATATGTGGATCTTACCTTTGTAAAAAAAAAAAATTTACTGTTTTTATCAATGTGTTTATTATATTTACGTCTGATAAAGAAAACTAGCATGATAATATTATTATTGTAGACGGTAAAAATGTAGACCATAGCTACAAGAGCAATGTCCTCTCTTTTGCTCCTGTATGGCTCAGAGTGCTGGCCTATTTGAATCTATTCTGGACTTGCGTTGTTGCTCTGCTTAAATCACTTTATATTTCCTATAGCATATATCCTACAGAATTCTATAATTTGTTTGCTAAGCGATATGAATCTGCTTGGTGTATATTAGTGAAATACAAAATAAACTTTAATTGCTCACACAGTGGAACACTCTTCTCTCCTCACTGACTGTAGTATTTTGTCTACTCCACAGTGTGTCGCAACTGGTCAGATACCACATGTGTTTGTTGTGTTGTGTGTTTGGTGTTTTAAAAAAAAATATGCGTTTTGAGATTGATACCAATATTTTGATGTGAAATGAATGCAATAGATTAGGCATATTTGGATGGCTTTCGCGAAGTATCGCATTTTCTTACAATTTTCATGAGTTTTTTTCAGAGAAAGATGATCTCGGCAATATTTGACTGGGATTGCACATACATTATTCATGCATACCTACATGTGTAATCTAATTTAAGGCTTGCATATAATATTTACTGTTGGAATAGAGCTTGTTTCTTTATTGTTTTAATTCACGCGGAAAGTTGCATTTTGCGTGGGGTCAGTTAAATATTCTTTAAACGAAAATAATTCTCAAAAATAGTCATTCTTGCAAGCGCAACCGTTTTTGCATATTGTTTGCCCACATTTATTATACATCACTAGCTGAGTTACCCGGCGTTGCCCGGGGCAAAAGACAGTCATATATACATCCTCAAATCCCTTGCACTGAAATCTTTAAACAAGTAGTGTTGACATAATTATGACCGCTGAAAATAAACCAAACCTCAAATGCTCAACATTTGAATTCCAGACACCCGAAACCCATCCCAATTGTTTCCAGCCTACCCTCATTAATAAATTGTAACTGATCCCTGACCTAGTTATTAGGACAACCTTTTGTCAGAAATCGCACGCGCTCAACCGTGTAACTGACGTAATCAGCAACAGACAGCTGGATTAATAACATAAAAACTAATATATTTGTCTGCATACACCCAGTGACACATTTGTACATGGAATAATTACGTGTACAATAATATAGAAAAACAATTTTTTTCCGTGGCTAGAACTCCACGCAGTTGTTGCAGTGTGTTGTTTGCCAGAAGTAGCACGCGCTCACGGGGTTGACGAAGCGAAATGCTTACGTGACCAGCGACAGGTAGACCTGGTGCATGTTAACTGCTGAGGATTTTCAAACGTCAATAACTTTAAAAACTATTCAAAATTTATGCTTACATCCAGCAACAAATTTGTAGATGTTATAATTATCTTTACGATGATATAGAAAAATATTAAATTCCGCGGCTGGAACTCCACGTACAGCCTTTTGAAATATTGAACCCCACAAGTTCTCCACCCACCGGACGAATTTCGAAAATGTCTTAATCTACGAACCATCTCAATGGGCACGGTAGATCACACGCAAAATTTCAGCCCGATACATGCAAACTGAAGGAGATGTGGGTGCACACACAAGCAGAGAATGAACTGTTTTATAATATAGATTTGGCGTATTACTTGTGCAGATCCTTTAAGTAATGTTTGAATGACGGGCCATTTAATGAAATAAGACAAATGCACACACACACGCATGTACGCACGCACGCACGCACACACACACACACACACACACACACACACACACACACACACACACACACACACACACACACACACACACACACACACACACAAACACACACACACACACACACACACACACTCACACAAATCCACATCACCACGTAGGTACAAACACAACAGGTGAACAAAGCAACTTAACATTATAATCAGACATAGTCAAACGTGACTAGACCTTGCCTGCTTCTACGCCAGAAGATGGCGACACTCGCTAAGTTGTTCTTACGTTCGTTTGTCAGTGTAGTGGTGATTACGATACATGTTCCAAAGATGCCAAGTCTACCGCTTTAGGATGTCTCATCTACCGCCATTATATCATGAAAAATTGTACATCTGCAACTTCTTGGGTCATATTATTTAGACTCGATTATCCAGCCGCCGTGAGGTGGCAGCATTGGCCCGTCACAACGGACTGGAATATTAAGCTCCTGCGTTTGTTACCGGTAGGGGGCTTTACCCCAGATTCGGGTAGAAACGATGATTGGCTCTCAGGCCAACTATGAAATAACAAATTAAATAAGGATACGATTTTTATCAGATAATACTATACTGTAACAACTATTCAACAGTAAACTTATATTGAAACATGTCACACGCAAAATAAACCGACATTAATTTTTTTCGTAGTTTATTGCCTTTTAATCACATGCATATTCACTAGGTGGCAGCTCTCATGGCATAACATTCAAAAGGGCCATTTAGAGCCAGACTATCGTTCTGGCGAAGTCACGCAGCCAGGCGATAGTCGGCTAAGCGAGACTACATATTACTCGGCACCTCTATACACCAAAGTGCGTACGTAGACCGCAGAAAAAAATGAAGATGATTGCCGTATTCTTGCAACTTTGCTGAGTCGTACTGAAATTGCAGTCGTGGACAAATAAACAAATAATAATATTATTGTCAACCTGTGCAAACATATATGCTTTTATGCAACGTTTCACTCACACGCAATCACCGTCAGAGTTCGTTTACTTGGCACTGCCAGCATTGTGATCCGACGGAACGAATGGTGCTGGTATAGTGACGTTGGACGATGCAGCGGCGGCGTCTTCTCCCGGCCCGGGATGAGCGCCGTACAAAGGGTTGTCGTATCCGGGGCTGTCGTAAGCGGGCGGCAGGGACTCGGGGTAAGGAGGCGCCTACGTTGGCAACGGTTCTGCCGCAGTCGCTCCCTCTGAGTTGTCCACAGGAGGCAGGCTATCACCGTACACGTACACATCTTCCCCGTTGTAGGATAAGTGTGGCGGCACTGCGGCCTCGTCTGGCGCCGCCTGACGCTGTGGTCTCTTTTTCATCTGACAGAGCTTCTTGGCGATTAGAGCCCCCACAGCCAGGAGGAGAAGCGCGAAGAAGACAATTATGAGGATTATGACAGCGTCAGTCGACGTTCCTTTGCCTGAAACACACCATGTATATGTGTGTGTGTGTGCGTGTGCGTGTGCGTGTGCGTGTATGGATGCATGCATGTATTTATGTATGTTTGTATGTATGTATGTATGTATGTATGTATGTATGTATGTATGTATGTATGTATGTATGTATGTATGTATGTGTGCATGCATGTATCTATGTATGTATGTATGTGTGCATGCATGTATCTATGTATGTATGTATGTATGTATGTATGTATGTATGTATGTATGTATGTATGTATGTATGTATGTATGTATGTATGTATGTACACGCATGCACCTCATTTGTTGAAATGTCTTCAGTAGTTGTTATTTATCGCTAAAATTGAAGTAGCCTTTTAAAAAGTGACGTTTTGAAGAAACTAGGTCATTTTGTTTCATATCATCTATGGCTTCTTAATATTTTGGTTCTTAAATGCACGCATTTTTAAATTTGTGATTAAAGAAAAGAAACTGGACAATGAAAGATTATATGATTCAGTGTGAATTTCTGCCAAAATCAAGTTGATGGGACATGATCTATACAGTTATTTTAGCGCGTGTGCCGAATAGGCCAGGGCGACTTAATACCTCGTTCGCTGTGGCAGGTCACGCATGCACGCACACACATACACTCCATACACCCATGCGCACTCGTATGGGTGTACGTGCGTATGTGTGGATGACCCGCCAAATAGTATATATATATATATATATGTATATATATATATATACATATATACATACGCTTTCTCGATTAAAGTTACACGTCCTGAATTTCATATTTTCATGCAATGAAGCTGAAATATGAAACTTCAGATCTTACCTGGAAGACGCCAGTCGTATTTGTTTTGTGAAGCTGTGGACGAAACAAACCACATTAACAACACTATCTATTTTCCCATATATATATATATATATATATAAGTATATAATACATATTCCGGCAGTTAGTAAGGATTTTACGCGCGCATGTCCGTGTGTATATGTGCGTTTGTGTGCGTGCTTGCGTGCGTGCGTACGTGCGCGTGTGTAGGTGGGTGGGTGAGTGGGTGTGCATAAGTCGAGGCGTGTGTACGTGCGTGTGTGCGTGCGTGGGTGCGTGCGCGTATGCATACGTGGATACGTTTGTACGAATGATCACATGTATGTCTAGGCGTGTGTGCGTGCGTGCGCGCGCATATAGTCAGGGGGCCTATCCTCAAAAAGACCTCAATTGTTCACACTGTTCCACAAGCACTATTTTTGGGCCAGCCTTAGATATGCCCGTAACTTTTCATTTGTTTCGCGGGAGCCAAGCTGGGTTCCCGCTGTGACGGCCTCATTGCACAAATACAAGATGGCCGTCGTCCGGAGTAAGGATGTGCAATAACTTGAGAACCAAACGTAGTAGAACCATAAATGAGAAAATGTTTCGGGGTTTTCGAGTATGGGGAATCCATTTCCGATGTTATTTTGCTGATTCCATGTCGAGGTCACTTTGGCTCAGATTATACCTTTGTTGTATAAAAGAACACTGTATACAGCGTTATGTTCCAAGCATGTAATAAAAACTTTATCATATTGCCAATGGCAATGTTAGTGTCTTGCACTAATAAAGATAATGTATGTTTTGACATTTTGAAGACCTTAGTGTAAAATGTATCTTATAGTCATAGGGCTTATCCTCTAAAAGCACCACAATTGTTCACATCGTTCGACAAACACTATTTTTGGAACAGCGTTAGATATAGTCATGAACTTTATTGTTAGCAGGAGCCAAGCTGTGGCAGCTACATTGGACAAATCCAAGATGGCCACAATCCGGAGTCAGGCTGTGCAATAACTTGAGAACCAACAGTAGAAGAACCATAAATGAAACTACGTTTTATGGTTTTTCAAGGTATAGGTCATGTGATATTACTGATAAGATCACATTCTAGGTCACTTTGGCTCAGAATATAGCTTTTTTGTATAGAGGAACACTGTATACAGCGTTACGTTCCAAACATGTTATCAAAACTTTATCATGATGGCAATGTCAATATCAATGGCTATGTCAATGTATTGCAATAATAATGATAATATACATATGTTTTGACAATTGAATGTACCTTAGTCACATTTCGGCGGAAACTGAATTAGTTATACCAGCTTGCAGTACTACTTATCCTGCATCCATTTATATACTCATAGGTCATGGCAGATGTCTTGAGCTATTGATGTACCGCTGTGTGCACTCTCTGAGAAAGGGTCACTTCTTTCTCTACGTCCAGGTGTGCGATGTGCTTTGTGCGTGGTTCTTTGTTCTGAATCACTCCAACTACGCCCGCTGGTTGCCGATTCACGTCAGGGACATGGTCAAACTCGCTGTGATACATTCAGTGGTGTATGCGAAATATCTCAAGGGAAACTTCACTGTCCAAAAATACGAACACAAGTTCAGCCTCTTGACAAAAGATCAATCCCACGAGCAGATGAACAACATACTCAAAGGCAATGATTACCTGTACGACCACACCGACGCCATAGCATTGTACATGTTGGCTGGTCTAGATTGCGTCAGAATGATTGATGAGTTCGAGATTGTTCACAAACTTATGGCAGCAACAACTATTCACCACAAAAAGACATGTACACTGCAGTCTATGTTTCTGAATGACGTGCAGTCTTTTACGAAGATGGTGAGCGGAATGGGCAACCCCTTCCTAGCCACAGGTCATGAGCTCGCCGCTCTGGATACACATGTTGTGATGGAGCATGAAGTAGCCGTGTCTCTGTCCCAAATCCACGAAAATTTACCAGGCCCTTCACGAAAAATACGTAAAGACACGGCTAGACAAGGAGACGGTTTCTCTGCCAGACTCAATAAAGAGAACCAACATGTTTACTTTCTCCAACCATCCCGAAAGAAGGGAAGCAAAGTCGGGACACATAAATTAAATACCGTGCTCGTCACCCAACTCATCCTTTCTCTTCAATGACGTCTCAACGCGGATATTGCCGAATTCTTCAAATTCGAGAACCAGCGAAAGCCTCCGTCTCTATCAGACGGAAGTTCGCTCAGAGCTGGGATCAAATCGGTCATCCTTGCGTGCGTCAATGTACCAACCGGCGGCACCAATCCAGCCAGACAAGCAACAGTTCAAGTGCTGGACATGGTTGCCGTCATCCGCATGACGCATCCGACCAGAGCAGCAACATTCGCTGAATATGTACACCTACACATTGTACCTTTCCTAAAAGCTCAGGTGACCGCCACGGTTCAACGCATCGATGCAGTCTGGCACACCTCACCTGAACAAAGCTGAAATCACTGACACAGCAGCGGCGTGAGACAAGTGCACGTACTCGACTCGACTCGAACCAGATGACGACGGCAGCACTTCCACACCCAAAAGGACTAGCAATCGTACTTTGGACAATTTTGGAGAAAAAAATGAGCTATTTTCCTTTGTCAGTAAACAGTTGGCCAAGACTGACATGGATGGAAGACTCCTGTTCAGCACTGAGTCTAAGACGGAGCTGTCCAACAAGCCGTTCCATGTGTCAGTACTCCAGCCCTGCAACCGCGCAGAGGCAGATACACGTATCATCCTGCATCTAGCTCATCGTTCGATTCAGGGTCATGAGAAACCATTCGTGCGCACTGTCGACAACGACATCGTTGTTCTTGCTGTTGCTTTCTTTTGACAGCTTTACCTTTCAAACTTTTGGATTGGCTTTTGTAGCTGCAAAATTACCGATACATCCCGGTGCATCCACTCCAAGCTCTAGCTATCAAAATCATTGGATCTAACCATCTTTCACGCTATAATGTGCTGCGGTACGACCTCTCAGTTTCTCGACAGCGGCAAGAAAACCTTGACCTTGATTGATGTGACCTTCACCCGAAATATATATCAAGTTCACCCATCTAAGGCAGTTTTTAGATGGAACTTGACGCCAAGATGGTGAATATACCTCATAGTTGGCTCGAAATATCAATATTTTAAACCAAAATGACATTGAATATGACCTTACCACGTGACCCCAAACTAAAATCGGCAAAATAACACCGGGAATGGATTCCCCATACTCGAAAACCCCTACAACGTATTTTAATTTATGGTTCTACAAGTTTTGGTTCTCAAGTTATTAAACAGCCTAACTCATGTCGAGGGTCATCTTGGATGTGTCCAATATGGTAGTCACAGGAGGAGCCCAGCCTGGCTCCCGCGAAAAAATGAAAAATCGTAGCCATATCTAATGCTGGTCCAAAATTGGTGCTTGTGGAACGATGTGAACAATTATGTGATTAAGCCCCCCTGACTAATACGTATGTACACGTCGTTTGTGTGTGTGTGTGTGTGTGTGTGCGCGCGCGCGCGCGTGCGTGCGTGCGTGTGTGTGTGTGGGAACGTTTATATTGAGTCTTTCGTCTGCGTGCATACTCACGCCAGCCTGGGCAAGAGATTATATTTAGAAGCGGCGTGAGATAACTGACGTCGAGGCCTCGCTGCCAACGTGCCGCCTCTTTCCCGCAGAACGAAGTTACGACATTCTCAACACAGTCCAGGTAGTCTTCAATGTATCTGAGATAAGTTTATGGTGACATTGTCATACAGAGTTGGCAGTCATGTTTCTTCAGTTAGGATAAAATGATAATGTTTAAGTGAAATCCAATAAATTGCTTTTTCGTACGAGATAGAATTTAGCCAATTGCGTCGTCACGTGCGTACTTGAGGGATGGAGTCCACAACAAGTTCCATATTTTCCCCCTGTGAACTTTTCCTTCCCCTGGAATAAACACAGGGTAGATGTGATCATCTCCTTTTAGCATCTTTTTCCGAAAACCAGCCTATTTGGGATGAACGAAGTTTCCTAAGCTTCGAAAGAGCAGCACATAGACACAATCCCTGGTTCTCTCGATTGACAGTACAGCGCATCCTCGCAATCCAGGGGCGGTAGCTGACACTACACTATACCAAGCAAATATCCTACAAATTGTGTGAACGTTAGCCCAATAATTTTTATTTTCCTAGTAATTAACACCGCCGGTCGCAACTGTAACACCCATGAGGGCAGTGCAGACGCCCGCACCCCATATGAAATACTCCGGAATCACAATATAATTATTCATTCAATCATAATCATGAGCGGCAGTACCATGTCGTCAAATAATTACTTCTACTTTCCAAATATTTACATGAACCATGATTGGCTGATGCGTAAACAAACCGAATCATGTTAGGTGACGGTATTATTGGCTGAGCTGAAAGTCAGCGTTTAGTAAGGCGATTTACAAAGGAAATACTGCGACTTATGTCATCGTTTCTAATAATGTGGGTATTAATTATTTGTATAAAAAATGTAATGGAGTTCACCAATTTGAGAACAATGATTGCTGGTCGTTGGTTTGATGAGTAACTTTTGAGTAAAGTATTTCCAGGCAGATTACGTTAAAAAAAAAAATCGTGACAGTTCTCAAATAAAATAGTACAAAAAGGAGTAAGATAAGGATTATATAATATGGCATAGACTAAATAAAAGCTTTCATGATAATCAATATGTTGTTTTAGTCATATATGTTACGCGAGTAAATATTTATATGATAATGTAATAACAAGTTGTCGCCTTGTCTAACATTGTCAGTACTTACTGGCACATGCGGTCTCGTACGTAGGACGACGAGTAGCCGTGATTAAGGAGATTCGAAATCCGCGACGAGAAAGTGGCGTTACAGTATTTGCCTTTCTCGTGAAGTTCGTCTTGTTTGAAGCATTCTCTATATTTAAGATACTCTGCAACACGAATATTCATACTTACAACAAAGTGAATTAGAAATTTCGTACTGCAAATTGTTTTATAATTACTCCAGATTTTATGTCATATACGCATATATAACAATTATTCATCAAAATCATGAAAGTTATCAAAAATATAGGATAAAGGACTTTGAAACCGACTTTCACTAAGCTTGCACTAAGCACTGATACCAATAAATTAATAAAAAAAAGCTAGTTTAAATACAAACGAACGCACGCATACACTCACGCATGCATGAACACACACACAAACTCACATAAACACACACACACACACACACACACACACACACACACACACACACACACACACACACACACACACACACACACACACACACACACACACACACACACACACGTGGTGTAGCTAGATTAGTCTAAATGTCGTTTAGCAGTTTATTTAAAACTATGTTATCAAAAGCCATCGGCCGAAATGTGCAATTATGAATGCACGCAACCAAACTGGAAGATACGAATGCACTTAAGTAATATGCAGCAATACATTACTTGCTCACCGTCAAATTTCAGGTCACAAACGTAGTCGTAATAGTTGTCAGTTCCTTCGAACAAGAGCTGGTCCACTTCCTGGCAGTTTGGTTTGATCGGTTTGAAGCACTCGGCAAAACGATTATAGTGTCTATCAAAGAAATATAGAAACTGTTCCAGTTTTAAAAAGTAGCTGGTTTTTCTAAAAACTGTCATAGTAATATACTAGTTGTGAAATTTGTGAACATATGGAAATATAAATATCTTAGCTATGTGTAAACATTGTTTTTCAATTCCTAATAGAATATATGTGTAGAAGCCGGTGAAAGACTGTACAATGAAGGTGACATATTCTAAAA
Organism: Paraescarpia echinospica; assembly: GCA_020002185.1. Classification (NCBI taxonomy): domain Eukaryota; kingdom Metazoa; phylum Annelida; class Polychaeta; order Sabellida; family Siboglinidae; genus Paraescarpia; species Paraescarpia echinospica. Next base: position 24,522,106 of record CM034540.1, read on the forward strand.
AAAACACCTTAAATGTTTTATATCAAATTAGTGTTGTTTCTACATAAATATACGGTATTTAATTATTGCATGTTGTCTATTGTACTGTTGGTTTCCGCTTCAATTTGACTTCATGCTCGTCTCGTTTCAGTTAGATTTCTCGAAATATTGAGCCTATTAAATAATCGATTAAGAGGAATATTACACTTTATTGACACACTAGTTTTCAAAGTTTGCTCCTTAAATGGTTCTCTCGTTCCACGCTCCGATTTTTTTTTCTTGGAAAATAAAAAGGGCAACGGCGATGTAGATTCCTTTCGGCTGTCACTGCATAGCGTCATACTCTCCACGGGAAGCCCTCCCTTTCCCAAGTTCAATACAGTTCCGTTGGTCGATGTTTTCATAACAATCTGCTGTTTTACAGGAAAGGATCTGTTCACGGGTGTTTACTAATTGTCCAAAATGCTAAGACGAAGATATTTATCCAAAACGTTGCTTAAGATAACTAAGCAAGACTGTACTAAACAAACCTAAAACGAGAGAAACTATTAAAGTACACAATGTCATGCACACATGCACGAGTATAAAATTGTCGACAGTTACAATTAAAATAGAGCATAATATAGCAACATCAGGCTGTCTCCGTTGTGTAAATGTACTATTTAGCTTTGACGAAATCATTGGACAACATTATAAATTATAGCCTCGATTATCCAGGCGCCGTGAGGTGGCAGCATATACCTCTCACTATGGCCTGGATTATTAAGCTCCTGCCAATGTTACCGGTAGGGGGCTTTACCCCAGATTCGGGTAGAGACGATGATTGGTTCTCATGCCAACTATGAAATAACAAATTAAATAAGGATACACTTTCATTAGATAATATTATATTGTAACAACTATTCAACATTAAACTTATATTGAAACATGTCATACAAAAAATAAACCGACATTACACAGCATTTAGTTTTGTTCATAGTTTAGTGCCTTTTAATCACATGCAGATTCACTAGGTGGCAGCTCTCATGGCTGTCAACAAGCGGGCAGTCAAAACGCGACTCTGAGCCAGACAATCTTCCTGGCGAAGTCACGCAGCCAGGTGAGAGTCGGTTAAGCGAGACTATATAAATTATGCATGAATAGATAGTTTTATAAAACGGCGAAATACGACAACTCTCTACTTTATGTGTCTATAACACAGGGTTAATCCCCACCATAAATATTGCACTCGTGTTTGAGACAGTAACACTGCTTGAGGCTGTGCAGTAGTCAACACTAATAATAAGACGTAGATCATGAACAACAAGCAGCCCGCTCGCATGGATAAATGTCGGTTCAGTCGTAGTCTCGCTTAACCGACTCTCGCCTGGCTGCGTGACTTCGCCAGAACGATAGACTGGCTCTGAATGGCCCTTTTGAATGTTATGCCATGAGAGCTGCCACCTAGTGAATATGCATGTGATTAAAAGGCATTAAACTACTAAAACAGTTTAATGTCGGTTTATTTTGTGTGTGACATGCTTCAGTATAAGTTTAATGTTGAATAGTTGTTATAGTATAGTATTATCTGATAAAAATTGTATCCTTATTTAATTTGTTATTTCATAGTTGGCCTGAGAGCCAATCATCGTCTCTACCCGAATCTGGGGTAAAGCCCCATACCGGTAACAATGGCTAGAGCTTAATAATCCAGGCCGTTGTGACGCGCCAATGCTGTCACCTCACGGTAGCTGGATAATCGAGGCTAGTTCAGTCGCGAAAACTGATATCTCAACCACCGCTGTGCTACATCACCACATTATCGCCCGATTGATTCGTCCGCCCGATCGATTCGTCCGCCTGATTCGCTCGCCTGCCTGATTCGACCGCCCGCCCGCCGGTCTCGCCCACCCGCCCGACCCCCGAATCGCCCGCCCGTTCGAATCACCCGCCCGCTTGAATATCTCGCCCGCCGAATCGCCCGTCCGTCTGACATTCCCAACAATGGTTCGTTCGCCGCTCCTAGGCCTAATATGTGCTATCCAAACGTGCCCTTGTCTCAGATTCTGCATGCCAACATTGAGCCCTAATTAATGGTCTGCAGATAACAATGAATTCAAAGAGATTATTGGACCGCTACACCATGAAATATCAACTGACTGTGTTAGTTCTCGTATTACAGGCGGTCAGTTCTCAATCCTGCCCAGCCAGTTTCTTGAGTCAAAATCAGAATTTGCGGCCCACAAAGCCGCGAAAAACAAATATCAACAACACGACCCCAACCTACTGACAAAAGCCCGAAACTTACTACGCAAGAAGGCATTCAGCGCCGAGGGTACCAGTAAAGACAGAAAGGCCTTCCACAATGCTGTGAAAACGGTCATATTCCTTTAAAAAAACTACAGAAAAGATCTAACGACACCAAGAGAAACTACATAACAGTAACTTTGGGAAATTTGCTGAACGTGCAGCTAACGGCCCTCTACATACTAATCCGCCGAGAACAACATTTGATTTGCAAGCAGCCAATGACTAATATCCAAAGAAATATGCAACAACTTCGCTCATTGACATTGCCAGACTCAACTGGTTCCCAGACATTCTGGTAACTTCAAACAAACAGTTTGATACCAACCACGTGAAACTGCGCGACCTCAAGCATCTCCTCCGAATAAAAAAACAACAACATCAGCCCCAGGAGAGGATAACATCACTTCCGGTATTCTAAAAAAAAACTACCGTCGACGCATCACTTCCTGGCAACATTCTTTTCGAAATTTCTTGTCACCAGCGACCCGCCAAATCTTTGGTCAACCAACAAAATAGTTCTCAGCTTTTCCACCAACTGTTTGCCAATCGAACCATTGACCTTCTCATCGCCAACAAGCTACTAAATCCAGACGCTCAAAAGGCGTTCATTATTCCAAAAGTAAACGGCTATGTGGAACATAAGTATGGGCTTCATAAAGCTATTGCTCACAGTCGATAACAGAACAAAACTCTACACTGTACATCCTTCGACCTAGCTGATGCATTTGGATTTGTAAATCATCAACTGATTAAGTATACCCTCGAACGAAATCACCTGTCTGAATGTGTTATCACCTACATTACCAATCTATATTCACGACTAGGTGGTGTGATCGAAGGTCCCTCACGGACCACGACTTATTTTCCCTTTAAGAAAGGAACATTCCAAGGCAACCTCCTCTCCCCTGTATTGTTCAATCCAATCATCAAATTATTAAAACTAAATGACCTAACCACCTCAATGAATCTCAAACTCAAACCATCAAAATGTAAAACGCTATCTATATGCAGTGACTCTCGAAAAGCTGTACCATTTTCAATTGGAAATAATAACTTTGCCTCCGTCAAGAAAGCCCCGAGAAATTTCTTGGCGCATAGGTCTCCTTCAAAGCAACATCCAATGAAGGATACACATCCATCTAAAACCAGATTGATTCCATGCTCAAAAATATTGAAGCAACACTGGTACGCCCAGAATACAAAGCACGTATATATACTCAGTATGTAACATCATCCATAAGATTGTCTCTAATTGTCCACGATCTCACCACCACACACAAAAATCACTCGACTCACTCACCAATCGTTATCTCAAACTTTGTCTTGGAATGCCCAAACAATGTGCCACATCTGCCATCATCTATAGCCCAGCTGGTCTAAACATTCCATCAGTGCCACATCTCTATTCTCAATGCTACTCTCTTGCTATTGCAAGAAGAATTTAAAAAGATGTAAGAACAGACCATGCCCTTAAAATCAAACTTGCAAGAGAAGCACACTTCGCCAGGAGAGACCTTGGTTACACGAAGGCTCACCAGTATTACCACGAAGTTATATCCTCAGGATCTCAGTCATGGAAAAAACACAAAGTCTAAAGAAAAAACCATTATCAATACGGACCAATCCAAAACGTGGCTAGATAATCTAAAAAACAGTTCAAGATGATCTATTTAGTCTTGCCCACCTAGAAGAGTCAGCCCTCACATGGCGTAGTCACATCTGTAGTCATCCTTGTCATGTTCTAAACTTTGTAATCAATGCATCCATAAACACCCTCCCTACATTCCGAAACTTGAAACTCTGGGGAATAAAGTCAGCAAAATGCAACCTATGTGGCAACACCCTGAAATAGTATGTCACAACGGGATATCATATGCGGACATAAACGGAACACTAGACAACTTTATTATTCAACATGCATCAGGCAGGCCTTGCTCCCAGGGGGTGTCGCACATGAAATAATAAGCTCGGTTAAAAGCTGCACAAAAACCAGCCGGCTTCCAACGTAATGTTACATAAAATATAAGGTCACATCCCTCTTTTCTCGAATGAATGCAAATAACGAATCGTTCGTAATTACAAAGTCTATCAAACATAATTACTAATAATAACTTGCGTGCGTTTAGCATCTCAGCTGGTGACGGCAAGTGACTGTCTTAACGCAAGTAAGGTCATCTGCATGTCAGATTTCGTCATTGCTACCTTCTTCACGGTACTCTTCACCGTCTGAACCTGACGTTCTATGAATCCGTTCGATTGTGGAAAGTGAGGACTGCACGTTACATGATCGAAACCCCATGCATCAGCAAATCTACGAAATGTGAGGTTGCTGTAATGTCCACCAGTGTCACTCACAACTCGTTCTGGTACACCTTGTTCTGCGAACACACCTTTCATCTTCTGTATCACAGCATCACTCGTCACTTGTCCCTCCATTCTGTACATTCTGTACACAAATGGGAACTTAGAGTAATAGTCACTCATGATCAGGTAAGTGTCACGGCCTATAGCGAATAAGTATGTCGCCAAGATCTGCCATAGACGAGTCGGTATACCCTGCTGCATGAGTGGTTCATGCGACTGTGCTCTTTGTATCTGTTGGCAAATGTCGCACTTTCTTACAACGCTGTCGATGTCTCTGTTTATGCCCTTCCAGAAGACATTTGCTCTTGCTCTTAGTCTCGTCTTCTCGATTCCCTGATGAGACTCGTGCAGTCTCGATAATATCCCGGCTTGTAGACTCGCAGGTATCACCAGTCGGTCACCTTTCATGATGAGACTGTCTGCCACAGACAGTTCATCACGATATGACCAGTATGGCTTCAGTGCCATAGGTAGAAGACGTTGAGATTCTGGCCACCCCTCGATGATGACAGTCTTCAATGCGCACAGTTCGTCATCAGCCAACGTTGTTTCTCGTACTGCCTGTAGTTTCTTTGACGAGAACTGCACGAAGGTGATTTACACATCCAGATCGATTTATTTTGCTTCAGAGCACGGTTGTCGTGACATAGTATCAGCCAGTGTTTCATCTTTCTTCGAGAGTGGTCCATTAATGATTAGTTCACAGTACTGCTTGGAACTGTCAAATGCAGTTGGTAAGTCTGCAGAAGACCAGTCCATACGCGGGGCTTCTATCCCAGACAGTTCGCCCATTGTGTAGCGTATTATGACAACAAAACACGACTAAGACTAGCCGAATATAATTAGCACAATGTTCATTCTACACAATAGTATCAGTTCGACAGTAAGTAGACAAACATGACACATAGCTGTTCATCAACAGCCGTGTCTTCCTACTAACAATGTGAATGTCAGTGGCAGTGAAGTTCCATCCGCCATTTGCATTTGCCCATCGTGCGTCGAATCCCGTTGGCATGCATCCCATTGAATCATGCAATTAATTCATTTTCTCGGAATGTTTCGAGCGTAAAGATTCAAACTAACCGTCCCTCGTTAGCTGTAAGCGTTCGGTACCCAGCTGCCACCATGAAATAGTATGTCACAACGATATATCATATGCGGACATCAACGGAACACTAGACAACTTTATTAATCAACATGCATCGGACAGGCCTTGCTCGCATGAAATAATAAGCTCGCTTAAAAGCTGCACAAAAACCAGCCGGCTTCCAACGTAATGTTACTTGAAATAATAATGTCACACACCCTAACTCTCCTTCATTTGTTAGCCGGTTGAAAAACCATGCTAGAACAGGGCCGCTACACTTGGAGACATAACTGTATCCTAAACAATCCCGGAAGTTACGTCAGCGATATCATGCCCAAATTATTAGCGATCTTCCAGGGAAATCATTTAGTGAACTTACCATACCTCCTGCGGTGTTAGTCACCTCTGATCGCCCAGACCTTGTCATCTACCATCCACATACTAAGCAAATTCACATCATTGAACTGACTGTACCATTTGAAACTAACATTGAGAAAGACCATCTATTCAAAACTAACAAATATACCACACTAATCCATGATATGATAACAATAACGGAATAACATCAGAATTAACATGCATTGAAATGAGTTGCAGAGGATACGTATCTGAACTCAACAAATCTAGACAGACAACCTCCTTAAAATCTCCATAAAACCACCAACAAAACAAACAAAAACAACTAACTCTGTCCTTGTCCAAACTAGCCCTGCTAACGCCATTCACCCTTTTTAAATACAAAGACGAACCGCAATGGTTTGACCCAAGACCAATTGAAATATGATGACCATCACCCCCAATATGTCCATAATTACAAAATAAAATTCCCCTCATCGGCAATCCTATACATAAAATAATGTGTCCATTTTCACTATGACTTACTTTAACCGTTAGTCATTATTTACCCTTGCCTGCTACAGTATACTACTATACATAGTTATTTACTGTATTTACACAGGTACATGGGTTATTGTTGTCACACTTTATTATATTCTACAGTATGAATAAAGTTATATTCTCGCTATAAGGGAAACTAGAACAAGTTTCAGAGTTTGGTAAGCTCCCCACTGTAACGATCAAATAAAAATATGTCAATGCTTTTGTTTAAACGATTGAAATGAAATCAAATATAAAACGTAATGTTCGACTGGTTAATTATTAAATTGATTGAAAGGGGAATTTTGAATAGCTACTAACAATTTGTGTTGCTCTCCGACGGAGAGCGCCAATGGTGGCTCACCTGCATAGTTGCCGCATTTCTCTCTCGGATCTGGTTGGTACAATGGGCGACCCTGTGCCTGACACGTTCTTCAACGGCTATATATGTGATGGATAAATTCGTTTTACACTGGTTAGCGAGCATTGATCACATATGAGAAATTAAATACGCTTATACTAAAATCTGTCAGCTCCGTGGTACATTTTGAACACAGTTACTTTCCGTGACGTAAGATTAGTTTGGCCTAATTGTCGTTAAGTAGCAATTACAAAAACAGCATATTTTGGTGAAAATAATATGGCAGTTATCAAGAAATGATTCCCAGTTAGATATGCTACATAAATAATGGTTAAACAAACATGCATATATTTGATCTAAACGTTTGGCCCAAAGCCTTTTGTCTTTTACCTGTAGGCCCCTATCATAATAACCAATGATAGCAAACGGCAATAAAAACACAATCCAATAATATTTTCCTAATTTGCGTATCGTTCTTGATAAAAGTTATGCAGATTTTTACACGACATGCCATTTATGATGCTTCTTGCATCATGAAAAACTTTGTTATGCAGACAATAACAACAGGGCTCACTTACTTTGAGACATTCGTCCACATTTTCTTGTGTGCACTCTTTCGCTGTCGTCCTGCACACTACAACAAGGTATTGTTCGTCGTTACCGTTGAGCAGGGATATATGGTTAACGTTTTAATTTATTGAGCATTTTTGAAAATAAAAACTAACTTGGATTTATTTTTCTCATTTAAAATACTTGTTTGAAATCTTTTTATTTCGTACACACTCTTGTCAAACATTATTTTAGATATACTTTTCTCACAAAATACTTTTACTGGTGGCTGTTCTAAAAACGTAATTGCCCTATTTGGCTTGTTCTGTGTTAAGGCTATGTGTACGATATGATTTTAATACAAACATGTGAACGTTTGGGAAGTAACTAAAAATTCGTCTTTAAATTATATTTGACTTACATCAGATGATCTCCCTATGAGACTGTTACTGTAACATTAAAATGAGCTCGAACATTCCCTGAAATGGGCGCTTGCATTAACATACATTGACATAAATACACTGGCAAACGCGTTGCGACTTATCTCTGAATTTCCAGATGTAAATTAACGTATAGTAGTGGAATTGTCAGAAGGGAAACAACAAGACGACTTACCCGAGACTGCTAGAAGTACACACACAACAACAACTGCCACTCGCGAGAAGCTCCCCGCCAACAACATATCTGAAACAAAGATGTCACTGTGACAAGTAGTTGGTGAAAACAGTAACACATAGTTTACACACATACTAAGTTTATTTTACAGTATTATTGACTTAGTTAATATTATATGATTGTTGAAATAATATACTGTGGACATCATGCATTCGTGTTGCGTTCATATTTAACTATGATCGGGCTAACGTGAGCGTGTACATGTGTGTATGCATATGTGTAAAGGTAAATCAACGTTTTCTTCCTAGACGTGTAACATCCACGGCGCCAAACTTTCAGGGATTCATTATAAGAAACGCAACGTTTTTTTTTCTAAATTCCCCTTGGCTAAAACCTTTAAGGATTTCAACGATTTTAGGGTTCGTACAAAACGGTAATCAAATGTTCACAAACTGCTCAAAGTGTGTGTGTGTTTTTGTGTGTATGTGCGTGCGTATGTGCGAGAGTGCGTGTGTGCATGCGAGTGCGCGCGCTTGCGTGCTATGACCAATCGGAAGAAAAATAACATCTTTATTTTTCCATCGGATGGATACTTTTGTCATGCGAGTAGCTACTTTTATCGATATGTCGGCATGCTGTTCCGTAAATATAAAGTAAATGTAACAAGAATGCGCTGTGTGTGTCCTCCTTGTCAGACTGATCCGACACCAACTTGATTTCTCTGGAGAGACATCGTACAGTTGAATGAACTGGCAGAGACGTGACGAAATTGTACGAACATCCAGTGGCAGAGAAGCAATTTTACCAATTTTTGCCATATTGACATTTCAGTCGTCCGGCGTTGTGGTGATTTATAATGTTTGGGTGTTTTTTTATCACACCTTTGTGATCTGCGAGTGTGCACACTGTTATTAATGTTGCACCTGTTCAGTTAAAATCACAGCTTTATTTGAGAACTGCCATGAAAATCACAGGTTCCACATCTCCCATGATCTCCCTTCAGGATATTTTTGAATAGACACTAAGATTATGCAAAACATATACAGAGGCGTTGTAACTCTTGTAGTAGTCGTATGATAGAGGCCTATATTATACAGAGGCGTTGTAACTCTTGTAGTAGTCGTATGATAGAGGCCTATATTATACAGAGGCGTTGTAACTCTTGTAGTAGTCGTATGATAGAGGCCTATATTATACAGAGGCGTTGTAACTCTTGTAGTAGTCGTATGGTAGAGGCCTATATTATACAGAGGCGTTGTAACTCTTGTAGTAGTCGTATGATAGAGGCCTATATTATACAGAGGCGTTGTAACTCTTGTAGTAGTCGTATGATACAGGCATATATTATACAGAGGCGTTGTAACTGTTGTAGTAGTAGTCGTATGGTAAAGGCATAGTAGCATATAGAGGCGGTGTAACTTTTGTAGTAGTTGTGTGGCAGGAGCCTATCGTATATAGAGGCAGTGTAGCTCTTTTAGTAGTCGTATGGGTGATGCAAATTGCATATATAACAGCTCTGTAACTCTTGTACTAGTCGTATGGTAGGGGCCTGTAGTGTAGAAATGCGGTGTAACTTTGTGTTTTTCGTCGATTTGGGAAGAGGCCTGAAAAAAAATATTGTATTAGTTTGTTCGATGATTTATTCAAAATAACACATTTGTACAAACGAGCTAGTACGTCGTAGTGACAAGAAAGATTGCATCATATTAACAATTGGCTATGTACGCCATATGTAAGGGGCTTGTTCTGGTAACAACCTTTTTTGAAAAAGGAATACTAGATTCCTGATTAAAATAATTTCAAATAACATAACTACCATCAATACATTTCTTCTCTCTTTCCTGATGCCAAAGATTACCCCCCAAAAATGACAACATTTTCAACCTAATGAAGGTGGTCATAACATAAAAGAAGAAGATCTAACCTATCCACAGTTGTAAAGTATATGTAGGTATAAACTTGATGTTTCATTGCCTGCCATCCACCGAACAATGAACGTTTCTAGTAACCCATCGCTGAGGAAGTGGTCAGAGGTACAGTGCTGACAGTTACACCAGTGCCCTAATTTCATAATTCCTGACCACTCCTATATTGCACTTATTCAACCGCGTACATACGATGTTCATAGCAAATCAATGACGTCGTTCTTCATACGCTAATGATCGTGTATTTATATAAAGAGCTCAGGCCATGGTTGACCAGTACACGAGATACCGCTTATCGCGTCATCGACGACGTTAAATGGGCTAAACATAGCCTGATGCGTGCCTATATTCACGTATTTCACACACACACACACACACACACACACGCACGCACGCACGCACACACACACACCACGCACCGAAAGCCAGGTCCACGCACATCTAGGTAAACCCAGGCACACATACGCACATGCATACATATATTATATATATATATATATATATATTTACATATATGTATATATATTTATATATATATATTTCATCATCATCATCATTGTGCAGCCGTAGTATCCCGTAGTTGGGCGAAGGCCTCAGCATGTCGTTTCTAAATCTGCCTGTCTTGCGCTATCCTCTGCCAGATGGTGCCCTTCCAGTACTCGTCTAGTTCGTCTCTCCACCGTCTCGCCGGTCTTCCTCTAGATCGTTTCCCTTCGTAATGTCTCCAGGTTGTGATATGCGATGTCCAGGTTATCTCGTAGTCTGCTGATGTGCCCTGCCCAGGTCCACTTCTGTCTTCTGATTTGTTCTATCACGTCTATGACCTTTGTCTTCCGCCAGATGTTTGTTTTTCTCTCCCGATATGTGATGTTTAACACACGTCATTCCATCTTTGTTTGTGCCGCTGCTAGCTTGTTCTTTGCCTGGATGGTGAGTGCCCATGTTTCCGCGCCGTATGTCATCGCTGGAAGTACGCATGTGTTGAAGACTTGTCTCTTCAAGCAGGTTCCAAAGTTACTCTTGAAGATGTCGCGGTGTTTGGCGAATGCTGTCCAGTCGGCAGTGATCCTTCTTTTAATCTCCTTGTCTTGGTTTTTGTCTCTGATACTGTATTGCTGTCCCAGATAGACGTAGCTTTCAACGTTCTCTATCTGCGTCGTGTTGATATATATTGGTGTGTAATTTTCTAGCATCACTTTTGTTTTCGAGATGTTCGTCTTGAGACCTTGTTTTTCAATTTCATCAGCTAGCTCCTGCAGCACGTTTTGTAGTTCTTGCGGTGTAGTAGCGCATATGAGTATGTAAGCGAAGATGGCTGAGATATTCCCCGTCTATCATCAAGCCTCTGGTTACCCAGGTCAGTCTTCGGAATATGCTTTCGAGTGTTGCCGTGAACAGCTTGGGCGATATGGTGTCACCCTGTCGTATTCCTCTCTTGATGTTGATCTTGTTGCTCTTTTTGTATTTGTTTGCACCGAGTCGAAAGCCCAGGCACTTCTCTTTTTCAGTTGGTTTACGACGTGTATGTGGTCTGTTGTTGAGTACCTGCTTCTGAATCCTGCGTGCTCTCGTGGTTGGTTGGTTTTCGTCCAGTGTCTTCTCTAGTCTATTCGTTGGTATCTTTGTGAGTAATTTGTAGATGTTTGATAACAGACATATCGGTCTGTAGTTCTTTAAGTCTTTCTTATTTCCCTTCTTGATGATTATCACCATCTTTCGTTCTCCCAAGCGGTGGGTATTCGTCTTTCTGATAAGCAGTTAGTATACAGCTTAGCCAGTGTCTTCGAGATGATATCTTCTCCGGCTTTTAATGTTTCAATGTTTACATGGTCGTTGCCTGATGTCTTCCCATTCTTCATATCTCTTAGTGCAGCTTCCACTTCCCATGGTGTTATCTCTGGTACCTCTTTCGGGTCGGTGTGAATTATGGTACTCGGTTCACTGTCATATAGCTCGGTGTAGAATTCCTCTATTCATTCCATGATCATATCTTGATCTTGTATTTCTCTACCCTGCTTGTTTAGAAGTGTAATCAGTCTGTCTCGGCCTAGTGCCTGCGTTCTTCTTGCTTTCTTCAGGCTCTTTGATGACATAATTGTTTCTCGTATGATCTCTTCTTTGTACTTTCTGATGTCATCCATCGCTCTCTTTTTGATGGTCTTGCATATTTCTGCGTATTCTATTTGTTTTTTACGGTCGCCGTTATCCACCATTTCTCGTTGTTTCTACATTAGTGCTCGTATTTGTGACGATATTCTCGTCTGGTTCCTCTAGTGTCTCGAATCGATTTCGCAGTTCGAGTTGGAATTCGAACTTTTTTCTTCCGATTTGTGTAGTATCTACACTCGGTGGTCCCTTGTTTACCAACTTCTTCCTTTCAGCCTAGTCTAGTTTTATGTTGATCATTACCATTCTGTGGTCACTTCCAATGTCGACTTGGTTGATGACAGTTACGTCAGTGACCATGTCTGGCTTGTTTGTCAGGATGTAGTCAATTTCGTTCTTCGTTTCTCTATTTGGGCTTTTCCATGTCCATCTCCTCCCTGCTTTCTTCTGGAACATGGTATTCATGATTTTGTACTTTCTTGATATTGCCCATTCTACCAAGGTGTCGCCTCTTTCGTTTTTCACACCTAGGCCAAATTTGCCTGTTGCCGTTTCCGAAATGTTTGTTCGTTTCCCTACTTGCGCATTAAAGTCTCCCAACACTATCGTGTAGTGGGTTTGCTTTTCTAAGGTCTCATCCATGTCGTTGTAGAAGTTGTTTGTGTCTTCTTCTGAGTATGATGTTGTTGGTGCATATACTTGTACTATCTTCAGCCTGTAGAGCTTTGTTACGCATAGAACCAATTCTGCTACTCTGGGGATGATGCCGCATTGTAAGTTAGTGAAGCATTCCGCTCTTTTTCTGACTTCTCTGATCCCGATCACATCCCATACCAACTTGGTTTCCCTAAGTACTTTCTCCAGTTCTTGTATCTGTTGATCTCTTAGTAGTGTTCTTACGTTATATGTTGCTATATTCAGTCTACTTACCTTCTCTCGGCGGCTCTTCTTGACCCAGAGATTTTTAGCACCCCCTGCACGTAACCCTACTTGACCCGAACCGCCTCCTTGGTCATAGACTCTTTCGATGCTGCTGGGGACTGGGGCCTTGGCTTCATTGTACTTTGCATGCTGGTGCTGGTGCTGTTAGCCTACCCTTCCACGCTAGCCGGTGCAGGATGGAAAGGGGGAGACGTAGGGTGAACGAAATTGCCCAAATTTCGACACGGAAGCCGAACCAGTACAGAACCATTGCTCAGCCGGCGCCAGGATTTGAACTACGGTCCCTCCAGTCGAGAGTCCGGTACTCTAATCACTCGGCCACTGCGCCCCACTCATATATATTTACATATATATATTTACATATGTGTATGTATTTATACATTTATATATATATATATATATGTATATACATATATATAAATATTTATATATATTTACATATATATTATATTTTTGTGTGCGTATACAATACTATAGTACAATACACTCATCCATCCGGCCGTACGGTCATGCATAAATAAACAAACAGGCAGACAGACAGAAAGTCAGGCAGACAGACAGAGAGTCAGACAGATAGTCAGGCAGGCAGGCAGGCAGGCAGGCAGGCAGGCAGGCAGGCAGGCAGGCAGGCAGGCAGGCAGGCAGGCAGGCAGGCAGGCAGGCAGGCAGGCAGGCAGGCAGGCAGGCAGGCAGGCAGGCAGGCAGGCAGGCAGGCAGGCAGGCAGGCAGGCAGGAAGGAAGGAAGGCAGGCAGGCAGACAGGCAGGCAGGCAGGCAGGCAGGCAGGCAGGCAGGCAGGCAGGCAGGCAGGCAGGCAGGCAGGCAGGCAGGCAGGCAGGCAGGCAGGCAGGCAGGCAGGCAGGCAGGCAGGCTGGCTGGCTGGCTGGCTGGCTGGCTGGATGGCTGGCTGGCTGGCTGGCTGTCTTTGTTAGATAATTGACATAGAACAGTTTGCAATCAGAATGCACATCACATGGTTGCCGTGGATCTCTGAGCTACTCCAAATTGGCCTGAGCTGCTTAAAAGCAATTAAAATAAATTGCTGTGCCTTCCATGGTCAGCCCACAGCATTAGACTTGCATGAACGCAAGAACATGAACTATGGCCATGTGAATGAATGTATTGTGAATGTATTAATTACTTTTCAGCTGCACTGCCGATTTTATTTGGTGTCCCTCAGGATTCTGTTCTTGGGCCTTTGCTTTTTATTCTTTACACCACGCCCCTAAGCTCTGCTATACAAATATATAACTTGGACCATCATCTTTATGCTGATGATACTACCCCGGATATAAATCGATCCCTTAACCATCTTAGTGATTGCATTCAATATATCTTCCACAGGATGGCTGACAGCAAGTTGAAATTAAATGCAAATAAAACTGAATTGATCATTATTGGTACTCCAATGCAGCATAGTAAACTGGATGGTTTATGCCTACGCGTATTTTGAATCAGTATATCACGCCAGCAACCTCGGTGCGGAATCTAGGAGTGATCTTTGATAGTAACTTCAATTTCCGACAACAAGTATCTCAAACATGTCGCTGTTGTTTTGTTCATATTCGTGAGCTTCGCCGTAAGTAGTAAAGGAGGTCCCTTACCGCGCAGGGTGTCGCGCCGCGGTGCAAGTGCAAAAAAGTACCCGGATGTAGGTCAAGGTCAAGTACCCGGATGTAGGTAAAGATCACGTGGCGCCACCTGACGAAATTTTGCGGAACTAAAATAGCGCCCCTGATGGATAGTTGGTGAACTAAAATAGCGCCACCCAGCGGAATTTTTCGGAACTAAAATACCTCCACCTAGCGGGATTTTTTCGGAACTAATATATTTCCCACCAGAACTAAAATAGCGCCCCCTGGCGGATAGTTGGTGAACTAAAATATTTCCCGCCGAAACTAAAATAGCGCCCCCTGTCGAAATGTTTCGGAACTAAATTATTTCCAACTAGAATAGCGCCCCCTGGCGGATAGTTGGTGAATTGAAAAATGCCCCGCCAAAACTAGGCACCGCCCCTGGCGGAAGTTTTTGGAACTAAAATACGTTGGCCCGCAGCGCCCCCTGTCGGAATTTTTCGGAACTAAAATATTTTCCGCCAAAACTCAAACTGCGCTCTGGCGGATAGTTGGTGAACTAAATATTTCCCGCCAAAACTTTTCCCCGCCAAAACTAAAACAGCAAAAAAATTGCGCCACCTAGCGGAATTTTTCGGAACTGAAAGGCGCCACCTGGTAGAGTTTTTTGGTACTAAAATAGGTTGATCCTCGCAGCGCCCCTGTCGGAATTTTTCGAAACTAATTATGCAAGTGGTGCCATCTGACGGACAAGTTGTGAACTATATGTTCGAGTACTGCAAATATTTGTGTCTCTTGCACGCTTGCGTGCAATAGAGCCTCCTGACGGATACATCACGAACCACAAACATCATCCCCTAGTGGCCAAGTGGGCGAACCACATATGAGTACTGCAAATATTCGTGTCTCTTGTTTTTTATCGTCCATAAACTCCTGGTGGATATATCGTCATCAACTGAAAGCACCCCTGTTAGATAAGTTGTGAACTAAATAACTACTCAGCAGTCCGCGCTTGTGTACATTCTACTCAGCAGTCCGTGCTTTTGAATTTTCTACAATCCGTGATCTTTCGGCACGCCCACGAGACTTTTCGGCACATTCTCTAACTATATAAGCTCGGTGTTTTGCCAATCGGCCCGTCATTCGTATCACGACGACAGCACTGCTAACATCATCATCATGTTGAAGACACCCTACTACCGACCTCGCAATGCGGCAGACTCGAGCGACGAGGACGAGCCGACGAGCCGACCCATCATGCCGGTGATCAACCGTCCTTCCGTGCCGTCGGAACCAGACGACGTGGACATCTCGGCTCTAGAAGCAACGGTAAGCGCCGACGCCGTTATCAAGATCAGAGGGCTCCTCATCGATAGAGTACGCCAGCACACTCCCTTGTACATCGGGTGCAGGTACTGCAAGATGCGTATGATTACCGACGATAGGGGACATTTGCAATGCGAACGACACGGTTACGTTGCTTCTGACGTGCATTTCGTGGTGCGCATGTGCTTTGTCGAGACAGCGACGGGTCGATCTATATGGCTGACTTTATTCGACCAGTGTATGGCTCTTCTCCTTGACGTGAATGCCGAGACGTTTGCTGGTATGGACGAAACGATGCAGACTTACAAACTGAACTCGTTGACGGGAACTCGTGTGTCTCTCACCATAAAGAAAACTCGACGAGATACTTACACAAACTTCAACGTCACTCGCGTGGAGGTGATACACTAGGCTCCGTATCCTGTTTCAGCCTCTCTCTGCTGTCATCCCTGCCGATGTGACAACTTCCGCCGACACGACCGGTGTGACAACTTCCGCTCCTGACGATGTGACAATTTCTACTCACGCAACCAATGTGACAACTGCCGCTCCTGTCGCCACTGGTCCGAACTTTACGCTTGAGTTTCCGGCGATGGAAATGAAGAAGACGATTGCACGTCACATAGCATGTGCCATCGTTGAACTCTCGAGACGACAGTGTCTCGCTTGCGAGATAGACGATCCTAGTCAATTTCATCACGATTGTATGTTACCCGATGACATTCTAATTTATATGCACTTTGACGAGGCTGTGGAGGCCATTAATTCGACTGAGTGATGAAAGACTGGTTGAGTGTTTTGTTAGACGCGGGTTTGAAGTTATCCGACCTGACGTCCGATCACTTGTGTGCTATCGGGAGTTGGTTGCAAGAACCGTTTTCAGAGGAGTGGCGAAACAAATTAAAGCAAATTGTTCTGGCAGTAATGGAGGATGATCTGTAAATCTGTCTTGTGGTTTTATGAGACCTTCGGTGACATTAATTCAACTGCAGAGAATGGAGCGCGACCTGTAAATACGTTTGTGTTGTTCACGAATAAACTGTGCAAACCTTATTTTGTGTCTTTTTTCGTGTCTTACACTTCACAAGTAAAGGTACTCGTCTAAGTCCCGATTAACAAATCACTCACTCACTCACTCACTCACTCACTCATCCTTCATGTCTGTTCACTCACTCACTCATCCTTCTTGTCTGTTCACTCACTCACTCACTCACTCACTCATCCTTCGTGTCTGTTCACTCACTCACTCACTCACTCACTCACTCACTCACTCACTCACCCTGCGTATCTGTTCACTCACTCACTCACTCACTCACTCACTCACCCTGCGTATCTGTTCACTCACTCACTCACCCTGCGTATCTGTTCACTCACTCACTCACTCACTCACTCACTCACTCACTCACTCACTCACTCACCCTGCGTATCTGTTCACTCACTCACTCACTCACTCACCCATTCAATCACACAAGCCCTCACTCACTCACGCCCTCCCTTCGTCGCTTTTCTAACATTTTTTCTTATCAACATGTTACCGTGGTAACATTTTCGTATTTTAGTGCGTTCAATTCATCTCGCCATTCATTTCATTGCTTGCACTTGAACCACAAACACCTACATCATGAGCTTATGGAGTAGTCTACCAGCTGCCAACAAGTCCACACCATCACCGTTCCAGTGCCCAATTTGCAAGAGAGACATTTCTCACGTCGGGACAACTTGAAACGGCACATTGCCTCCATTCACGGTGGACGGTTGACAAACACCACGTCACTGGATTCACTTGTCTCGGGGCCCACTATGACACATGTACCTACGGTTCCTTCAACAAGCTCGACATTCCCGTCTCCATCTCAGGTGACCATGGAGTATACAAAGAAGATGGCTCTGGTCGATCCCCGTATTTTGGAAAACATTCAACCGCAACGTCCTTCGACTGCTAGCCCTATCGAAAGGGTCTTGCAACGACTCGACAATGAAATGCTAGACATACTAGAACGAAACGATATACACGAGAGGGAAAAAGTTGTGTTGTATAACCAGGTGTTGAATCGGTACAACGATCTTTCCGACAAACGTATCCAAGAACCCGTGCGTGTGGTCATCGAAAAAATTCCCAGTGAAGAGAAAAACAAAGTACAACCTGCTAACGAAAATGAAGTCGTCGAAAAGGAGAGTATCGAAAACGAAATCATCGACAGCGTTCCAAAAACTATGAAGCAGAAAGCACGAACACTACTCGATATAATGAAAGGGGCCGTAAGTTGGAACGATCGTGGCGAGATGATGTACAGAAACAAGGCGGTTCCCGGAAGTAATATCGTGGACCTTGTGAATGACGTGTTGAGAAAACGGAAGTCGTTTGAACCGGTGGGATGGGAAACCTTCGCTCGTGGTCTCAAGGATGTCAATACGCCAATGGATTTAGTCGGGAACTCAGATCGTTGGCTTTACATGCAGACAGCATCAGTGGACGATGACGTATCAAAGGAAACCAGCATTCCGTTTGCCAGCGGTCGTCGTCGGCATCGTAGACGACCTGCATCGTCGTGGCGCGCAGCTCATTCGGCGACACCTTTGCAAATCACACGTTGGGAACCTTATTAGTATTACCGATTAGGAATCTACAGGAACAGTGTGCAAGAGATATCATATGTGAAATATTCAAATAAAAATCGTGTTGATGCTATGAACGAGTGTGTTTGTTTTTAGTTTTCATAGTCATCAAGACACACCTCGCTTTTCCCGGTTCACTGACAACAATTGTTTTGTCAACGTTATCAATGTGGATGGTGTTCAATATACCTAAGTGAATTTTGACTTAAGAGTGGTATGTAATGTTTGCATGTAATGTTGGCATGCACGTTCTTGTATTACCTTAATTAAGTAATAACAAAGTCGACACCATATGTGCGTTTGTGAAATGATTTATTCAAACACCCAAGAGAAAGTTTCAATCTTATAAAATCTTGTAAACCTTAACTACATACAAATTGATTTCATATGGTACACACATTGTATTCAGACACCCAAGAGAAAGTATCCCTGTGAATGATATCACATATATTCTTGTTATGAGACACCCAAGAGTAAGTGTCACTATTATAAAATCTTGTAAACCTTAACAACTATATACAAATCGACTCCACATGATACACAGTCACTGATAGACAGTATGCTACACTCTGTGTTTATTTATTTTATGACACGACTTTTGTAGCGATTGAAGTATACAATATACTTTGTTTATTTTCACCAGTGTCCTACTTAAAAAGAAAAAAGCACACCACGGTGATGATGATGATGCAACAATGACGTGTGTGTGTATCGATACACTCTTTATCAATTGACAAGATAGGAGTCGATAAACACAATAGTTCATCACGGCTACATTAAGACCAGATATTACACGGTTATCTCACGAGTGTACCGAACAGTAAATGTGAAATGTGAAATGTACACTCTTTAATAATCGACAAGTAACAAGTAGGAGTCAGTGGTCGATAAACATCATACCTGATCACGGTTACACCAAGACTATATGTTACACAAATACCGAATGTTACACCAATACCGAATGATACACGGGTAGCTCACGAGAAGATTTAGTGGCGTGTCTATTATACCAGACACGGAGAGGTAGAGATTCCATCGGCTTGTACCGGTCGTTTGGAATAAAAATAGGTTAGTGCAGAACGTTCTTGAATATATGTAAAAACTGAAGCATGCTTCACCCGAAACCCTCGATTTTTCCCAACACCACTCTCTTTGGTTTTCAGTACTTTCAAAAACGTGTCTTTGTCAATTTCGTTGTGTCTCTTATTTAGACCTTTCGTGCTGAATTTATCCGTATCACCAAAACTATAATAAGTTTTGCTGCACAAGCCGATGAAACCTCTACCTTCGTATTCGACCTTGAATAGGCCGGGTGTCCTTTTGTCGTGACGCGCACGCGCAATGCAACACGATTTCGAAGGGACCCATTCTTTCCCTTCCATCCGACAAGTGACATAATCGGACGCGTGCGCGTCACAACAAGCAGCGGGGAACCACCGGGACAAGTTTGTAAAGTATTCTTGTCGTTTATCGGTGGTAACACAATCGTCAAAACAAGAAAAAGCTAGACTTAAATATGCGGAATCCGTATCCATCTCGCAATATTGGAAGAGAGGGCGCTGTATATAATAATCTATGAAATCGTAATAAAATTCCAGCATTCTCAATTTTGCATACTGGTAAACCATAAAACCGATTTGAAGAGGGAGATCGTATTTAATGGATTTCTTGTTCATTGTCAATTGGTACACGGATTCCGTAATTGGGTCTAGCTGACGAAAACGATGACTGTTAATACCTTGGCTCACCGTTTTACTATTACAAAAGATAATATCTCTTTGGATATCCTTATTAGTTATACATTTTCCATAGCCACTGTTCCCAAGAAGTTTCATCGTATCACCAATAATGGTCTTGTCCGGGTGCACGTCACCTTCGCGGCGAGCATCCGAGACGGCATTGGCGAAATAGTTGAAACACGGACTGGGTTCGTATTCTAAGACTTGATAAACGTGAGAAACGACCAGTCCGTGTTTCAAATACCATTTTAACAAAGGTGTACCTAAAAGAATTTGTTTACCAAAATACGAAGCCACCAGTGTACGCCGAGGAGTAAATAATATATTGTGCTCTTCGGCGTAAGTTCGCATATAGGGGCCGATGTCGTCACGGGTAATGTCAATGTTTTTGAAAATGGGTTGCATTTCACCAAAATAATCTTTAAGATGATCCGGAACAAAAATGTCGCACTCTACCATACCAAATAGGCGACCTTCAACTACATTTTGCAAAACTTTATCTTGGGTCATTTCCCACTTCAGGTTACGGTGAGGAAATTTTGAATTTAGAAAATTTCTTATTTCGGAATTTTTCCGAATTTCTTTCCATTGACATTCCCACATTTCGATGACCTCGGTATATTTACGCAAATACGTAGTGTTCTTTTTAGTTTCCGATAAGAGATCGGCCATAGACTTCCCGTTGATAGAGTTGGTGTGCTCCACGTTACAAGGACAACCGTGAAAATAGCAACCGTGAAATTGATAAACGGTGCGAGTCTGGGCACACCATCCGTCAACGGGAAGTTTACGATCCCCAATGCGTTTCTCTTCTCCGTTAAATTGATGCCTTATCGTTTTATTTTTTTCGTGAGCTACCCACTCTAGCCATTCAAGAGCCATTTTTCCGTAAACACGTGATGTTTTAGGTCTGAAATTATTTTCTCGGCTACGACGCGTATAACATCCGGTGGGCATATCTTGCGAAAGAGCCCAAAGGTATAATGCATTTGCGTCGTAGCCAACAATAGAACGACAGGGGTGGGCTGAGTCGCCCCTTTCCGATTCACGAAGCCGTGTAACGTCGACTTCGTGATGGCGGTGATATATTATGGACGGGCCCCCGACGATGGCTTTTTTTAACATATCGTGTAAATCCGAATCTTTTTGATTAAACAGACTGAAATAAATATCACGTGGTAATGTGTCGAACATAAATTTCATGGTTAGATCGGGAACGCTAATACCATCTTTAAACATGTCAATGTGGCGCAATTTGTAAAAAGAGAACTGTTTTTTTATAGCTTCAAGGAAAGGAACGACATCTCTGTTGTTGTACCAAATAAGAAAATCACGAAAAGTTTTCATATCGTGATCGCGCCAAATTTGTTCGCAGTATGCGTAATTTTCGTAAGAAATGTCTTCGTTTTTCAAATCGCTGTGAAAAGCTTCCTTTGGAGGAAGGGATTCACAGTCGAGTCTACTTAACGAAGTCACCCACTCGTAGGGAAAGTATCCTTTAGTTTGTACACACCCGTAAGCTTTCAGAAATTTATCGTAACTAAAACCGGGGGCCAAATAATTTATGATGTCCAACAATTTCAAAGTCGCTGTTTTTAAACACATCACATTAGTATGACGCATTACTGTGAACATGATATTTTTAGATTTCTTATTAGATTCGTTCTCGTCCTTCTCGTCACCTACGTCGGTTGTCAGGAAGTGTGGTGTGATATATTTTTTAATGACGTTCAAATCGTATTTTCCGGAATTAAAGCCAATGACGGGTAGTTCTTCAAGAAATCCGTGAAGCTTACCAATTAATTTTTGAAATTTCATCTTCTGTGATAATAGGTAAAGGTGACCCGTCATCTAGAATTTCGTCTAAGTCGGGTTCGAGCATTCTAGCCTCTGGTGATTTAATATCTTTTAGTTGTTGGTTTAATTCATCAAAAACAAACTGATCACGTGTTTTAAGAATTTCGGAAGCGGTATCGCTAATTTCGTAAAGGTAATTTAGAAATCGATCGACTAGTTGGCTCGGCTCACCCTCGCTAATAAAACAGCGTGGTTCCTTGTACCCGGGAACATTGGATGATACACTAACGCTAAGTATTTCGTTTCGAGCCAACTACTCGACCTTTGGAGTATTTACCGGTAAGTTGGCCGTGTCAAAATAAGATTCAAAATCAAAGGTGGCCCGAAACGGATAATACCGGTATTTTTCTTTGACGTCAATACCCAACTCATCAAGTTTCTGAAAAATGGTTTCCTGAACATGAAATATACCACCAGGGAATATTCTCTTCACCTCGACTTCGCAACCTTGTTGGTGTCTTTTTAAGGACTTTAAAGTATGCCAAAGTTTGTCACATTTGATACATTTGAAAGACCGTGTGTACGTTTTAATATCGTGGATATAAGAAAAATGTGTTTCGAAAAGATTCAAATTTAAAGTATCGGGGAATTTACAAGTTGAACGTCTCAGTAAATGACACGCTACCAAGTTCTTGTCGTCGTCGTCGTGATGATCGAGTAATTAATAAACATATATATTGATATGAAAAAGCTTTTCAATGTCATAAAGGTCACTTAACTTAAAACCAGGGAAATGTATCATAGATGGGGCATCTTTTATAGCCTCTTGGTACATGTTATATAATATTTGAACATGAGGCTCGAGATGATAAATATCAGCTCCACGACTTAGTGCGAGAGCACGGAAAAAACAAAGATTATCTTTATAGGGTGACCTGTCGTATCGGGACAAGTCACAGGATAACGAATTTAAACCTTTATTGGTGAGAATATAGTCGGGAAGCACTACACTGCCAGAACCTATAGGGTGATCAGGTATGATGTTTATGTAAAATGTAACATTTGTTACCATTTCACAGATCCATTGAGAATCGGGCCTCTGTCTAATTGCCCAACTTAAAATATCTTTTTCTTCAAACGATTTTAAAAACAACTGAAATTCATCGGCCTTATTAATTAAAGGGGGCCTGTCCAGAAACCTACCCGAAACATTTTTTGAAGAATGAAAATAACGATATTCTTTTGTTTTTTGGTTATATAAAATAAATCCGAAACTTAAATTAATTTTGAAGGCGGTAGTTTGTTCATCAAAAATATTCCACAATGTTGGATGTAATGAGGTTATGTCAGTATCGGATAATCGAATGTTGTAGGTTCTCTGGACGGGCCCCCTACGATAATGTGTACGAATTGTCGACCACTGATTCCTATAATTTTTTTTACAAATTATCAGGTACAAAATCTACAACCTCCGGTGGTACAAGTGGATCTTGTACCAGGAGTAACGGAGAGGGCGGGGGTGAGTGACAGGGTGACGGCCTTTTTGCTTCTAGTGGCGATGTCGGTGAAGATGTCGGTGACGATCTGGTCGGCGCTGACGAACTGGTCGGTGATGACAACCGTCGGCGTTTTCGCGATTTCTACAACAACATATGTTTTTTACAATACAATAGGAGTTTATTGTCCAATAGTAATTCATCGGATAATTTTTTCTTTTGATGAGGGTAGAAAATGAGGATAGAAAATGTTTTGTTAGATTACGTTAATTAAGTTAATAAAAGTGCGAAAGTTGTTCATAACTTGGATAGTGAAACATGTAGTAAAGTATTCAACTAATTAATCACACAAGATTGAAAAACACTGCAATAAAGGCACGTATGACTAGACTGTGAATATAAATATTTTTATGGCGCGGTAGTCAATTGCTTCAGTAGATATGTACGTTAAATACAGACGTAGTCAGTGATAATACCTAACGTTTTAAGAGATTACTCACCGTTGTGCCTTTGGTCACAGACGCAGGCGGCGCAGAGGTAGTTGGGCTATCATCAGCGGCAACGGCAACGCGCTCCTTTTCTTGGCGCTGAAATAAACACACAAGTTGACTGTTAATCATGGTATATAAAAACACAAAGAGATAATGGGCTTTGTAGCAACACCTGAAATAAACACAAGTTGATTTTTAATCGTAGTATTCAAAACATAAAGAGACGGGATTTGTAGCAGCATCTGACAATATTTATAGAATACAATCAAGTTACCATTATTTCTTGAACGAGCGCTTCTCGCCGCTGCTGCTTCTTAATCTTTCTCTGGCATCGCCCCTTGTTGATATGTTGCTGCCAATCTCTTCTCCGAGTGAAGGTACTGCCACACATACAGCACGCGAAGTGTGGCAGCACATCCACTCGGTTGGTCGGTGGCGTCCCGGCAGCAGTTGAGGCCGGGGCCGGGGCTGTCCCAGTAGCTCTCGGGGTTGGTTGCATCTTAGGAGGCACAGGCCCGTTGATGAATTTCTACAACAATAATTAAATATTACAGACACAATGATAGGGAAAATATGACCAAAAGTCACGTGACCACAAGTACGTTGGTTAGAAGTCGATAGGAAGATGATAAGTATATATGGAGGCAATGTCTCGATAGGAATAGGTTGGGAGAAGGTATGTTGACAGGAAGTATGTATGAGCCGCCATTTTATTCGATGTAAACATACAAAGGGACGCTATTTTGACGGAAGTAAACAAAATACAGGGACGCCATTTTGACGGAAGTAAACAATATACAGGGATGCCATTTTGACGGAAGTAAACATATACAGTGGCGCCGTTTTGACGGAAGTAAACAATATACAGGGACGTCATTTTAACGGAAGTAAACAAAATACAGGGACACCATTTTATTCGAAGTAAACATATACAGTGGCGCCATTTTAACGGAAGTAAACAATATACAGGGACGCCATTTTGACGGAAGTAAACAAAATACATGTAAACAATATATAGGGACGCCATTTTAGCGGAAGTAAACAAAATACATGTAAACAATACACAGGGACGCCATTTTAACAGAAGTTTTTTAAAGAGACGAATTTTAGGGGAATTCATTCAGAAAGCATGGTTTTAGAGGGAAGTAAACAAAGACGTGAACGCCGTTTTAGTGAAAAAATACATAGAGAGCCACCTTTTTGGTGGGAAGAAGGTAGGAGCCGCCATTTTAGACGAAAGTGTATAATAACGCAATATAAAGTTTAACTCACCACCAACGCGTCCAGCTCGGCCTCCTCGGCCGTTCTTTTTGGCCGGCCGCAACTACCGTGGGCGACGTGACGCTTCCAACTGTTCCGCCGTGTGAAATGTGTCTTACACGACGGACAGGTGAAGGGAGCAAGGGGGGGGGGAGGACCCGTAGGGATCTCACAGTCGACATTCTAAATGTACGAAGGATTGTTATTAGACGTTTTTATCAGTATCTTAATGCTAGATAATTATACACACGAAAAAATTGTGAAATATAATAATATTAATACACAGTCGACGTTCTAAATGTACGAAGGATTGTTATTAGACGTTTTTATCAGTGTCTTAATGCTAGATAATTATACACACGAAAAAATTGTGAAATATAATAATATTAATAATAAACACTTACCACCTGGGATGGTGGTTGGGCTGGTGCCAATGGTATCAGGGCTGTCGCAGGGACGGACGCCGGTAGCGGAGGAAAGGCCTCCCTGTACGTGATGGGGGTCAACCCCGCTGTCCTGGCCGTAATGGCCTGCGGCCCTCTGGCCGCCTTAGCGTAGCTCCATCCAAAACGAGTGAAATTAGCCATGACGATGTCAAATGACGAATGACAAGCTGATCGTCTCCACGGCCTTATATAGACACACTTTGAACGTAAAGGTCACGTGGGCGTGCCGAAAGATTATGGATTGTAGGATAGTACATTAAGGTCACGTGGGCGTGCCGAAAGATCACCGACTGCAGAATAGAAAATTCAAAAGCACGGACTACAGAGTAGAAAGTACAAAAAAGCACCGACCGCAGAGTAGAAAGTAACTCTCAAATTGTCTCTCAAAGTAGCTCTCAAACTAAAGAGCTCTCAAAGTACCTCTCAAAGCACCTCTCAAAATAAGGAGCTCTCAAAATAGCTCTCCAACTTTGGTCAGGAAAAAATCCGCCAGGTGGCGCTACTGGTCGAACCATTTAGTTACGAAAAAATTCGCTAGGAGCGCTACTTGTACTATTTTTAGTTTAGAAAATTTTCGCTGGGGGCGCTGCTGGTCAAACTATTTCAGTTCCAGAAAATTCCGCTATGCGGTGCTATTTTAGTTCCGAAAAATTTCGGCAGGTGGCGCTGTTTTAGTTTTGCCGGGGAATATTTAGTTCACCAACTATCCGCCAGGGGCGCTATTCTAGTTGTGGTGGGAAATATTTAGTTCACCAACTATCCGTCAGGGGGAGCTATTTTAAATCACCAACTATCCGCCAGGGGCGCTGTTCAAGTTTTTTTGGGATTTTTTTTTTTGCGGGACATAATTTTAGTTCACCAACTATCCGTCAGGGACGCTATTTTTGCTATTTTAGTTTTGGCGGGAAATATTTAGTTCACCAACTATCCGCCAGGGGCGCAGTTTTAGTTTTGGCGGGAAATAGTTTAGTTCCGAAAAATTTCGACAGGGGGCGCTGCGGGATCAACGTATTTTAGTTCCAAAAATTCCGCCAGGGGCGCTGTCTCGTTTTGGCGGGAAATATTTCAGTTCACCAACTATCCGCCAGTAGTTCCGAAAAATTCCGACAGGGGGCGCTATTTTAGTTTTGGCGGGAAATATTTCAGTTCACCAACTATCCGTCAGGGAAATATTTTAGTTCCGGAAAATTCCGCTAGGTGGAACTATTTTAGTTCCAAAAAATTGACCTTGACCTTTTGACCTTGACCTACATCCGGGTACTTTTTGCACTTGCACCGCGGCGCGACACCCTGCGCGGTAAGGGACCTCCTTTACTACTGCCGTATTCGCCGGTACATGTCATTTTCATATTACTAAAACTATTGCAACAGCGCTTGTTAGCAGCAGACTTGACTATTGCAATTCCCTCTTTTATAACATCGCTAACAAGGATATCACAAAATTTCAGCGTGTCGAAAATTGTCTAGCAATGTAGTTACGAGATCTCCTCGTTTTTCTCACTCTGTAACACTTTGAAGTCTTTTCAATGGCTTCCTGTAAGATATCGTATAATATTTAAGATATGTGCCATTACATACCAGGCATTCATTGGTTACTCATTGCTTACTCCTGTAAACAAACCTATCCAGCTTCGATCATCTAGTTCTGACCTATTTTTTGTTCCTAAAATCAACACTAATATCGGAACTAGGGCTTCTTCTGTTGCTGCGCCAACTCTTTGGAATATGCACTGTAATATATTACTATTACTTTGTTTCCGGGCCGCAGGTTGCCGACCCCTGTCCTACGCCATATATGGGAGTTAGCAGAATCAGTTTTAATTTGTCCTAGTAACTGGTCGCGACTGTGCCACCCGTTAGAACAGTCAGACGCCTGCATCCCATATCAAAGAAAAAGGGCGACTGAATGGAATCCATACATAATGGCCCGTTCAATAATTCTGACAAGTGGCTGAGAGGTAATGTATATTCAAGTAATCATTTCTACTTCCCAATCCAAAATCCAAACAGCCGAATCTTGAAAGGCACTCCTCCGTTCTCGCTGTCGGTTCATCACATCGGAAGACGGGGAGTGCTGTTTTGAAGATTTTTCGCGGCGACGTTCACAATGTGGAAGCTCACCAACGACGTCGGTTTGCACCACCCCTCCATTGAGGCTCGCCAAATACTTCAATTTGCACCCCTTACCCTCTATGCTCGCCACAAAAACACCTTCAGGCTCACAAAAACATCAAATTCGATTCAAAATGCACCCCTTCCCTAAATATAGAGGCTAGTATTACCTCCAGTCCTCCACCATAAAATGTACACCCCTTTCTTAAATGGTGTGGGCTAATCTTAATCCTTCCACCAAAAAAATCGGGGATGGGGGCTTAGCTACCCCTACCACAAGCCCAACCGTTTCCGGCGCCAGTGCAATTGTCGTGTTTTCGGATATCTACAAAACTGACACAGTTCGAAGAACGACGAATTTGAAAAGGCTTACCAGTATTGGACGAAAGTTCGACAGTGTTTGCTTAAGATGTTGATCGATCAACATATGCGCCATGTAAATGTAGGGCGATGTGTGCCTCAGGCAGCAGTTATATAATTGTCGTGGCTTTCTACAGAAGCATTATAAATACCATTTCGGATAAGGCACCGAGTCGATGACAGATAGTGGTCTGTCAAAATTACAACACAATGAATCGTGGAGCAATATGACTCGACGATCAGTCGGTGTCTTGTGTTACCCGCTGATGCCAAGACAAAAGATTCCCTAAGGGCGAACGTTTATGCAACAAAACCCTTCATTATGCGACGCAGTAGAAACAATAATGCACAAACCTCTTGTTTATTAAGTCCATAAGATGTCAACAACGGAAAAACCCACCACGTTTGACAAGATAAAAATCCCCCGACTGAAACATAGTATGGTTAAAAGCAGTTATTCACTTGGGGTAGGCAAATCTCACAAATCTAGTCACTCTTGGTTATATCCGAATCCTTTGAACGTCACTACTTCTAATGTACGTTCCCATCATACATGTCACAAATATATATATATATATATATATGTATATATATATATATAAAACTACGTCTCACACGCCTATAATCATGCTTAACGCAACGAGTATCTCGCCAAAGAAACGGTAACCTGTCAAATGGGGGCACCAGAGACAACACGTAGCTAAGACGTATGTAAATACAGTTTGTTTCATGTCGTATGGCACTAAATTTGTCGCCTATCGCCCCATATCTTGCTACTCACTTATGCACACTCGCAAACTCACCTGATAATTGGTTGGTCAGTAAACTCTAATATATCACAGTAGGTTTAACTCGGATCAGTGACAAGCTACACACGAAAAATCTGTGCTAACAGCAATTTGACGTCAGCGAACTGTCTGGTTCGCAGAGCTTAGAAATGAACGTAAGCGTTTTTTGGCGCGTGCAGTCACGCGTCTCGGCGCAAGCCTTGTCCGCAGTCACACGCGTCGGCCTAGCGAACTGTTGTGTAATCCACCCGTCATTGTGGTTCTGTTAGAGGGAGTGACGCGGCGGGTCAAGTGCCGGGGGTTCGATCTCCTCGGGTCACATGCTCACATTCCAAGGGAGGGGGATATGTGTAGGAGACGATACAAAAATTAGAAGATTGTTACATCACTATCAATAATTTTCCTCTGTAACGGATGGTCTCAAAAAATCGCAAAGTCCAAAAAACGTTATTCGCTTAGTATTGATTCAACATATATCCCATACACTACATATCACCTTCCTCAACTCCCTATAAACTTGTTTTCACATAATATGCCATTTTTAAGATAAAACGGCGCAACAGACGAACAGTTGTATCCGCGGGACTCGCGGTTTTTAATTCGCTGATTGGTTGGACGGGAGAATCAAGGGAATCACATTGTCGAGCGGGTGACGTGTCGTTTTGTTAACAGTTTGGGGCGTCTGTAAACTGCGGAACGCGGCACCGATGTGAAATCTCTCTTGCATTTGGTGTGTGCTTTGAATCAGACTTATACTTCACGCATAGTTAAATATTCATGTAATACATGCTGTCCAGCAATACGAAGGCATAATATATAGATTAAGTTACACTTTTGTGATACGGAACGTCGATGGAACGATTGATACCTACCGGCGGTTCCGGCAATCACTAGCGAAATGTCACCGTTTTTCCATCGCATAGAAACATACCTTAATCTCGATAGTATGTCTTCATATTGCCAGACAGATTGTATTACATGGATATTTAAGTACAGCTGTATATATGAAGTATCAATCTGATGCGAAGCAAACGTCGAATGTTAGAGAGATTTTTATATCCATTCCGCGTTGTTCCGCCTCGTTCCGCCGTTTACAGAGCTCCGACATTTTGGAACATCAACAATAACATGAACACATGTCATGTTCGATGTTGTCTAGGCAAAGTCAAGACGTTATTAATCGTGTTATTTATATCAAATACGTCATGTTCAGTAACAATTAATGCCGTGAGATCATAGCGTTATATGTGTTTAAGAATCATCGTTTCACAAGATTTGTAGTAGCATGCGTCAATAACAAGGAAAATCTACTCTAGCTTCCAAGTCAAGACAAAACGAAGTAACATTGATTATTGTTGTGTGCACTGACAATTCAGTATCCCTTTCATATTGTGTAATTTGTTCCATTCTGTTTAAATGCATCGGTGAAAGTTTATATTGAAATGCAACTATAATTGTTATAAACCTGGTTGGCTTGTCATCATTCATTGTAGTGGAAACAATATTGCATTGCCACGGAATTGCGCGACGGGCGAAATTGGGACACTCTAGATGTATACCGTTCCGACAGTAAGGTTAATGGAAATCATTATGAGTATACCGTGGCGTGAATAATACTTTGAGCAAGATTGTGACAGTGTGCCTACTGGCCCATACATGTAGCCCAGGTTGTCATAACATTAATTTAGATTTGTTTGTTTTGGAGGTGTTTACTGTTAGTGCATTGACACATTACATTTATTGTACAGTATAAATGTAGGCCTAATTTTACCAGAATACAGTTGGTGGAAATAAAATACTAGTCTTATTTCATTATATCAATTATATTATTAAATGTAACCATTATCATGTAATTGTAATAATGTTTACTTCCCAGAAATATATAAATCACAATTGATTACACTCATATTCTAAGTTATCATACATTTCAATCAATCGTATTTACTTGTGCATGTAATTATGATTACATCAATAGCTTAGTCATCGTCTGTACATCTTTAACAACTTTCTGGTTGGTACCATATATCGGATAACAACAGCTGCAGACAAATGTGACATAATCGGTATACCCATATTTGACTCCTTGCATTGTAGTTGAAACCTAGGCAACTTTCAAATAGGCCAACAGTTACACGATTACTACTACAGACAAATATTATTTCATATACTGTATGCTACGAACACAATCTGACCAAAGAATAACACTCATAACAAATGTACTTATTATTCTGTGTTATATGAGCTACCTGTGTAATATGGTGTACTTAATGTATCTCATGTGGAGGGAGGGAACAAAAAATCAGGCAAAATTAAATAAACAATGACATATGGCAAAGAAAAGCTTTTTATCAAATTATTATAATGATTTATATTTATTTCACAATTCCTGCAAATACAAACAATCTATAAAACAATGTAATAATACTGTGTAAAATGTTGCAGATCAGTCATTAATAGGGGGGAGTTTCAAAAATAACAACAATATTACACACAAAAACAGCATGATAAAATGCATCTAAAAATAAATTATTTACATGACAAGTGAAAGAACACAAATTACAATTAAATATAGCAGGTTAATTATACACCACCAAGTTGTTATGCTTGTAAAATATAAATTTACTAACATAAATGTAAGTTTGTTTATAGCACAGTATCCCGACCTCAGTACTCAATGCTCTTTACACTTTACTCCCTGGCAGACCTGTTCAATCGAACACCATTTCGACTTTTCTGGGAAGCATTTGTTTTTGTGGCGAGCGTCAATGCAGGTGGAAATGTAAATTTTATGAGACGATTAATATGTATTTTTGTCGACTGTGAAAGGTGTGTGTAATTGAAGGGCATACATCTTCGGATGTCACCATTCCGGCCGAGTCAGCGGAGAGAAGCTGGAGAAAGTAAACTGACAGCAGCGACGCGACATAAAAATATATTTTTTAACAGCACTGTCCCCCCGTGTTCGGATGGCATGAGTTCGTAGCCGAGACAGCGAAGATGCTGAAGTTACAGCGGCACAGCGGCGAAACATTTCCAAAAGCACACCCCTCCCCCAGTCTTCCGATGTCAAAGTCAAGCCAACCGAGACAGCCACAAGGTGTGAAGGCTGATGTGAAGATATGCGGCGGCGGGGCGGCGAATTTTTTAGTGGTGCTGAACCTCCGGTTGCCCCCCCCCCGATACGAATTTCGACACGACATGTGATTTCACATGTTCTGAATGTTAATTCACATGTTTCAACTGGTTCAATTCACGTGTTTTCCGTACATGAATTCACGAGATTCTGTGAACAAATTTCAAGGTGAAAACACATGTTTCGACACGTGTTTATCTGGTTCACCGCACGTGAAATCACGTAAAATTACGAGTTTCTGTGGGTCTACGTGAATTCACGAGATTCTGTGAACAACTTTCCACGAAAAAGCCGTGTCTTATGCACATGTTGTAAAAGGCTCATAACTCGTGAAATCAAATGCTGGCGTACGTGAGGTCATGAAAATCTGTAAAGACGTTTTCCCGTGAAAACACGTGTTCAAGACACGCGTTTTAATGTTTTCCCCGATACGTGAAATCACATGTTACAAATGGCTCGTTTCATTTGTTGGCGTACGTGAATTCACTATATTATGTGAATACTTCCCTGTGAAAACACGTGTACCTATATGTGTTTGTCTGTGAACACCTATTGCCGTGAAAACACGTGTCCGAGACACGTATTTCAATTGGTGACATTGACATTGCCCTTTTATGTTAATGTTGGTATAATTAGTTCTGGTTGGTAGTCCGTCGTATCCGACGATGACGATGCTGTGCTAGTAATATTTGGTGTGTGTCCTGAAGTGGCTATGTAGGCCGATTTTGGACGCACATAGTCTCTTGCAAATCGGGCAAGGGAAGCCCGTTGTAGCTAGTGCTGATGATGCTGCTGCCCGGTGTCGTCTGTCCCTGTCATCATGCAGGCGTTGGCAGCGTCTTTCCTCAAAGACCTGGCAGGCAGTTCTGGTGAGAGCTCGCCATTGACTTCTGTCAGCTGCTGCGCTCTCGAGTTCTTTTGGACGGATGCCACTGTACTGGAGGTCGGCCTTGATGCCGTCCTTGTATCGCTTGCGGGGACGTCCCTGGTGCATGTGGCTTTCAGAGAGCTCGCCGTAGAGAAGCTGTCGAGGGATCCTTGTCTCATCCATACGGATGACATACCCGGTCCATCGTAGCTGGGCTCTCATAATCATCACCTCGATGCTAGTGGTCTGCGCTCTCTCAAGCACCTTAAGGTGTGTCACCCTGTCTTGTCAGCGGATATGAAGTATAGACCTGAGGTTGCGCATGTGGAAAGGTTTCGGCTTCTTGATGTGGCGCCTGTATGGTGTCCATGTCTCACAACCATAAAGGAGAGATAAGAGGACGACGCCTCTATATACCAGCAATTTACTTGACCGCTGGATGTGGTGTTGACTCAACACCTTGGTGCGCAAGCGACCAAGTGCCTGGCTGGCCTTACAGATCCTTGCGTCGATCTATTTATCCAAGGGCCCGTCACTTGATATGGTGCTGCCAAGGGACTTGAAGCTCTCCACTGCCTTTAGCTGTGTGCCATTGATGGAGACTGTGGGAGCAGGTGCTGTGATGTTAGGGGCAGGCTGATGGAGGACCTGCGTCGTACCAAGACTGATAGTTAGGCCAAACAGTTTAGACGCCTCTGCAAACTTGTTGAGTATGAACTGCAGATGACTCTCCTTGTGTGTCATGAGGGCACAGTCGTCAACAAAGAGTGCCTCGAGAATGAGTCGTTGCAGTGTTTTGGTCCTAGCAACAAGGCAGCGGTGATCTAACAGTGAACCGTCTAGCCGATACTTCAGGTATACATCAATGTCCAAATCTCTTACGGCATAGTTCAAGACGCACGTAAAGAATAGGTTGAAGAGAACTGGAGCACGAACACAACCTTGGTTGACTCAGTTTGAAATGTCAAATGGGGCTGAGGCTGCGCCGTCTGAGAGCACTTCACCTGTCATGTTATCATGAAATAGCCGGATGATGTGGACAAACTTCCTTGGGCAACCACGTTTTGCCAGGATTGTCCACAGCGCTGTCCCGTTGACAGTGTCAAAGGCCTTGGTGAGGTCTATCAATACAGCAAATAGATCCATATTCTGCTCAATGCATTTTTCCTGTACTTGTCTGACTGCAAAGACCATGTCTACTGTGCTACGGCCAGGTTGAAATACGCACTGTGCTTCTGGAAGGTTTGCCTCAAAGACACTGGCTATGAGTCGGTTCAGAACGATGCGGACAATAATTTTCCCAGCAGTGGACAGGAGCGATATTCCTCTGTAGTTGCCACTGTCTGCTTTGTTGCCCTTGTTCTTATAGAGGGAAACTAAAGTAGCATTACGAAGGTCCTGTGGCATGTCTGCATCTTCCCAGATGCTGGTTACGATGTCATGAAAGGCCTCAAGTGTTGTTGGACTCGCTGCCTTGTAAATTTAAGCTTGGGTCCCGTCCTTTCCTGGAGCCTTTCCTGCACTCATCTGATTGAAGGCTTTTTCATTTCGTCCAGAGTGGGAGGAAGATCGAGGTCTTCTATGATGGGTTGCTGGGGTATGGAGTGAAGGGCTTCTTCACTCACTGTTGAAGGACAGTTGAGGAGGTTGCTAAAGTATTCTCTCCACCTCTCGTTGATACCAGCCCTGTCTTTGATTAGGGTGGTGCCATCTGCTGAAAGAAGTGGAGTGGCGCTGGACTGTAATGGTCCGTACACAGACATGATGGCACTGAAGAACATCTTTGCGTTGTGAGCTTCAGCGTAATGTTCCACTTCCTCTGCTTTCCTCTGCCACCAGTTATCCTGCATCTGATGAAGGTCTCTCTGCGTTTTGCTCTGCAGGTGTCTGTAGCGGTCTTTCTTGGAAGCCGAGGAAGGGTCATTCTGCCATTCTAGGTACACTTTGTTCTTTTTATCCAGCGTCTTGCAGATTTCTTCGTTGTTTTCATCGAACCAGTCCTGGTGTGTCTTCTTTTTCGGTCCGAGAGTTGACTTTGCTGAGTCCGTCACCATCTGCTTGAACTGGGTTCATTTCTATGTGGTGTTGCCAGTAAGTTGTCCGTCGGACATCAGCCTGTCATCAAGGTCAACATGGAATTATTCGCGGTAACGTTGGTGTTTCAGCCTGGCTGTGTTGAAGGCATATTTGGTCGACTTTGGATGCTTGCGCTGAAGTGGGGCAATGTGCAGCCGGAGGACTGTCCTGACCAATCGGTGATCCGTCCAGCACTCTGCTCCCCGCATGGCCCTTGTGATCTTCACATCCTGGATATTGCGCCTTCTTACGATGACATAGTCTATCATGTGCCATTGCTTAGACCTGGAGTGCATCCAGTTTGTTTTGTACTTATCGGCCTGCCAGAGTGTTTGTGATGGTTAAGTCGTTCTCCTCACACATGCGCAAAAGGAGGAGAGAGTTTTCACTGCTATGCCAACTCCGTGAATTCTGGCCTCATTTTTCGCCTTGCTTTTCCAAAAGAAGGTGTAGCCGCCGCCCGGTTCCCTCACGCAGCCCTCCTTTGCAAGTCTTGCAGGCCCAGAGCCGATATATCAATATTATAACGCTGCAGCTGTCTTGCAATAAGGGCAGTCCTTTTTTCTGGTCTTGCAGTGTCAGCTTTACGAGAAGGAGTCTTCTTGTGTTTCTTTGTTTTCAACCGCTAGAATGGGTTGAACTGCCAGCCGCGGTATGCTGGCCAGTTGTAGTAGGGCAGGCAATCTTTAGGCCACCTTTTCTTTTTCTAGGCCCCTCCCTTACAAAGGGTGAGCAGTGCTGTCCTAAAAAGGGCTGCTCAGTCGCCTGCTCAGCTGCCGGACTCCTCCGCTGACAGATGTACAGAGTCAAACGACCTCTTGCCTACAAGCCGCCTACGTGCAGGTTTGGGACTATGACTCACAGTGATCACCTCCACCTGTCGCTTTGCCCCTCCCCCCGTCGCCGCAGGGCTTGATAAAGAAAAGATGATAGATGAGATGGTGTCGAATTATGAGTACCACACACCTGTGATTGCTTTTAAAATGGGAAGGCCGTTGTACAGAGGTGGTGCCACTGATCGGCCGCAGAAGCCGGGTTTCAGTGGCCCAGTAGGTTGGTACGGCTGAAGACTTCCTTGACTGCAGTGCATGGCCATGACATTTTCCGTGCTCTGCCATGCCTTACGCACTCCACAGTGCACTATTTCGCCTTCTTAGCCGTTGAACCTAAACTTCATTTCCTCCGCCCAATCCGCCGCAACAGTCTTCGCATGCTGGGTGAGCAGGTTCCTAACTCACCGAGGGTTTGAGGCCCGTCGATTACCCTCACCTGGTTTTGCTTGCCTGTCGAGGCAGTTTGCCGGGGTGTGGCCGCTGCGCATGCTACAGCTACTTGGAGCCACATGTGAGAGTTGGGTGCCAGGTAGGAACAAAAGCGGACGAGCTACTCCGAAGGACACGACATGCTTCCCCGTCAGAGGTACTATCCCTCCCTGACTCCCACACAGCCCTGTTAATGTTAGTATAATTAGATACATGTAAACGGTAGTAGAGGGTCATTTGACAAGGCTTGCAAATAGTTTGTTTCAATAATAATTTGTTTCACGCAAATAACCGCATAATGAGTAAAATAAAATAAAATGCCCATAGGTAATTCTCCTTATTCTCCTTTTGTGTCACTGTCATTCTGAAATTTAAGTTGGCGGACCTCCACAAGCGCTCACATGTATCTAAGACACACCTGTATTAGCATAGATGGGTATTGTCAATGATGAGCGCTCCAGACATCGTTATAGACATGTAGGAAATTGTTTAAAATGTTATAATGAAAAATGAGTGCAATTTGCATGGTGGGCAGCCATATGGAATTTGGTAAACGTATCTTGCTTAGACAAATTGCCACCCTAATTTTTGGGACCTTTATGCAGATGCAAAATCAACTGAAAGTTTGCTTTTAACAATGATTCTGCATGAAAGCATTTGTTTGTGA
Organism: Paraescarpia echinospica; assembly: GCA_020002185.1. Lineage (NCBI taxonomy): Eukaryota > Metazoa > Annelida > Polychaeta > Sabellida > Siboglinidae > Paraescarpia > Paraescarpia echinospica. The sequence goes on from CM034540.1 coordinate 24,559,209, forward strand.
TCTATTGGCCTTACACTACACTACACTACACCCTTGTCGTTCATACTCAAGCTCGGCCAAGACGGTAACGTCAAGACAAAACGTTTGTTATCCCAGCTATAAATCGTATCCATTGGTCAACTTTCAATTTACCGATTTAGTTTATGTCCACTCACAGTTAATAAAATAATGCTTCTTCGTTCGTTTTCTGGCACCACTAGTTATAAGGTAAGTCCGTAACGGTTCACGAAATCACTCAAACTGCGCTCTATGACGTCATAGTTCCTATCTTTTAATATGGGCGCATTTTGCTGATTTGCCGTGCACGAGCAGTGACCCGATCACGTATCTTTTTTTGGTCGTTCGTTGGACTGTCAGTAGGAGGACGACCAAAGGACAATCAATGACAAATAGGCGGGAATCCCCAGTTGAATATGCGTGTCTTTTTCTTGAAGTTTTTGTGATTGTTTATTTCTTGTGAGATGATGACGTGATGGATACTGTGTGAAAACTGGAGGTTGAGGACCCCCCTTAGTTGTTGGCGCCACCTATGCGATTGTGTTGTATTATTTTATTCAAGAAGTTTCTGTGTGAAAGAATGTAGGTGAATTAGATGACGGATATGGTGGCGTCGGCTTTGGGTCGGTTGAGATAATTGGTGAGGCCTATTGGTTTTGTTGTTGGTAAAGACTCATTCTATACGTTTCGATATGATAAAATGAAGGACGATGGGGGTCCGTTAGTTGTTGGCACCACCTACCTGTTATAGCGGCAACTGGCAACTTACCGCCGTTTTGCGGTGGAGAGAGCGAGCCATGTTATGCTTGGAGCGGCGGGTAGAATTGAGGTATGTAGTAAGGCGTGATGAATGAGAGGTTTTAGGAATTCGCCGAATCGGTATCTATTCGACTTGGTGTGTGTAGGAACTGGGATAATTATATGCCTGTGTTATAGTGGAGTGGAAAAATCCCCGCTAAGTAAAAGCGTCGATCGACGCGTTGTTATTTTTTTGGTAAGCGGTGGTCGTCGGCCGAGCGCGCGCGCGTGCCGGGCAACATGCTATCGTTTATAACGGCGGGCCGATGGCTTTTACTGGTAGATCGGACGTGTTCTATATACGGGAATCTGCAATGGTATGCTTTTTTTTATGGTCGTGTGTGATGGTTTCGGTCTGTGTGACTCTGTGGTGTGATTTTTGTGGCGAGAAATCCGATAAGCGATTTCAAGGAGACGAGAAATGTGTTATTTTTTGAGTGAGATGGGCTGTTGTGGCGTTATTGAGAAGTGCTTGGATGTTCGGCGTGTTTTTAAACGATTATTGGATGTCGGTTTTATGGTGAAGGAAAAACCGAATAATGATAAGCGAATTTAACGAAACAAAAAAGCCTTATTTTTTAAGATTCCACTTGTCGAAAAAACAACCGACGCTTATTAGATTAAGAACGACATAAGCTAAGACAATAAGTGTATTTTTAAATGTCATAACAACAAAAAACCGATAATTACGGTCGACTAAAATGTTTCGTTCGTTACAGCAAACAACCAAATAACACGGGCGCTGTTCGCGCAAACTCTTTCTTCGACAGCGAGGTGGACGCCGATTGGGAGCGCTAGTCGCTCATCGCTGTGTCCTCCTACACGAGTAGAGGGGCCGTAGTGACCCCGTCGTCGAGTACGCGTACGCGATGATGACCTTGTCAGCGTCTGCGTCCTCCCGCGTGCCGCACCGAAGACACCAAGTCGCCGAACCGACGCAAGCTCGGTTTTTTATCGTATTCGACGATCTGATGCACGCGATCGACGACGAGCCCGTGCTCCAGGTACTAAAAATTTCTAATACCGAAAAATGTGCAAGTATCGAAAAAAGTTACGACTTTCAAAAATGTTTAAGTACCAAAAAAGTATAGGTACCGAAACATTTCCAAGTCGTAACTTTTACAAATTTCTAAGTACCAACTTTAAAAAAACATCATAAGTTTCGACTTTATAAAAAAAACATTCTAAGTACCCAAATATTTCAAAGTACCAAACAATGTTTAAATATCGAAAAATGTCGTACCGAAACATTTCTGAGTACCGAAACATTTCTATGTCTTGACTTAGAAAAAATTCTATGTACCAAAAAATTGCTGAAACGACGGAATCGCTGAAACGACGGAAGCACGGCTTCGGATCGTACTCGTCGATCTGGTACACGCGATCGACGACGAGTCCGTGCTCCAGGTACCATCGCAGGAGGGGCGTGGCGATGAGGATTCGGCTACCGATGAAACTCCCACGACAGGTAGGCCTTCACCGGTCGGTTCGAATCCCCGGCTGTAGCGAAGCACCGCGCTGACTCGTTCCCGGGGACGTTCGACGCTAGGCTCACGCTCAAAAGCTCGTGCCGGCATAGCCACTGGCGTTTGTCACTGTTCGACGGCTATCCATAGGTGTCGATGTAGCACTCAAAATCGAACGCCGCCCTGTACGGTAATAGCGCAAGGTCTGAAGCACGTTGACACCTTCGTCCTCGAGTTGTTGGAAGACGGACGGTTTCGGATGGTAGATACTGCCGGGATAGGTGTATCGGACGCCTCCGTCGCATGTGCGTTCGTGTCTCCGGAGAAACGACCACGTCATCCACAGCGAGTCGCCGCATTTGCTGCAGCGATAAGAGCGACATTACATCTTCACATCTCGTATGTAGGAATAGTGAGCGTCCTATAGATTCATGTTCTGGGTGACCGGGTAGCGGCACATCGATCGCCGGACTAATTCCGCACTCGTCTTCCTGTCGTCCGGTTCGACCAGACGGTACACGACCACGTTCGTTTGGAAGACGGTCTCCATCCGGTCGAGTTCGTCTAGCGTGAGACCGCCGAAGGAGTGCGCGTCTACCGGCTTGACAAACCCCTCGTTGTAGTAGACATAGAGTGCTGCCGTCGCCGTCGCCGTCGCTGTCTCCAATCGCGCACGTCGCGATCTCGACTCAAGGCCAGAGAGCGGAAGCGACACAGATGGTTGGTGTTGGGGCTGCCGGTGGGGTTGACGTTCTCGAGGCTTATGATCGCTCTGTTGTTGCTCACGTACCCGGGGAGTCTCACATCGATACATCCGATGGGGTGACGGACGATAGCATTGAGGAAGAAGGTGGCGTCAGTCACCAGTTCGGCCGTTCAAGCCGAGTCGGGACGCTGGGTGATAACATACTGCAGGACTTCGGGTGGCCGTGTACGATCGAGGCATGCCTCGAAATCATTGGCGTTGGTGACGAGAACGGGTTGCTCCAGGAATCGAGTGCAGCAGTTACACGACGAGTGTTAGTACCTATAGCGTCCCGGCTCCTTGTGTCGCAGAACGAATCCGAAGCTGATATTGATTTTGAAGGCATGCGCCTGTTCTTCGAACACGCCGCGCAGTCGGCCTTCTAGACCGCGCGTGTCCAAACCGGTCAGGCGAAACTCATACCGACTCTATACAGGACCGATAACCGTCGACGTCCGTATCGACGACCAATTCTCGAGGACGATTCGACGTATGCCCTCTGACACGGCGTCTTTGTCCGGTGCAGGCGCGTTAGCAGTGCATCAAAACAGCTGACGGTGCACAAACAAGTCCTGACACATCTAGCGAAGATGGTAACGGGCATGCGTAGTTCGTCAGAAAAAACAAACAAATCCACTCACGCTCTCAGATAGCGTCGGTTGTTTTATTTTGACGGACAGAGTTTAGACAAAATAACGCATTTCTTGTTTCTTTAAATTCGCTTATAATTGTAGAATTTGTTGCGTTAAAAATGACGCCACAGTGTTAGCCGATGATACCCGTAGTTTGAAATAATATGTTAATAGCCATTTTCGATATTTGACGCACCCGTTGTATAAAATGTCCCCCATTCCCCCATTCCCCAATCATCTCCCCGTTCAAGACCGGTCGCATATGCTCACGTCAGCCGACGACGACGAGGAGTTTCCAAGCGCGCTCTCGCGCACGGTCGAATAACAGAAAATAAGGTATTTGTTGGTTAGTTATATTCGATTATCATTATCTGTTTTTTTCCCTCACCATAAATCCGAGTCTTTTAAAAACAAGCCGGACGTCCAAGCACTTCTTCGTAACACCACAACGGCCCACTTCACAAAAAACACATTTCTTGTCTCGTTCAACTCGCTTATCGGTTTTATTGCCATAAAACTCACAACACAGAGTCACCCAGACCGAAACCATCACACACGACCATAGAAAAAACAAGTATACAATTGCAGATTCCCGTATATAGAACACGTCCGATCTACCAGTTGAAACCACCGGCCCGCCGACACAAACGATAACACGTCGCCCTGCACGCGCGCGCGTTCGGCCGACGACCACCGCTTACCCGAACAAAATAACAATGCGTCGATCGTTGCTTTTACTTAGATGGGATTTTTCCACTCCACTATAACACAGGCCTATACATATTTCAGCTCCTACACTCACCACATCGAGTAGATACCGATTCGGCGAATTCCTAAAACCTCTCATTCATCACGCCTTACTACACACCTCAATTCTACTCGCCGCTCCAACATAATACCGGTCGCTCTCCTCATCACACAACATCGGTAACTCGTCAGTTGCCACTAAAACAGGTAGGTGGCACCAACAACTAACGGACCTCCTCTCATTGTCTTCGATTTTCTCACACCGAAACTTCTTGAATAAGCCCTAACCAACAACAAAACCCGTAGGCGGCACCAGTGATCTCAACCGACCCAAAGGCGGCGTCACCATAACCGTCATCTAATCCACCTACATTCTTTCAAACAAAAACTTCTAAAAATTAAAATAATACAACAAAAGCCCATAGGTGGCGCCAACAACTAAGAGAGCCCCCATCAACCTCCAGTTTTCACACAGTACTTATCACGTCATCATCTCACAAGAAATAAAAAACAACATAAACGTCTAGAAAAAGACACCCATATTCAACTGGAGATTCCCGCCTATTGGTCATTCATCGTCCTTTGATGATCCCCCTACTGAACGTCCAAGAAAAAGACACGTGATCGGGTCATTGATCGTGCACGGCAAATCAGCAAAAATGCGCTCATGTTAAAAGATAGGAACTATGACGTCATAGAGCCCAATTCGGCTGATTTCGTGTACCGTTACGGACTTACCGTACTACTACCACTGTTTACGTATGGTCACTGGGTCATGACGAACACGGCGTTGGCTGTGTAACTTATGTAGTTTGCACATAAATTGGATAAGAAATGTAAACAATTTACACCCATGTTTATTGAATTTCCACATTTTTACCAGCATTTATCATATATTTGGCATCAGTCATGTATATACGTGTACACGCACGCACGCACGCACGCACGCACGCACGCACGCACCTTCCCATACCCACTCACCCACACCCACTCAACCACGCACACTCACATGCACTCACACATTCATATTTAGGTTGTAATCTGGATTATATAAGTATCGTGATCATTGGCATTGTTACGTCACAACATTTATGCATTGTGTCATATGGAATTGTTGGGTTTAATAAAATAAAAAAATTCTACATTATGCCTTGTATCTTCTGCAAACTAGCCCCGAATCCTAGTCGGAACATCGTGCCACACGATAGGCGTCGGAACGTTTTTAATATTTGGGAGGTGAAGCTCACCAAAACCCTTAAAATATAGCCCCATTGAGGCACACCAAAAACTCCAACTGAATTCCCTAGCCGAAACGTTGGGGTATGCGTATCTCCAGCTACTAACCCCCTCGGTTCCGATACATATGTATATACACTGTATGTCCACGAATAACGGAAATACATTTATTCACGTTATACCCCAAAACAGTGCCAACAAATAACATGGTATGGGTGACAAGACCAAGAAAAGATGGAACTGAAACAATATCATACACTAATAAAATATATACATTATAACATTATCACGCAAAATTTGTTTATGATAATGTCGAATTGCGTACATAAATAACCCAACAAAACAAAACTATATATCACTATACTACGTATGATGTAACACACAAAAATACCTGGCTAACATCACTCAAACAGGCTGACATCACAGTCTATAAACGCCAAGTTCGGTGCCGCACATTAGTAACCCAACAAAACAAAAAACCTTTTAAAAACAGAGACCGCTGCCGAAAACAAAGCATATTAATTATGTAATATTGGACAATATGTAGCAGTTATCGCAATGAATAATGCAATGAATTATGTGACACAAAAAAACGGTGGCTAAAATCACTCAAACAGGCAGGAATCACTGGCTATACAGGCCGAGTTCACTGCTGCATAGGCCGAATTCACTGACACACATACGTTGCTATCGTTTCTGTTCAGCACCACTTCCCAAACAGGCCGAGATCACTGCCGATACAGGCCTAGTTCAGTGCCGCAAAGGCCGAGGTCACTGGCCGATTTCACTGAAATAGGCCGAGATCACCGTGAACCTTCGCAACATGTGCGAGACATCGTTTATAATCTCGTTCGCAGGAGATTTCGATCGGAAGGTAAAAATAGATCAACATCTTGGGAAACCACATCTTCGTTGTTTAATGTATCGTATTAACGTATCAAACCACACAGAGTGACATATATGATAGCAAATATATTAATAAGCAGATATTGGTCATGGTATACATTCACTTTCCTAAAATGCGTTATAATGGTAATTAACCCAGAATGCAACTTTAGCAGATACTACCATCATGGCATTGATATGCTTTTAAAGTTTCGCTAAAATCACACTCCTTCGGCTCACTTAAAACGCATGCAAGCACGGTGCCTATCAATATTGATCAAAAACGTGTATGTATTCCGACGTGTTTTATGTGAACAAATTGGAAAACTGATCATTCGTTTACTAAGCTCATCCGAACATGCGTCCTTTCACTTCCAATATAGTTTACCACTTCTCCAGAAAACAAACGTAAGACGTTCCAAAACGAATTCTGAAAGTGTGATACAATATAGAAAAGCATATTTTACAACGTGGAGCTGTTCTAGAATGCTATTTTATTTATATCAGAGTCTGTATATAAAAAATCCGATACCCTAATTTTAATACTGACAATAATTTACACTGCGCAACATCATTATAGGCGTACTTATTTGTAGTGATCTATGATACTGCTAATAATAAAATATTTTGTATAATATGTCACCGAAACGGAGAGCTGATCGACCTACGAAAAGGCGGTTTCATCGCGATCGCTAAACTGGATCATTGGTCATCCCTGCGTCTGAACCTATTGAACGTGGCCAACAGGAACTCTCTGCCCAAGTTTATGCTCAATGCAATTATACCTGTGTTTGAGGCACTGAGCGCTGATAGTTTGTTGTCCAAGTGCACTCATTGGGAGCACAAACATCATATGAAAGTTTCCAACATTTGATCTGGAATCAATGCCCAAAGACTGTCTTTGTGGGCAGAATGAGGCTAGAAATTGCAGTTATGATGCTGCTGTTGTATAAAATGATGGGCAAATAAGAAAGCTGCCCATATTTCACAGTCTAGATCTTGAGCAGGGTGTTTTCATGAAAATATATTTCTTCGGCATTGACAGAAAGAGGTTCGTCGTCATCTGATAAGCAGGAAACAGAAGCAGCTAAGGCCAGTTGAAAGACAACGCAGGTTGCACAGGCTGATACAAACACTAGTGATTGTAGCTATGGGGCTGGAGCTTTCTAAACGAATTAGTGTTGTCAGTGCACATCATGACGAGCATTTAAACGCAGTTTTCTCCATTTCGTGTTTTTGAGCAGAACATGTAGTCTTATGTCAGTATATCTCGAAACGTGTTGACTGATGTTTGTGAAAATTGGCATATTGTTGAAGCTATCCAAGATGAAGAAGATGAACTAAAATTATTGTTATTGTTCAATTATTTATAAAGATATGGCATGTTGTATCCGAATGACTATGAGTTTCTGTAACATTTGTACATAAAAAGTATTTGTTTTAATATTGATGTGGTGTTATTTCTTTTAGTTCAAGTTGGAGTATAATTTATTGGCAACAAACTGTTAAAATGTCAGCTTATTATATCCAGAAATAGTCTTGAAATAATGACATGAAAATGCCGTATTCTTTTATATTTGGGGTCAATCTTGTGTCATGTGACTTGTCACAATTCCGTCATTGTCTCTTTTCAGATATTATTTTAATTATTTGCCACGCATTTTACACAATTATGACTTATAACAAGAAAGATATAAAATGAGGTTACAGCTTTCCTGAACAGCTGTAACTCTTAACATCATGACATTGATATGCTGATCAAGTTTCATTAAAATCACACACCTTCGGCTTACTTAAAACGCATGCAAGCACGCTGCCCATTAATACGTATAAAAGTTCATGTACTCCCCCGTGTTTTATATGAATAAAATTGGAAAAAAACTAACAATAAATGATTTGTTTATGTTTGCCTGAGTTGGTTCATAGTAAATTAGTAATGCGTTATTCAAACTGTGTAGACCTGGTAAAGTCAAAACACGAACACCAACCTTAAGATCATCAGTTTAGTACCGGAGTGGATATATGATTTTTGGCTTACAAATTCATTGACTACTTCTTTGCAAGAGAGAGCAGATTAAGCTCGGCTTGGCATTTATTTTCTTCCAGAGGGAACAAGGTTACATATATTTCCCAAATTTAATTGATTGCTTTATCTAATTTTTTCCATAACATTTCATTCCAAAAGTGTCACGTTATTTGATTTTCACCCATGTACGCGCCCCCATCATCGTCCTTGCTCTGTCTCCCTTCAACTTGGTCTACTGCATGCATCCAGTCGCATTCTTTCCAACATTTCCACCACCTTGACTCCTTTCCCGCTCATCGCACCCACGTTCAGAGCCTAGCCGGACATCACATCTGTATCGCTGCCGGTCCGACGATCCCCCTGGTCTTCGCTGTCGTCTCGCCGCAGCCAATGTAGACGGCGCGTCGATTACCTCGAACGTGGTAGCCCTCTCGTTCAACATAGGATTTGGGACAGTTAATACAGGCTAATCATGTACTACTACAATCAACAATGTCACGTCAGCTTACTCTGACTTACTTATTTTCCAAGTGGAAGTTTTTTTGTGAGACCTCACATTTCCTGAATGCTGATGTATTGAGGCACGACCTAATTCTTGACTAATAAACGCCCACAGCTTCTTTTACCTTGCCCCTGCGGCGACGAATAGAGTTCTCCTTTTATTTGACATGTAATAATAATAAATATTCTTTATTCACTATAAACCTTGGACGATATACATTTGATCTTAGCTAGTTTACCTTTAACTAACAAACGGTTAAGCGAAATCCATGGGTTACTGTTATATAGACGTAGTAATAGACTTCTGGATGTAGACTTCTGGAATACCATACCATAATAGTTCTGGAATACCATACCATAGTAGTTCTGGAATACCATACCAGAATACATACAAAATACTGCATCTGAAAAACTTTTCAAATACAAGTTAAAACAATTCTTGTTTTCGACATACTGCAACGTGTCATAGGGTCCCACTTAGACACTGTATTGATGTAGGTACATATGTAGTGTAATTCACATTTGTAATCTTTAACATTAATTATGAAGCCTTACCCTATATGTACACACATATGTGCTACATACATGTATGTTCTCAGTTGATACACACGTCGTTGTATGACACATATAATTTAATTTACCTTGAAATTAAGTATACGTACTGATACTCTTGTTATCAACGCCTTACTTTAATGTTTTTTTAATGTAAAAATAGGACAAGAAAACAAAAAATATATATCATTACCTTAAATATGGTCCTAAGGCCCTTTTATGAACTGCAATACACTGTGTCAATGCGTTACACTATCTAGTTATACTATATGATGTCATTCGTGTTATATGTCTTCATACTTCCATTTTATTACAGATAATATTCTCCAATGCACACTATACCTTTCAATTATCACTTTCCCTCATGGTGTTAGATTGTGGAAGTTTATATTGGATTGCCACACCTTGTTGTTTTTTACTTGCGTCACATCTAAAAAACAGTACAATTATTACATTATCTAATTATAGATGGTTCTCGAAATAAGCCCCCAGGGGTTTCTAGAGAATCTCCCGAGTTATTTGATGAAACCCTACTTACGCTCACACTTGTAATATCACTGTAACCGAGTAATCAAAATGAACATTCATTCAAGTCCATTATAACAAATGTCGACACAGAAACCAGTAAACCCAAGATCAACAATTTTGCCTTGATGAAATTTAAACTGACATGAATGACCTAGAACTGTGCCACAATGGTGAAATTTCCGTGTTGACTCGTTGTACTAATATTTTATAATATTAAGAAATGTGTAATAAAGACTACTACGTTGTGGATGTGCAAAGACGATGTCGCTGTTGAATACAAGGAGCGGATGACAGTTAAGTATGAAGAGCCCAATGAAGAAGTTAGCAGTGCTGGTGTAAAAAATAGAAAGAAGCATTTGTGGGAACTGCAGAGAGGAACTATGTGTAAGACCATCGGGAAAGGGTGGAGTGTCTAGAAGTAATAACAAAGGATGGTGGACAAACAAAATTGCAAAAGCAGCAGTGCGCGAAAATAAAGGAAGCATGGAAAGAAATAGAGAATACCAAGGAGAGGGGGAATCGACTGGATGCAAGGCTGATACACATATACGGACAGTGAAATAAAGCGGCAAAGAGAGCTGTTGATAAGGCGATGAGTGACATGGAAGCAGATGTGTACAGCAAGCTAGATGAGGATGGTGGAAAGAAGATGATATGCATAACTGCCCGAGACAGGGATGATAATAATATGGACGTGAAATGGGAAGTTAGTAATAGAACAAGAAGCAGTGTTGAAGGTTTGAGAAAACTACTTAAAGGAGCTTCAAAACCAGGAAGGAAATAACAATGAATTGGAATTACCAACGTGTGTAGAAGGGAAAGTGAAATTGCAAACTGGGTTAGAAGAGTCGAAGAAGGGGAGAACACCAGGTATCGATCAGATACTGTTGAGATGATAATTGCAGCAGGGGAGAGTACCATCAGCTGGACAAAGAGGCTGCTGCATACATGCATGAGGCAAGGTAAATCATCAGAAGAGTGGTTGCCAAGCCTACCTGTTCCAATATGGAAAAGGAAGGGAGATGTGCAAAACCCAGGGAAATACAGAGGCAGCACACTTCTAAGCCACACCATGAAGCTGTAGAAAGGATACTGGATGGGAGGATGCGACATAGAGTAGAGCAGGAATTAGGTGAAGAACAACAGGGATTCAGTAAGGGCGGAGGGACGCGGATGCGACGTTTGCATTGAGACAGCTTGTGGAGAAAATGTTGGAGATGCAATGAAGAATGGCGTCGGGATTTGTGGACCTGGAGAAGGCCTATGACACAGTCCCAAGAGAGATGGTGATGGCAACAGTGAAATGGATGGGAGTGCCAGAAGCAGAAGCCAGGATGGTGGAAGCAATATATGAAAGAACAACAGGAAGAGTTGTGGCTGGATCTGGGATGTCGGAAGAGTTTCCAGTTCACATCGGTTTGAGGCAAAGAAGTGCCCTAAGCCCATAACTATTTACCATGGTGATGGAACTAATCAGCAGGAAGATCAGCAGGAAGGATGTTCTCAGAAAGATTATGTATGCAGACGAGAAGCAGAAAGCAAACAAGAGCTAGAAAATATGTTGAAGGAATGGAACAGGGTGATGAAGAAACATGGAATGAGAATGAGCCTGAAGAAGACAGATGTGATGTGGGTTGGACAACATAGAGAGGAATTGGACCTCAGATTGGATGGAAAGTAAATTAAGCAAGTGGACGGCTGTGTGTACCTTGGAGGAAGCAGGAGCGAATGCTTGGAGAAAGGTAGAGGGAGTCATGATGTGCAGAAAAATCTCGAAAAAGCTGAAAGGGAACGTCCTGAGAGTGTGTGTTATACTGGCATGCCTATACGGTCTAGAAACAATGGCGCTGACAGAACAACAACAACAGAAGCTGCAAGTTTGTGAGAACAACTGGGTCAGAAGAATAAGAAGAACAAATAAGGTAGACAGGAGAAGAGAAAAGAGGTTGGAGTGCAATGCGGTGTAACAGGAGGATTATTGAGAAGCAGGATGAGGCAGGCCACTTGGCAAATATGGATGCCGGAAAAATAGTGAAGACAGCAGAGGCGGAACAACATAAAGGACACAGGAAAAGGGGAAGGCCACGTGCGAGATGGGAGGATCGCGCGAGGAGGGACATGAGCAGATCAGAGGATGATGAGCGATGGAGAGAGGGAGCGATGGACAGAAAACTATGGACGGAAAAGACGCAGTGAGTGGTTCAGCTTTACTGTACTTGCCACTATCCAAAACAAACTAAGTAGCACTAACTAACATTTGACAAACATTATGCAACGTTCACTAATTATTACAAAGACATTGCTTCAACAAGACAGTTTAGGATTCCATAATGCAATGCATGATATGACATTAACTCTTATGGAACACCGTGCATGGTGCCAGATGGCCGCGATATTGATGCAGAACGTCCGGACAGGCCACGAACAAATTCAGGATCTTTATAGATGAAACAATGATCACGGCAGTGACAACAGTTTCGTGGCAGGTGTTCGTATCAATACTCAGCACCATGCGAGAGGTATTATTAAAGTTGGGACAATCGTCAGGATAATCCAACGGAGCTCTAAGCAATAACGCCAGATTCTACCGCCAGATCACGAAGTCCCGCGTCTTCAAACATGTTCATAATGCTGGACATAAAGTTCCATATGGTGTGGAAATTGCTCATCATGAGAACAATTATCCGGTACTGGTTGAGATACTTCCATTTATTTTAGTGGCTTTTGCGAACAGAGCACAACTATGCAACGTTTCATGCTGAAGGAGGACATTATGTCCAAGGTGTTGCGTGACATTCCTTGGACAGTAGATATTTCGGTTGCATGCTGATATTGGGTACATAGCGCACAACACACTCCTATACCATAACATGATCTCTTGTGATTATGTTAAATGCCGTCCAAGAGCTGATAGACAGGTGGGATTTTCAGAAAATCACACTTCTAGAGGTATTTTTGGTAGAAGTGAAAAGACAACCTTTTAACAATAATTTGAGGGTGCTGAATTAGAGTTTGGTGTCTGTCACCTTGTGACGTCATTCTATGACCTTCAAAATGGCGAAAGTGAAAAATGGCCACCGCTGACGACATTTCGGCACACATTTTGCATGTAATGTGCATATAAAATCTTCTGTATATCATAAACGAACACTTTTTCTTATCAAACAATCACCCTAGTGTACATGTGGTTGAAAATTAGTTGTTTGTCAGATTTTCAGAAAATCAAACTTCTAGAAGCATGCTTGGGAAACCTTCTTAACATAAAGAAAAATGGCCGCCACCGAGGTGATTTCGGCACACATTTTGCATTTAAATGTGCATATCACATCTTCTGTATATCATAAACGAACTACTTTTTTTATTATGAAACAATCTCCTAATGTACAGGTATGTGTGGCTGAAAATTAGTTGTTTGTATTAATTTCCAAGGAGATAAAGGTAAACAAGTCGGATGTTCAGAAAATAAAACTTCTAGAGGTATTTTTTTAAGGAAAAAGTAGAGTTATATGCAAATGGTCGCAACTCTTCTCCTCGTCATCTATGCCCAGAAAGATGGACATTAGGAGCTCCACTTGTAGGCATTTCAGTCCATGCTCACCCTCTTCGTGAGATATGGCCACACAAATTATGCCCGCTGGATGACAATATATGTGAACGAAATGTACCAACTCCCAGCTGATGCGCTACAGGAATTCCAAAATTGATTTTTGTGGTATTGATATCAGCACTTCAGGTTAAACAGATAGACCCAAGCCAGAGCGAAGAATGTTTACATAGAATCGGAAAGAAGGGAGATGGAATTGTTGGCATGACCAATACATACACTGCCTTGAGCAGATGGACATTGTTCTGCATCCTAAGATCACACCTGTCTTGTGAAACACGGAAAATGTACAGTATCAGCCTAGATGAAGAGCCAGTTCACAATGAATCCACAACAGGAAGTTCATCTCGGAACAAACTGTTGGACAAGAATAACATGGCAAAACAATCAGTCGCGCTGAGAAAACTGTGGATCAGACTCGGGTATCGACGAACTTGAATTGCTTCTGGCTCACTTCCACCGGATGCCTCGTACAAAGCTTTGGCTTAAAGGCTGGCAGCTAAACATATGAGATATATCCCACTACACACTTGTGAAACACAAGTCCTATGCCCCACCGGTACAGGAAACAATTCCAGCATTCCATGCTTTGAAGGGGTGTGATGTGAGTCATTCTTCTCAGGTCGCAAAAAGAAAACGGCATGGAGGATCTTTGAGCAGCACCATTAGATTCTTCAAAACCTGGGGAAAAGTGACATGACTGAAGAAATCGCCAAAGATGCAGAACAATTTATCTGCAGACTATACAATGCTCAACATGTAGATACAGTCGACAAGACTCGGCCACCGTTGTTTGTTCAATCGCATGCTCCTGAGTTCCTTCCACCAACAAATTATGCGTTATCTTACCACCTAAAACGATCACTTTACCAGACAGCAATGTGGAGATAGGTCCATGTAAACTAACCAAATCTCCCCTTCGCGAATACATAGGATGGAGAGAAGAGGAGGGCAAGCTAATCCCAATATTGATGTCATTGCCACCTGTACCCAATCCTGTCTTGATCTGATCTCCTGTGGCTGCAACACTGGCTGCAGGAATTTACGCTGCTGCAGATGCAGGAAATCTCACCTGCCCTGTATGCCACAATGCAGATACAAAGAAGGCAGTTGCAATTGTTGTAATGACTGATGCTACTGTGAAACTCCTTAGCTACCAGGTCACTGCTTGAATAACAATAATGAAAGATGGTTATGTTACAATTGTTTGCTGGCTCACTCTGTAACACAACAATGTGTTAATCGTACAGTAGTACCTCTATCAAATGCCCACCAAGTGAAATACACAATTCAGATGAGAAATAGAATTATTGATAAAATGTCACCATCTTGAAATCTAAAATGGCTATTTCTATTCACTTCAATTATGTTTAAATAAAAACATCCCTACTCCCTAATATATGGGTGCAGCCATTAATATCACATATCTCTGTGGCTTACAAGTTTGCGCCTAGTGGCTGCACCTATAATCCAGTAGAAATTGACGATGACCCGGACATTTTGGTTAAAAAGCCAATGTTGTTTTAAGGTGACTAGTAGGGTTTCCTGAACTTCCAAAAACCCCCAACAAAAATCAACCCTGGGGAACTTTGTTTTTATCCCAATCCTTGTTTTTGGGTGTTTCGGTCCAATTTCGAAGTAACATTTTTTGTTTGCGTTCGTTAATCATATGTTTAACTGTTTCATTTATTAGTTAATACGTTTGTAATGATATTTGTCTACTAAGCCACACATTAATGATGGAGTTTAATTAATCAAGTAAGTAATTAACCAATTAATTAATTAATTAGTAATATATTTCTTATATAGCACGCCGTCCCAACGTTGTCCTGGGATTTACAATAATTAACATCTTAACTAAGATCACATGAATGTCACTTATACCCCAAACAGTGAATGGTATAGCATTCAAACTTGAATATAACTAGGAGAGATTATAAATGTTCTACCTGTAATCTTCTAATATATAATTTGTTAAACATCATCATCAGCATTGTCATCGTCGTCACTGTCGGGTAGCTGTACAAGAGTTGGGCCGTTTGCTATGCTTGTTTGACATTTGTAGTGGACGCTACAGGCAATACGCATATTTGAGCAGTTGCAAGACACACACAATTTATCTTGGTGATGGCAAGAGCAACGGATCTCTTATAGAAGATGTTCGGGTGCTAGTTTTTTGTATGTGCTGACGGGCATTACTGAGTGTGCGTCACAGTGGAAGCCATGTTGTTTCTTTCTGTCCAATACCTTCTTCAGTTTACCCCCAAGTAGAAACCTGTATGTGCACTCTGAGTGAATGGAATTAGCATGCTCGACTTGTCGATGGAATTCTTTCAATGGCGACATACTTTGATGAAATTATGTGCATGTATCGTAGGTCGTCGAGACTTACATTTCAGTTGCTTTTGGTGTAAAGCGAAACCATATACCGCTCCCCAGATGTTACAATGTCGGCGCTCAATGCAGTGTTACTGTCGAATATGGCAACGGATGTTCTCAGCTCTGTTGAAGAGCCTAGAACTTTCATGTGTTTGACTTTTCCAATACCGTAGATGGCTGACGTTGTGTCACGGCCAG
The DNA here is from genome assembly GCA_020002185.1 of Paraescarpia echinospica. NCBI lineage: Eukaryota > Metazoa > Annelida > Polychaeta > Sabellida > Siboglinidae > Paraescarpia > Paraescarpia echinospica. Next base: position 24,575,503 of record CM034540.1, read on the forward strand.
ACATAGCGTGAATAAATGGCAAGCACTTACACATCTCCTTTCCGAGAGCATGTTGACCAGTGCTGATAGGTGTTTGGTTTGCATGTAAATAGTGGACTTCTCAGGCGCATGATAAAGCAGGATTACATGCAGATCTGTATCATCACAACGAATACATAGGTTCTCGAGGGATTTTGCAACTTCTAGAGTACACTTCGCAATTATCCTTCCTCGCCAACGTGACGCACCTCGATACCTTCTTTCAGCAGGTAAGTAGAGAGGAGATTAATGAGTTGCTGTTTGTTGTGCTCATTTGAGAAACAAAACTACTTTTGTTTGAAGGCACTGGAGTATTACGTCCAACTAACACATCAGTGGAAAGGATCTTGCCCAATTTACGTCCCTTCTGTTCGGGTTCCTTGGTGGTGAGCACTTAATAGCTGTCAAACACAATGAACCAGGCCCTATCGTGTGCTGCCAAGTGGAGAACATACATCACAAAAGATGAACACATTTCATGAAAGGTACCTGTCTTTGGCCAAGGTATCTGATGCAGAATGGCACACCCATCCACAACTGTAGCTTTGTCGTCAATTCCATCATTGCAGACAACATGGGGATCGAGGGTAGCGATAAACAAAACTAATTTAGACTTCACTGGACTAAAGCTGGGGCTACGGCTGCTAGATCATGTGAGAAGACACTGCGATATGGTGGTCCAGAAGTATATGACTTGGCCAATAGTCTCTGGTATAGCTCCATCGACGACATCTGCACTTCTTTTCCATGTTTCAGTTTGATAGTTTTCCTCATATCTGCGAAGGTTTTCATTCGGTCTGACTTCCTGAGAACGATCTCTCCGTACTTCTGATCTGTGATTTTCTGGTGGATTTTAATTCCAATATCCACAGCTTGGTCTACATTGATTCTATCATCAGCTATGGCCCCAGTAGCAAGATTTTGCAGGTGCTCGTGTCATTGACTTCGTATAAAGGTAAGGAATTTAGCCAGATCAATGTTGTCCTGTTTGATGCGACAGTGAGTTTGATAATCGTAACCTCTCGAGTTCGTACGAGTTGGCATACATTCAGATGCAACAACCTGGTTTGTTGCCTGATATGATTTACTGACATTTGTTGTGGCTTTTTAAGTCTTTCCACTTTTTTATGGACATAATGATCACATTATTGAATTATTCAACCAACCCATCACCTCGTAGTTTTGACACCGCCACCAATGAATATATCCCTTTCTTTCTAAGTTTAACTATTAAGCCACCACCACCTTCTTAATAAATGACACGTTGCTCCATATCAGTGACCCGTTCCAGAAAAAGATGTATGACTATTTTCTAGGCAATATTCATAATATGACTATGGGTTCTATTATTATGGGTAATATGTCCAACAACAGTTGTTAACTTTACTTTATATAATTACTCAAACAGAGATTTCAGATTTAACATGCTATCTTACTAACTATGAATTTTTCACTAATAAATCAACCAAGATCTACCGTTATGCCTTAGCTACAAAATTATTAACAATGTCACGTTTGGCTTTCCATACCACACATTTTCAAATCGCTCAAGCATATAAAAGCATAATAATCCAAAACAATCAGTACATAAATTTATTATAACTTTTCTAACAATATGTAAGCAAGTAATTAATACAATAGCTGTTGTTTATTTAGAATATAGATCCATGCGTAAAAAGTGTCTTGAGGGGGTTTACGAAAACGGTTTGTTCTATTAAGATTTGTTTATTGGGGTTGCTGATTGGTCAAGTTGTTGGACAACTCTGTCTATTATTTCTAGAGTGGCAATTCCCGTAGAATGGTTTTCCCTAAACCCGTATTGATTCTCACAGTGTAAGTTATTGAAATTGAAATGTTCGTGTATTTGATTAAACATAAATATTTCAAATATCTTGGAAATAGCTGGTAAGATAGAAATTGGAAGATAATTATCAAAGATTGTCTCATCACCATTTTTAAAAGTTGAATAACTTTAGCAATTTTTTTATTTATCTGGAAATATGCCAGTTGTTATTGATTGGTTAATGATTAGACTGCTTCACTTATTTCATTTTTTATTAGCTTTAGTAGTTTGGTTGATAGACCATCTTTCCCACAGCTAGATTTTGGATGTAAGCTATCAATTATGCTAATCGTTGTACTATTGTCTATTGGCTTAAAGTTGAAAGTCTGTATACGTCTCTCTGTTAAATAGTCTTTGTAAGAGTTATCTCCAGTATTTGTTATTTGTGATGCAAGTGTAGAACCAATATTGATGAAAAATGAATAGCATTTATTTGCAATAATAGTCTTGTCAGTTACTTTTTCCCATCAATTTGGAAGAAATCAGGAAATGTTTCTTTCCCTGTATTTTTAAAATAATTTCTTTAATCATAGACCACGTTTTTTTAATATCGTGCTTATTTCTTTCAAAACTGGATTGATAATATGCTTGTTTGGCAAATATAATATTTCTTTTAAGAATGTTATTATATGTATGAAAATTTTTATTGAGCGAAACATATTCTGCTGTACCTATATGAGTATGTTTAAATTTTGTATACAATTTATCTCTAAATTTTATAGATCTAATGATACCTTGTGTAATCCAACATGACTTTTTGTGTTTGTTTTTATTATATTTAATGATTTTAGTAGGTAAGAATTTATTCATAGCAGTAGTAATAGTTTTATCAAGGAGGTTGTAATTGTCGTTGGGATTAGTATCTCTATCCTTATTTAATTTATTATAAATATTTGAACGCCTAAATTCTATTTTAAAATGTTCAAGGCTGTCAGTATTTTGTTTTCTAATTTTGATATATTTAGGGTCATTTGTAACAGTTGCATTGCAATCAAGGCATATAAAATATGGAAAGTGATCAGAAATGCTGCTGATTAAAATGCCGGGATTTTATTTTAAAAGGCCTTTTGAGAGTTTGCATAGAAAATTATCAATAAGCGTGCAGTTAGTATTTGAAAAAACGTGTTGGTAAAGTAATTTTATGAGAGAAACCATGTGCTGTGATTGTATCAAAATATTCACATATTATGTTTTTTTCTTTTATTTTCAGTAGATCAATATTATAATATCCGGCTAGTATTACTTCACCAATTAGGTTTTGCAGATGATCTAATTTAGGGCATAATTCTTCTATGAATGTTTGTTAATTCTCAATGACATCTCTAGGAGGTCGGTATATATTTCCAAGGATGATTTTTTGTTGACGGTGTTTGATGTTATTTCAATAAATTGTCCTTTCCATATGTTTGACTTTGTATAAATATCTAACAATTTATAGTTGTAATTTTTATTAAGATATATTGCTAGGCCAGCGTGACCACTACATATTCTGCCTTTTGATATTAAATTGTATCCATCAATTTGTAATAAGAAGGTATCAGAATCATCCTCAAGCCACGTTTCTTGTAAACAAAGAGCGTTGATTTTACAATTATTGTTTCTAAGTATGTCTAGCTTAATAACAATTTCATAAATTTTTTGCGTTTAGACATTGACAGTTTAGACTGTAAATTTCTCCTGTTTTTTATGTGATTAATTAAGTCGTCATCATTAAAATATGGTGACTGGTGAATTAGATTTAATTCACCATCTTCATCATTTGTATGTATTTTAAAAATATGATTTAAAGAATTATTTTCTATACCACCGTAACTTCATAACAAACGTTTAGTATTGATCATATTTAAAACAATATATTGCTTGTCAAATTAATAAAATGAAACAGCATGACAACATAAATTTTACTGTTAACAAAAAACACATTTTGGCAAAATCATATATATAACTCATATAACGCGCATGCGTCTGAATAATACATTTAAAGGAGATGCCGCATGCTCCCCATTAGATCATTTTAAACTTATCATAACTGAGATAACTAAAAATGTGTAAATGAACATTTCAAAAAGAAAAAAAGAAAAAGTGTGTAAAAAAACAAAACCAAAAACATTCATACATATAAAGGTCGCATAGAGTAGATTATGTCTTGTTTGCACAGTCATACAAGAAGATAGTGCCTGATGATAGCCAGGTAACACACATTGCTGCATTGTTCGCGCAATAACACGAGAAGAAAATACCTGATGATAGCCAGGTATAACACTCTGGCATGAATTGTTCGCACAGTCAAACAAAGGCCTTTACGTCTTCTTTTGTTTTCACGTGAACGAAGACTTTGCCATCTTTCGTCCACACAGTGTTTCTCTCCTTGATGTTGGTGATGCAGAAGCGATGTAGTTCAGCACGTTTTTTGTTAACAGTTCGTTCATGTAAACGTTGGTGCCTTTAAGGGTTTTTCGACCAGAGTAGAGTTCATCTTTTTATTAGACTATTGGTCTTCCTTGGCTTCGGATGTCACGGTTGTCGCGGTTGTCGCGGTTGTCTCTGGTTGGTAGTCGATGGGCTTTTCTAATGTCGCTTACGTTTATCGTGACATCTGGGAATTTGCTCTGGACAAAAGTTACGAAAGTTGTTTCATCTGTCTCGGCTGTTACCTCGGGCAATCCATTTAAACCAAACAATCTCGTCTTGAGTATTGTTCGATTTCGTCCAGTTGTGTTTCCATATCAACGTTTTGTTTTGTTACGGTTTGTAATTTGTCGGTGAGAATTTCAACGGTTCTTTTCAGCAAAGAGTTTTCTTTGGTTAGTTTTTGATGATCATTCGCTATTACAAAAGTTTCATTTTGTATTGATTCCAGCTTTATTTCTACCGTTTTGCTGATGCCTTCCACAAATCTATTCATCATATCCGCTATCATGGTGTTTTGTTTCTGAAGCATCAGTTCCATCATATCTTGTTGCCTCGTCAGAATGGTTTCAATGAAGTCGTAGCGGTCGCTGTCTCTGCGGTCGACATTGTCACTTCGCACGCTTGAACAATCTTTGTTTGCCTTTGAGTTTGGCCTGGGCATGTAGAGAAGTTGAGAAGTCTCAGCAATTTATTACGAAATCGCACCTTATTCACTCCACGGCGGAGGTCATGCGTGACCGACGTAATCACAGTAGATGTGGTGGGTTTCAGAGCAAAATGCAATACATCAATGTTTTTTTTACAAAACCTCATTCTGTGCTTCGTCCACAGACCATAAATGAAAACATCTACATAACGTTTGAGTATCTTAATACACAATCATAGAGATGAACAGCAAAGTTCAAAATATTTGTTGTGCATTTCAATTAAGAAATGTCACCCCATTAAAAGTCACCCAAATTGGTGTTTACCACATTTTGCCCTGAAATCCATCGTATAATCTGTCGATTGATTTAATATCAATAATTATGACACAACATCCCTAGTGTTACTAACTGTGTGGTGCTATTCAAACTGTGATTTTACATTATATGAAAACCTACGTAGACAATAAGAACTGTTTAACTGTATCCAGTGTAATGCTACTTTGTTAAACTTCTTTAAGGTCAGGAATGAAATTGTTCAGTCCATTACTCATGTGAACTAAACATCATCAAGTGTCATAATCTCCATTTGGAAGATCTTTGTTGAGTGTGCCCAGTGATTCGTATGCTGTCGAAATGAGAGGCAGTGATTACATTAAGGCAGCAAAATGGAGAAAACTTTGAAAGAAGACTAATTGATGACATTGTTATAACAATGTCATACTGCATTTACGGAGTGGTATTATCAAAAGTGGAAACTGTTGAGAATGTATTTTGTACATCTAGCCGATTGTGGCCTATTTATAAATTTTTCTTGCACGTTGTTATCATATCACTAGAAATATTTTGCACTATTTCTATGGAGCTTTAATAAAATCATGTTTGCTACTGTATGAGATTTGTTTTCCTATTGGCAGTGATTTACTAAAATGAACCATCTAACTTGTAAATGCAGAATATTCTGTATTTTTTATACTTCAGAAATTATACACATTTTTTATGCATTTTTTAATTTGTTCAGCAAAGTGATGATACCTTGTTAAAATACACCATTTTTAACTTGATTTCAAGATTAACTTTGCAAATTTAATTATGATATTCCAATGTTGAATATTTCATAAAGGTTGCATAAATCAAGTGATATTCAAACTTGCATTTTAAGTAATATGTGGTACTGGTAAAACTATATTTTCAGTTGTTCTTATTTTTTATTTCTTACGCTAGTTTACTGTTTAGCTGTAATGGTATTTTAAATGCCATATGTAACATTTATAGCAAAATGTTGTAATGTATATTTTAAAATATACATGATAAAAGCAGCTTTTCAAATGTATTTTCTGTGATATGCAATGTACTTAAATTATTGTTAAAGTTTGGTGTGCTTACATTGTTCAGTTTCCCAAGCTGAGATTACCAGTTGGAAAATGTGTATCCAAGAAGCCATGTATTTAACAAGATAAAAGTATATTATGTTATTCATATATCCACCATGTTTGCTTCTGAAATACTGTGTGCAGATGTATAGGACTTGCCACAGCAAACCGGATATTAAGTCGCATAGGTCTAATGTCGACGGACACGAGCGAAAAATAGCGGTCGTGCTCCATAAATTTGGTGATTTTTGCAGAAATGCGTAACTTATCATCTCAACCTTCTATGTCCAGTTTATTTTCCTCGACAAACAATTCAAAAGTAATAAAATGCATGAATGTATGAACGCATAGATTGAAAAAGACAAAAATATGACTCAAAATAGGCTCGTTTTCAGACCGACAAATGAGTTATCATTTTGAAGCTCATGATCCGTGGAATCCAAATTGGTGCACAACTAAATTTCACAATTTTGCGACTTAATGTCCACTTTGATGTGGCCGGTCATATATTTATATCTATGATAGATGCAGATGAGAAATCTGAAGCTGCTCAGATTGGTATCTTAGTGATGTTTATAATGTATGCCTTTTTAAAGGAATGTGTCTGAAGATGTGACACAAAACAAAGTTGTATATATGTACATTTTCTATAAACAGAATTTCATAACTGTCATACTGTAATATATGTGATGTTTAATATAAATAGGATACTGCATATTGATGTAATGTTGACTATTTAAACAAATATCGTACACTGTAATATCAACTTAAATATAGCGTTGACATGTCATATTTTGCTGTTGGGATTTTAATTCTATTTTATTTTTACAACCTTATTGCACATATTTAAAGTAGATTTTATTTAGTTCAATTTGATATCGATTTTCCTATGGCTATGAAGAGTATTGGTTTGGAGTTGACAGCAGCAATATGTGATGTAGGTAGCTTAGTATACTTTTATTGTGTGTTAATGTGTATGTTCATGTATCCGGCCAAAATTATTGGTTGTTTCTGGCTTCATAACGAAATGCATATGTATGTGTATTGGTATATATGTTACTAGCTCGTTGCCCGGGAAAAAAGGCAGTCATGTACCAGACACCCCAAACCCATTCCAAATCTTTTTAGCCAACCTGCATTAATAAATTGTAACTGGTCACTGGCCTAGTTGTTAGGACAACCTTTTACTACAAATTGCACGCGCTCATCCATAACCAGCAACAGACAGCGGGCGGATGCTAGGTTGAAAATTCAGCCCGATACATGCAAAACTATTGGAGATGTGGGTGCACAAACAAACAGAGAATGAACTGTTTTATAATATAGAAGATGTGTCGTATTTTTAGTTATCCAATATAACTTTTGACACTCACTTTTTATAATATATTAACTTGACGGGTGATAATTTCAACGCTAAATGACACAACTCCATCTGCTGGAAATATATGAAATGCGAAAGAGGCGCTACTTGTAAGCGTGCAGACGTGACCAGCGACAGGTAGACCTGGTGCATGTTAAGCAATGAGGATTTTCAAATGTCAATAACTTAGAAACTATTCGACATTTCTGCAAACATCCAGCAACATATTTGTAGATGGCATAATTATCTTTACGATGATATAGAAAAACAGTCCTCGGCTGGAACTCCACGTACAGCATTTTTAAATATTGAGCCCCCCTAGTTCTGCATCCCCCGGATGAATTTTGAAAATGTCTAAATCTATGAACCATCTCAATGAGCCCGCTAGATCACATGCAGAATTTCACCCTGATGCATACAAAACTGACGGAGATGTGTGTGCACATACAAACAGAGCTGTTTTATAATACATACATATGGTCCAAAAGCCTACAGTCAGTCATGCTGAAGATTGTTATTATACCCAAATATAATCTGATGGTTTCTTGAAAACAGCTCAAGGGAGCATTTTAGTAGTCACAAGATCAACAACAACAGAGTCGAAAAAGTAAATATTTAGATATTTTATATATGTCCACGTTGAAAGGAAGTTATGGAAATACATTTATGCAAACAAACTATCTCTAGGACAACCACATTCAATGTCAGGATTTAAGGTGGTGCATGTTCTGTAGCAATTTTAAAGTTGCATTCTGTGTTAATGAACACTTTTTAATTGTTTTTAACACAGTGTTTGTACAACTTGAACAATGTTTACTTATTTGATTGCACTTGCTACTGTATATGTTACTTTGGCATTCATTGTGTTATTCGATCAGTTAAGCTGTTGCAAAATTACTCTTTGCCAGGTCCAGCCAGCAGAATAATAAACGTATGGCAGACATGTTATCTTAAAATTGCATATTATGTTAAAAACGTTTCCATGGCATTGAGGAGAGTGACAGAGTGGGGAAGCGTTGATTTTACTGGAAATTTGTATTTAAAAGATGGATGATCTCAGAATGCAAATTTAAAGCTGCCAAATGTTTGTTTTTGTTTAAATATTGATGTTGCTTCATGAAACAACAATCAGACTTTGTTTGAAATTCTGTGCTGCATGTAAACTAATTGACTGTGGCTATTGTTCTCATTATAGTGCATGTTTTGTCATATTTGTATAATCAGTATACCTAATCGCATGTTTGTTTTTGTATTGCACTGCAATATAGATTTATGAAAAGTTATATTTTGATGTAACCTGTCAACATTTTGTGTATATTATACACATATATATGTATATAGATATAATGTTGCATACTTATCATGGGTGATTGTACTTGACTGTATTTGTTAATAAAACATGGATACCATGCATCAAGAGGCTTTGCATTGCATGTCAAAATGTTAAGCTTCTAGACTAGTATGATTATATACAGTGCTTGGAAAACAGACAGAACACTATTGGCATATTCCCAACCAACATTCACTGGGATTTCCCCAAATACAAGTAGAGAGTAGCGATTGGCTAGCCTTGATTTACCTTGGAGCTCCAGCATACAGGCGTATCAATCATATACCCACATACATGACATGCTGTATTGTTCGAAGTCACTTGGGCCTGTACTGTGTCAGCGGTTACACCCTTTTGTTGATAGGGTTGTGTCAGTGCTGAAGTTTAAATGGCAAAAATTATTGAATAGTTTGCTACAAGGCAACATGCTCCAGTTCCTCAAATAACATGCGTGCCCCACCCCCCCCCATGTACAGTTATGAAATCACCCTAAAGAATGTGACCTAGAGACACATTAAATCTTGCAATACGTAATGATATTATATTCTGCTTTCAACAACATTTATGCTGTTACTGTAAGTAGTTTTTAAAATAGTTAATTTAGTTGTTTATTTGGAGAAGGAAAACTGTTTTAACAGAAGGCATAGAATCCATAGCTATGCACAATGTTTGGACTAAGGCCTATAGTTTGTGATATTTTATGAACTGTGTACATTACAAATATTCAATCGCGTAGAATTATTAGCAAGGTCTGGTAAATGTTCTCTATATAGAGCAACGTAATCATTTAATTTGCATAGGCCTATTACGTACCACCAACATAATTATAATATATTATTACAACACGAAGCTGTAGTTATAGGGCCTGTAGGCCAATTTATATTATAGGCAACTATACTGTTTCATGCCTACCACCTGCCACATGCCACTCGATCACTCACTTTCGATCACCAACCCACTCGCTTATAACCTACAATCGAAGCACCCAGTCAAACCCTTACTAATATGGATCATATGAACGATGTATTCCGATATTATTTTAATAAGAAAAAAAAAATCTATTGACTTATTGATAAAGAAGACACGCAAGATGCGACATGTAGTATTTGTATATGATTTACGAACTTACGTACACTTACGTAGTTATTTTAACACAATCATATTTCATACTGCATGGATGTTGAATATATATAAACAGTGTATGTATATATATATATATATATATATATATATTCAACAACATATATATATATATATGTTGTTGGAATTAATATATATATATATATATATATATATATTAATTTCAACAACATACAACATTATCGAAATGCATGACCTGGTCACTGCGTGGTATTTTTTATTCAGCGGTTAGGTATTCTCTGCTAAAAGCAACCTTTTGTCAACACGCGGGAGAATTCCTATGTAACACGTTGATGACTCATGATGCTATCTTGCGTGTATAGTTCCATACAACACACGACCAGGAAGATATATATAATTATATATGTCAAAAGAAAATCCGATGTCAATTCCCAGACTACTATTTGATTTACGTCTTAGTTGACAATGGCACGGGAATGTCCCGCAAACAGGAACTTAGTTTTGATTGGGCCATTCTGCACAACAATCTGATACCAGGTTATCGTGGGTCGACTCGCGTAGACATGAACACATTTTCGTTGACAATCCTCGATGATAATCGCATTTTACACAACAATATGCCTGTGGCGGCCGTACATGTGGGTCATGGCTTGGCCTGCTCCTGAGCACTGACGTCTATTAAAGAGATCTAGGCCAATGCTTACTGAGTCGGTCGTTAGCAGCGTCGTATAACGGGAACGTGAACAACAGTGGCGCCACCTGTTGACAAAATAAACTAAAGTGTTTAGTATTATGGTTTATTTGTGTTTGTGATGAACGTTAGCTACGAATGTATAGTGTGATGGTGTGGATGCATTTCATCGATTCATAATCTCACGATATATAATTCATTATGATAGTCCAAATGAAATATGTAGGTCTAAGTGTTCAGGATGTTATACTTTACGCTTAGCTTTGAATTAAACTAGCATTATACCATACACTATAAAGTAATAGATCCACATAATTTTTATAATACACATTGACAACATTTATTGTAATTCTTTATATTGTCTTTAAAATAGCATTTTCTGTGTGGCGGCTAAACGAATCAATTCATTATGGACATATTTTGTTATACATCACAACAAAAACAACACAAACGCAGTCATTTCATAGGTACTTTTAAGGGGCAATCCCAGAAACACACAGCAATGTTTAAGAACAAGTTTCAATGGTGCATATACAGATCTAACCCCGTAACCCTACGCGCCAGTCGACTGCAAAATCACGATAACAAATCAAGAACACAAAATTACACGTTACTCTTAGAGGTCTTTGTCACCCTCTGATCAGGGTGACTCATGCATGCGATACGCCATGTTTTAACTAGCCCTCTATTTAACTGTTCCAATGTCACACAAAAATAGCGACACATTTTATACGGTAAACTAAAAAAGAGTGACGCCATCTACAGGCGGACCTGCACAATTATTCATTATGATTATAAAAGACAGCAATATATATTTTGTTATCATTTCATTTTGTTATCATTGTACATTCTTATGTAGACTGTATAGTCTAATATACTGTTCGCCAACATTTACTCTACAAGAACTGCTACAAAATACACGTAACGACGTATACAGCAGGTTGCCTCTGTAACTTGCCTAGCTGAGGTTATGTAACTATTATGTCTGGGATATAATTTGTAAGAACATCGTGGACAGTGACAAGGATAACATTAACTGCACTTTTGGCGAGACAATGGAAGGAACAATCAATATGCGACATGGTGCATGCTTCCACAATTCTATACAATCATAAGCAGGCATAACACCCATAATGATGTGCATCATGTATGTGCATCGTGTATGTGCATCATGTATGTGCATCATGTATGTGCATCATGTATGTGCATCATGTATGTGCATCATGTATGTGCATCATGTATGTGCATCATGTATGTGCATCGTGTATGTGCATCATGTATGTGCATCGTGTATGTGCATCGTGTATGTGCATCGTGTGCATCATGTATGTGCATCATGTATGTGCATCATGTACGTGCATCGTGTATGTGCATCATGTATGTGCATCGTGTATGTGCATCGTGTATGTGCATCGTGTATGTGCATCGTGTATGTGCATCGTGTATGTGCATCGTGTATGTACATCGTGTATGTGCATCATGTATGTGCATCGTGTATGTGCATCGTGTATGTGCATCGTGTATGTGCATCATGTATGTGCATCATGTATGTGCATCATGTATGTGCATCGTGTATGTGCATCATGTATGTGCATCGTGTATGTGCATCGTGTATGTGCATCGTGTATGTGCATCATGTATGTGCATCATGTATGTGCATCGTGTATGTGCATCATGTATGTGCATCATGTATGTGCATCATGTATGTGCATCATGTATGTGCATCATGTATGTGCATCGTGTATGTGCATCATGTATGTGCATCGTGTATGTGCATCGTGTATGTGCATCGTGTGCATCATGTATGTGCATCATGTATGTGCATCATGTATGTGCATCGTGTATGTGCATCATGTATGTGCATCGTGTATGTGCATCATGTATGTGCATCGTGTATGTGCATCATGTATGTGCATCGTGTATGTGCATCATGTATGTGCATCGTGTATGTGCATCGTGTATGTGCATCGTGTATGTGCATCGTGTATGTGCATGTATGTGCATCGTGTATGTGCATCGTGTATGTGCATCGTGTATGTGCATCGTGTATGTGCATCGTGTATGTGCATCGTGTATGTGCATCGTGTATGTGCATCGTGTATGTGCATCGTGTATGTGCATCGTGTATGTGCATCGTGTATGTGCATCGTGTATGTGCATCGTGTATGTGCATCGTGTATGTGCATCGTGTATGTGCATCGTGTATGTGCATCGTGTGTGTGCATCGTGTGTGTGTGCATCGTGTATGTGCATCGTGTATGTGCATCGTGAATGTGCATCGTGTATGTGCACCGTGTATGTGCATCGTGTATGTGCATCGTGTATGTGCATCGTGTATGTGCATCGTGTATGTGCATCGTGTATGTGCATCGTGTATGTGCATCGTGTATGTGCATCGTGTATGTGCATCATGTATGTGCATCATGTATGTGCATCGTGTATGTGCGTAATTATGCGTACCGGCATTACAGCTAAGTTAATTATATGTCTTCATGTTACAGTTTTAGGCATCAAAATCGAGGACCAGTAACGATGCAAGCCTTACCCAGGATTATTGAAGCAGACTTGCGATGTATATTAAAATGTCGAATTTGGAGATATATTTACAATTACACCAAAGCAGAAACATGAATAAAAAACCAACTCACTCAATTTCACCCTCCCCGTTCCCCTCTCTCCCTTTGTTTCTCCCTCCCTCCCACAGTCTTTCCCTCCCTGTCACGCACTCTCTCTCTTCCCGTCCAGACCACTATATATCTCTCTCACCTTCCCTATCGCTCCCCTTCCCTGTCTCTCTTCTTCCTCCCTCCCCATCCCACCATCTCCCCTCCCTTCCTCCCTTACACTCCCTCTATCTTGTAGAGTGCAGTGGTGCAGTTACTAGAACGTCGGATACCCAATCGAGAGAACCTGGGTTCGAATCCTGTGCTGCCGTATCGAACCTTGGACAAGTTCGTTTACTCTACATTGCTTCAGTTCACTCAGCTGTATGAATGAGTACCTGGTTATAGACAGTGGTGGATATTTGTATCACCCTCCCCGTCCCAAGTCACTCACTCACTCACTCACTCACTTTGTTTCTCCCTCCCTCCCACAGTCTTTCCCTCCCTGTCACGCACTCTCTCTCTTCCCGTCCAGACCACTATATATCTCTCTCACCTTCTGCCCACGTGTGACTCACATACGGGTAATATGTCTCTCGACCAAGAAGATATCATTAGAAACACATCAATATGTATTGATCAACGCCTTTAGGACCTATAACTGCTCTACTTAGATAATATATGGCACCCCAAACAGGAACAACCTTCTGAATGGTGCAACCCTGTGCGCTAATCTGATATCACGGCCGACAACGTTTCCTTAGAAAATCAAACAGATGATATCTTAGTTCACTGATTGAACAACGTGCTACCTTGAACTGATTTGCCACCATGTTGCTTGCTGAGAGCTTGCTGCTATCCCCTCCATGTATGTAAACATCTGGTGTCAACTATTTTGTCAAAAGAACCTTCAACATAGCCCTAACCCTAACCTTCATCACCAAACACAACCATAAACCCTAAACATAACACTTTTTACACATCTGAGCAACTATAACATTTAAACGGACATTTGTACATGGGGAGTGACACGTAGAGCTCTCTCTCTCCGTTGCTTTTGGGCAACTGTAAAGTGAGTAAACGTGGCGCCATCTCGTGGCACGAAAAAGCTAGACACAAAATCCTAGGTCAGTGTAGTATCAAGCGAAGGACGGACACGTACGTTACGTCATTTCCGGTATTTACAATACTTTGATAATGCGGGATGAGATTGTCTACGAAAGCATTAAGATCTTGGTGAAATGGGGAGAAGGGAGCTGTGGGAAGTTTACTGAGAATTAAGATTCCTGTAAAGGTAAAAGACATCTGACTTGTATAGGGGAGACAGGGCACAATGCACCTATTTCCCTCAAATCGGCCCAGTCACAAAATACATCAATTTCATAAAATGGAATATTGTATATTAAACTTCTCGATAATCATTATACATGTTTGACATATTATTTCCAAAACAGATCACGAAGAGTGAAAGATAAATTGCTTTTGCTTGAAAAAATGAGCATGGCGTCGTAGTAATTATGTAGGTTATATAATGTGTATTGTTTGAAAAAAGGAAGACTTCGTAGACTGGTGTTCCTACACACTAACACAGTGACTCATGCGACTCACATGCACATCCGCACACGATCAGGAAGTTACAATCGCTAAATATACCCACACACCACAATACATATGACTAATAACCAGAGCTAGCGCCTACTTAGACAACAGTGATCAAGGGAACGTCCCTTTAATAAACAGGTACAACATTTTGATTAACAAGAAAATAAATAATAGTGGCGCCATCTTTCGGCAAACCACCAGAGTGATACATTTTACTGGTCAATTGACCAATAGTGGCGCCATCTCCCGGCATATAGGCTCCGCCAAAGTAATGTCCTCCAACGCACTTATGTGCTCCCCCACTTGTGTCCTCTCCCACTTGTGTCCTCCTCCACTTGTGTCCCCTCCACTTGTGTCCTCCCCACGTGTGTTCTCCCCCACTTATGTCCCCCAATTGTATCCTCTTATGTCCTCCCCACTTGTGTCCCCCCTAATTGTATCCTCCCCACGTGTGTCCTCTCCCACTAGTGTCCTCCCCCACTTGTGTCTTCCCTCACTTGTGTCCTCCCCCACTTATGTCCTCCCCAACTTGTGTCCCCCCAATTGTATCCTCCCCACGTGTGTCCTCTCCCATTTGTGTCTTCCCCCACTTGTGTCCTCCCCCACAGGTGTCCTCCCCATTTGTGTTTTCTCCCACTTGTGTCTTCCCCTACTTGTTTCTCCCCCACTTGTGTCCTCCCCCACGTGTGTCCTCCCCCAATTGTGTCCTTCCCCACTTGTGTCTTCCCACTTGTGACCTCCCCCACTTGTGTCCTCCCCCATTTATGTCTTCCCTTATTTGTGTCCTCCCCACTTGTGTTCTTCCCCTACTTGTGTCCTCACCCACTTGTGTCCTCCACCACTTGTGTCTTCCCTTACTTGTGTCTTCCCCTACCTGTGTCCTCCCCACTTGTGTCCTCCCCACTTGTCTTCCCTCACTTGTGTCCTTCCCCACTTGTGTCCCCCCACCTGTGTCCTCTCGTCTTGTGTCCTTCCCCAACTTGTGTTCTCCCCCACTTGTGTCCTCCTCATTTGTGTCTCCTCCCACTTTTGTCTTCCCGCTTGTGCCCGCCACCAGGGCCGTAGGTAGCCTAAAACAACTAATAGACAGTAAAATGATAACACCTTACTAAATATGTTGTGTAGGTTAACATGTGATGACAACAGCACCCCCTCGTCTTCCGATGTCACCAGTCGAGCTGAGATAGCAAAGAAGCTGAAGTTACGGCGGCGCGACAGCGAAATATTTTCTACACCATTTGGTTCGGCCGCCGGTGAAGGGTTTGTGTCCCCCCCAGACTTCCCTCTCTGGATCCGCCCCTGGTTGGTGTATGCACTAGACCTACATCATCGTAAATGACAAGGTGCACCAAGTTACCAACGGAACTATAAAAATAATATAATATTTAATTATCACAATGATGGCAATCAATCTCTCATTCACAGCTACCCAACCGTCTTAAAAACATCTTGCCCTAGAACCGTATCGTCGTCAGTCTTGCCGAAGTTCAGTAAGTTACTTATTGCAGTATTATGACCGTCCTCCCTACCGCAACAATACGCACGTCTACCAAACAAGGTGCTAACAATTACCCGTTCTCGCAGAGAGCAAAGGAAACGTTATAAGGATACCCTAGGCTAATGGCAACCCTCTAGACTCGAGCAACCCTCAAGAATTTCAATATGGACCACGAAAGTTGGAAGAGAACGGCTTGTGAGCAACAAGCTTGTCGCAGCGAAACAAAAACGGGTGCTGTGTCTTATGCACAAAGATGAGTTGCAGATGCCAAAAGAAGGCGAAGCAAGAGAAAGCCTCGCCAAAACGACACTGACAGTAGGCGATGATAAAATGTGGTCGTCTTGGCAAAGGAAAACAACAACAACAACAACACCGTTACAACAACAACGTTACAACAACAACGTTACAACAACAACGTTACAACAACAACGACATGAACTAAGTTAGCAATGCCAATGAAGGAGAACATGATCATTCAGACGAACTTTTACGACAGATTCACACATACGATGGTGTGCCATAAAGTCTGAGCCAAACATCGCCATCGGCCTTGCTATAAATCAAATTTATTATATAGCGAGTTCTTGTTCTAAAACACAAGCCTTTTAATGGCGACAGAAAGGTTTCGGACTATCATTAAGCCCACAATCCTTCGCGAAGGGAATTCCATGATGTAATAATGTGCTCGTCATTGCGCATGACAACGCCTTTTGTGAGTGTTTTTCATCAACAGACACGTCCATTTTTCCCAACAGAAAGATGGTTTCAATCCTAACTTTCGGAAGACTGCTTCGGAAGATTTCAACAAGAGCGACATTTTTGCAAAATGCGGCGACATGGAATCGCGTTGCCGTACGAAGCGTACCCAACATAATGACAAGGTATGCAAAAACAAAACCTTTATAAAATAATAAATAATTCAAGGATAACTTAAGCACACTGCCCGCCACTGGCACTGGTGTTTCCCAATTTCGCCGTGCGTAATAGAAAGTCATTTTAACAACAACAAAACTGGACAAGGGTATTGTAAATCTTTAACACACATTTAATCAAATTTATACAAACGAATTGTTAGAAAACTTGTTTAGAGTGAAATACATGCATACATGTTTAAAACGACGAAATTCGTCGAAATATTTCGGGCTGGGTAGTACGCTGTCCATTGTGATGGTGAATCCCGCGAAATCCACGACGGGGCTGCTAAAGACGAATTTCCCCGGGTTCAGGGTTATGCCATTCCGACCGCACACGTCAAGCCATTGCACGGCCTGGTGGAAGCTGTCGGCGATACTATCCGACCAGAGCAGGGCGTCGTCGATGCATTTCGTGTGGTCGTCTATCCCCGAGACAATCTCGTCGTATCGGCGAGTGTAGCCGTCGCCCGACGCGCGATACCCCTGTGGAGCGACACAGTAGCGGTAACGTCCCCACGGCGTGATGAACGTCGTCATGTGTTTATCGTCCTCGTGCAGACGCACGCTGTGATACCCATTCCAAGCGTCGAATACCGTCTTACGCTTGTTCTCGGGGACACCTCGCGCCTGGTGGAACGGGGATGGGGTGTGGTGGGTTTCACGTGCCGCATGTACATTTAATGCCTGAAAGTCCACCGTGCGTCTTGGCTTGCCATTCTTTTTGGCACAAATCACCATATGGTGGCACCATGTGACCTGATCGCCGACTGGTACCTTCTCGAGCACACCGAGACGTACATCCTCATCCAAGCCGGCCTTGACCTCGTCCTGCCAGTGCACGGCCACCGGTATTGGGCTGTGTCGTGCGACAGGTGTCGCATCCTTGTCTATCATCAGTCGCAAGGGTGGGCCCGACATCATGGGCAGTGTTTGGTGGGTACATGTGTTGAATGTGCTCGCCGCGTACCGCCTCTTCAGCCACGACTCGATCGCTGCTCGGTTCTCCTCGGTCGCTTGCATCGGTAGGCCCTCGGGGAGTGGCGGCGGTGCTGTGCGCGGTGTGCATGGGCATGGGGTTGGAGTGGCTGCGTCATCTGATGCAATGACCTCGCCAATGGTAGGGAATGTCTCGCTAATCATCCCCAGGTCGATGCACGCGGCCCGTGACAGGAAGATACGATCTGATGTGTTGGTGATGTAGGCGATTTGTCGTGTCTCGTGCGTTATGGCCCGGCTGTCGGTACCCGAGAATCGCACCACCATCGCTCCGAGGATAGGTATCCCTCCCTCGTTCGCCGCTCTCATCGTCATGGTGATCGGTATGAGGTCGTCTGCATTGAGCCCCATCCTCTCGGCCACTTGTATGCCCATTAGGCAGCTCTGGCATCCGGTATCTGCCATCGCGGGGAGTTCGGCGGCGCTTACTCGCTTCCTGAGCGCGAAACCGAGGGCACGGTAATCCTCCTCGAATGCTCCGACGTAGACCCGGACGTACGGCTGCGGGTCGGATGCGCGTTTATGCCACCTGTCACAAAGGTTATCATACAGATGGTGGTCTAGTGCGATTGCCCTGACGTCGGCAACCGGTCCGTTTACCATCGTGCACAGTTCGAAGGCCGCGGACTGTTCGTCACTTGTCTCGGCGGTCTCAGTCGGCCGGCGGGCGTACGCCTTGCCGAGGCAAGCGCGTTCTATGTGGTTCACGTTCTTGCATTTACCACATCGCTTGCCGTACGCTGGGCATTGGCTTCTCCTTATGCTCCACGGCGGGTTCTTACCGTGGCCCTTCTCCGCGCAGAACCAACACAATGCCGTGGGGTCGAACGTATGTTCGGGCTTCGGACCAGGTATCGGCTTAGTTGTCGCCGCGCCCCTGGTTCGCACTTCATGTTGCTTATTGCGGCGGTATGTATGCGTTCACATTCGGGGTATCCAGCAGGCGCGATGCCGATCGCTTGCCTGACTCACGCGCCTCGACGAACTTAATCATCTCCTCGATCTTCATCTTTTGGTTCTGGTCGCTTATCAAATCCAACTGAATCTCGTCGTCCACGATGCCGCGAGCGAGTACGTCGCGCAATATCTCGCCGGCGAAGTCGACCATCTCGTCGCACTCTGCTTTGGTGCACTTGATTCGGTAATCACAGGTGTCAGCTTGACCCTTGATTCGGGCGTAGAATGATCGAATTTGTTCCTCGCGTCCCTGGCGCATGTCATGTAATGCGTACCGTGCCACCATGATGTTCTCACTGCGTACCGCGAGTGCCTTCATCGCCGCTAACACGTTTACCTCGGTGCTTCCGACCATGGAACCTCCGTTTGAACGAGTGAGGTCCCGTCTCAGTTCGTCATCACAACACTCCAATAGCTGAACAACGATGTCGTCTCCCCGGAGGCGTGTGCCGTCTCGATATTCGCCCCACCTGGTTTCAAAGTATGCTCAGGTTTCTGACGTACCAGCTAACGATACGGTAGGGCGTTTGAGCTTTTTCATTTTCCCACCAGGTGTCGCCACGGCATGAATCGAGTGTGTCAACCCATGAATCTTTAGGAGCTCGACTACTATTGCAGCGTCGTCGTTCCGTGATACGTGGTCACATCCTGGGAATGGACACGCAACCTCAATCACCATGTTTGCAGTGTTATCTGGCTCTAGACAGTTGAATGGCAGAGTCCGTAGGGCTTCAATGTTATCAATAGTTGCGCAGCTTGCTGTCGCTGCCAACAGTTTCCGACGGTTTCCGACGGCTGTCGGCGGCTGCCGACGGATTCTAGCGGCTGCAGACGGCTGCTGATGGCTGCCGACGGTATTCAGTAAATTTGTCTATTTACCAGTTTCTCCATCGAATAGCCGTCCCATATTTATCTGCGCCGTCTCAGCAGTGTTTGATTATAAAGAAGAACGAAGTTCTCTTGCATTTAATCACGTATTTAATAGTAAATCCGGTCTAATGATACAATAATCAAACAACCTGTTACTGGTGTGGTGGAATACAGTCAATCGCGGCCCGGAGGCTTCCGGTTACGGGGAGCGTCTATTGTAGATCTGTAAGTAGTAAGCGGGAGTGTTCATTATTTCCTAGCACCACGGTCTTACCAGGTTGAGACAGATTCAGAGGTCATGCTGAGAAGAAATCGAAGTGACTTACGGCTGAAATACACCAACCGTCCAGCTGAAGCTGACTTAAACACAGCAACAAATGCCTTGGTTGAAAGTAGGATGCAAGTGAAGAGTTGCAACGTAGGTCATGCACGACCCGAGCCAATGATAAACGAGCAGTCATTTCCAAGGGACTCAAAACGTGCTGGGAAACCCCCGTCAAGGTACATCCAAGAAATGTAAAGTTATGACGGGTGGTGTTTGGGACCACAAAATATGCATGTTAGGCAGTAGCTCATAAAGGACAATATGAACTTCATAAAATTATAATTGTCAACTTTGGAAATGTGTAACCAACAATAACTTGTTTATATGGAAAGGAAGATGTGGTAATTTAGCGAAGCAGTGGCGCCATCTTCTTGATCGTAAATAAGAACACATAGTGTTGGTGAATGCGACCAGATTTCGGGCGGAGAAATTATACAAATTGCTCTTCCATGTTCCACCTTTCTCCGTTTAATATTTACACCAGATGCGGTCATCTTACATTTATTTCATTCCAGGTGGCGCCATAACAAGCAGAACGAAACGAAAGTTGGCCCACTACAGCTACTCCCAGTTTACGTTCGACTTTGTTTGTCAGTTCGAAATATCATTACCTCTGCCTCACGGTATTTTACATAATGATGGAGGGCTTAGAGGCATCATCTCTGTATTTTGCATACAAGATCTTGGTTAGAAGTTACGCCTAGCTACCTCGTGTAAGAACTGAACTGAAGCACATGGTAAAGTAAAGTGCGGTTACAATCGATTACTGCGGCAACGGGTTATACCTCAGTGGGTATTATTTGGGCATGTTCAGGGGATACACATTGAAAAACAGATTATGAGGATAGAGATAAGTAATCGCTAATCTGATATTTTGATTTACATATTTTATTTAACTTGTATTCGAAGGCAGAACTGTATACATAATATTTATATGTAGATCGACACTATTTATGAAGTAATTATCATGTTAATAAATCATACATAACTTATTGTTTATATTTCTGACATAACAGTTTTGTAGCACATATACATGTACGCATTCACATAAACTTTCATACAAATCCGCCAAGCTGTTTTGCCACAAGAGGGAAATGTAGACTGTATGGTATCGTTCCCATTTACAGATGGGGTACACTTTTGTTTCGAAGTACCGACAACATACATAAGCAATACAAAAATATCTTAAATGACAGCAATGTACCCAATTGCATAACGTTTCATAGGATAGTAAACAATTTATAATTTATGTCAGTACAACATTACAAAAACTGAAGTAAAGAAACAGTTGATGAAAAAATTATATTTCTTTGCTTTTTTTTTATTTTCTTGTATATCTTTGACAATGATGATCGTAGAAAGATTATATGAATAATGCCGTACTCGTATGTTTATTGTGAGCAATTTTTAATTACAAAGTTTTTACATACAATCGCTAGATTTGACTGCAGAATATTAGTTTTGAATAGCTTGATTTCCGCTTTAAAATGGTAGCCATGTTTAAAGATGGCGTCAAAAAGGTAATAAGCTACGTTTTTTAGCAGTATTGAGATGTTGATAGTTACTACGTGCATAGCTATTCCACTGTGATGTTACGTTATCTGTGATGCAATGACCACAATTAGGCAATTAGGTTATTATTATTATGTTTTAGAAACCACGTTTAATTATGTATTTTTTCGCTTTTGTGTACGCTGCACACAAATTTCCCTTTACGGCACAATAAAGTGTTAACATATTGAATTGTGTTGTTCATGTTTATAGGTGAGATGTGGGTCGCAATTACGCTGGCAGTGTTGGTGGAACTGTTGCTACCCAGTCTCCGGACCTCTGCTGTCGCTGTTTATCTCCAATATGGCTGGCAATGTTCCACTTCTGGTTCCAGTGCTCAAGACAACCTTCATCAACAGTGGGCTCGACGCTGGTCACAGTCTCAGAGGTAGGTCTTATTATTATTACTATTATTACTATGATTACTAATAACAGTACTATTTCTACAGTGCCATATATATCCAGGATCATAGGTGCATATACATGTTATAAAATGTACAAGGAAACATAAAAAATTTAACATTAGATTAAAATTAAAAAGCCTGTATATATTAAGTAATTAAGATGCTTGACATAGTATCTGAGATATTAAGATATTCACATAATTATAATCTATAAGAAAACAAATTAAAATATTACATAATATAATACAAAAATATTAATTTAATTAAAGACATGTTTATAAAAAGTGTCCGACAGCACAGTTCCTCGGTAGAGCTATGCAAGTTTAAATAAATTAGTAATTTATTTTAGGGTCATGTTTGGTGTGTGTAAATATATATATATATATATCCGCATATTTAATACTTTAAGTAAAAAGTACCGGGGTGTATGACTAATATAAAAGTATTGTTATATGTTCACAAATTTTGAGTTTTAATTTTTTCAAACGCAGTGATCAACATCAAAGTTAGGTATTTATTTTCAACTCACATGCTATTCATTGAAAAGTATACATCAACAACACTTTTTCTAGACAGTAATTTGAAATTGTATCATTAAAGCTATTAATAAATATCTCTAATAGTTCTAAAAATAACAAAAAGCTATGCTTTCACCATGCAAAAGTATTTCTGGCTTATTAGAAATGATACATATAATTGTCTTTTTAAAATTGATGTATTTGTACAAACGAATGTGTAAAATATTGTAGTTGACCCATTATAATTCATCTTTGGAAGTCCCATAATTGTAACTAATTTTTTAGAAGCAATTAATTGATTTTTGAAGTGTTGTAATTGGTTTTATGAAGCAATGTAATTGATTTTTTAAGTGTTGTAATCAGTTATTCGTGGTGCTGCGTGATTGTAATTAACAAACGTAAATGAACTCTGATATGTTAACATCTCTAAAATGGTTAAATGTTCGTCAAAGATTTATTCTTCTGAAATGTACTATTGTGTACAACATTGTAAATAGTAAAATTCCAAATTATCTTTAAAAGGTAACTCCTGGTATATCTCAGTTATTGTACAAGATCTAAATCGTCCAATAATATCTTCCAAACCCATAGTCACCAAAAGTCTCTAAAATACACTGGCACATCATTGTGGAACAACCTACCATCTAAAGTAAAAAATCAAAAAACTGTTGCCAGTTTAAAAAATCAATGTGTTCTATATATCATCGGTAAACAATAAGTATCAGGTATTAATTTATGCTTGTTTTTCATATTGTAAATATGTTCGTTTTAAATTGTATATCATACCACATTCTCATAACTTGATTACGTATTGTGGCATCATCACTTTGGGGTCTATTTAACATCAACAAAATGCTCCCCCTGGGTGCTGATACCACAACTCCACCATTATTCATCAGTATTATATTTCCATCCAGTATACCTGCTCACTTACTTTTACATACATAATTTATTATATTGTTTACATATGTTAAGTATGTATTATGTTTTTATCATAATGTATGCATGTCACCACTACCAAAACAGTTGTAACTGAATGTAGTCTGTGAATCAATATCTTGTATCAGTGCTGAGGACGCTTCCACGAGAACAATACGCTGGCTACGAACAAATAGAGGGCACCACTGTCAACACGTTAATGGCGTGCGATTGAAAATGCTCTGAAGTGCAATATAATCAATATTATCCCCGTGGGCAGAGAAGGATAGGTGTTATGTTCAAAACTATAATTTCAATTCTGTATTATTACATATGTATAATCTTTGTTATCCAACTCCAAGTGGCAGCTAAGAATAGGTGTTGTGCTCAAAACTGTGTTATTTCAACTTGGTATTATTACATACGTACAATCATTATTACTCCAGTGGCAGTTAAGAGTAAATGTTATCTTAAAAACTGTGTATAATCTTTGTATGTGTGATGTTACAGTTGTTTTGGGCTGAAATGTTCTTGCTAGTGTGTTTAAAATGATTGGGGTAATGATCTTATCCGTGCAACTGCTTCACCCAGGGAGCTGTATTCTAGACACTACAAATACCTTCAGTCATCACTTTGCTTAAATTTGTGTGTGCAGAATGTGGTCAAATGGTGGATTGTTTTTGCAGAATGTGGTCAAATGGTGGATTGTGTGTACAGAATGTGGTCAAATGGTGGAATGTTATCTGATTTAAAGCTTCACATATATAATTATTTTATCTACTACTTGTTAAAGGAGTCTTTTTTGTATTTTACAATTAAGTTTTCTCAGTAATTAAAATATGAGTTAAGTACACTGGTTTACAGCAAGTAACACTGCCTGTGTTTATGCGGTTTTATGGGTTGTTTTTGTTTTAACTAATATTAAGACATCACAGCAGTGGTTGATCTTTGGTTGCAAACGGTTCTTCACCAGCAAACAACTGCAATATAGTACACCTGGTTTCAACCAGTTTGCACATTTGTTGTGTTTCAAAACTACATGTAGTAATACTAATTATTTGTTTCTTATTGTTTATTGTAAATACATGAATACAGCAGTTTTTGTAAAGACAATAATATCAACCTCTTTGAATAGCCACCCAGGCTACTTGCCGTGGTAGAATTTAGTTAAAATGTTTAGAAGGTAGGAATGAAATATTTTTATTTCCCTGATGTTTCAAGTCAGTTTCAAGCAGGTGTGTGAACATGTTCAACATACACTGCTACTGGATAAAACGTACGTTTACTAAAATGTTCTATATAAGAAATTGTATACATCTACTGAGAAGTAGATACAGGAAGCGTGAAATCACTCTGTTTTAGTCATGGATGCATTTTATGTGTTAACTGTGTGGGTTAGAGGAAGTTTTAAAAATGCAAGCCAATGTTTGGTGCCAAAATATGTTTACTTATTTATGTCACATGCAGAACAGTGCTAGATTATTTTATGAAGTCAGTCGACAGTGAAACTGTTACTGTGTCATACGAAGTATATCATGTATTTTATTAATAAATACTTAATTACTTAAATGTGAAGAATTTGTGAACAAAGAATGAGGCAAGTGGAATTCGACACCTGGGAGGAGATACTGTTACAATGTTCCAATGATTGCATATTAAGGCAAGTGGGCCTCAGCACCTGGGAGTAGATACAGCTACAATGTTTGCATATTAAGGCAAGTGGACCTCAGCACCTGGGAGGAGATACTGTTACAATGTTCCAATGTTTGCATATTAAGACAAGTGGATCTCAGCACCTGGGAGTAGATACTGTTACAATGTTCCAATGTTTGCATATTTACGTAAGTGGACTGCAGCGCCTGGGAGGAGATACTGTTACAATGTTCCAATGTTTGCATATTAAGACAAGTGGACCTCAGCACCTGGGAGTAGATACTGTTACAATGTTCCAATGTTTGCATATTTACGTAAGTGGACTGCAGCGCCTGGGAGGAGATACTGTTACAATGTTCCAATGTTTGCATATTAAGGCAAGTGGACCTCAGCGCCTGGGAGGAGATACTGTTACAATGTTCCAATGTTTGCATATTAAGGCAAGTGGACCTCAGCGCCTGGGAGGAGATACTGTTACAATGTTTGCATATTAAGACAAGTGGGCTTCAGCACCTGGGAGGAGATACTGTTACAATGTTCGAATGTTTGCATATTAAGGTAAGTGGACTGCAACGCCTGGGAGGAGATACTGTTACAATGTTCCAATGATTGCATATTAAGGCAAGTGGACCTCAGCGCCTGGGAGGAGATACTGTTACAATGTTCCAATGTTTGCATATTGTGGATTCAGCACTGTTATTAATGTTTGCATGCCTGGGAGGAGATACTGTTACTTCCAATGTTTGGCAAGTGGACCTCAGGGGAAGATACTGTTACAATGTTCCAATGTTTGCATATTTACGTAAGTGGACTGCAGCGCCTGGGAGGAGATACTGTTACAATGTTCCAATGTTTGCATATTAAGGCAAGTGGACCTCAGCGCCTGGGAGGAGATACTGTTACAATGTTCCAATGTTTGCATATTAAGGCATGTGGACCTCAGTGCCTGGGGGGAGATATTGTTACAATGTTTGCATATTAAGGCAAGTGGACCTCAGTGCCTGGGAGGAGATACTATTACAATGCTCCAATGTTTGCATATTAAGGCAAGTGGACCTCAGGGCCTTGGGGGAGATACTGTTACAACGTTCCAATGTTTGCACAGGCAAGTGGACCTCAGCACCTGGGAGGAGATACTGTTACAATGTTCCAATGTTTGCATATTAAGGCATGTGGACTTCAGGGCATTGGGGAAGATACTGTTACAACGTTCCAATGTTTGCACAGGCAAGTGGACCTCAGCACCTGGGAGGAGATACTGTTACAATGTTCCAATGTTTGCATATTAAGGCATGTGGACTTCAGGGCATTGGGGAAGATACTGTTACAACGTTCCAATGTTTGCATAGGCAAGTGAACTTCAGCACCTGGGAGGAGATACTGTTATAATGTTCCATTGTTTGCATATTAAGGTAAGTGGACCTCAGCGCATGGAAGGAGATACTGTCAAAATATTCCAGTGTTTGCATATTAAGGCAAATGGACCTCAGCGCCTGGGAGGAGATACTGCTACAATGTTCCAATGTTTGCATATTAAGGCAAGTGGACCTCAGTGCCTGGGAGGAGATACTATTACAATGCTCCAATGTTTGCATATTAAGGCAAGTGGACCTCAGCACCTGGGAGGAGATACTTACAATGTTTCAATGTTTACATATTAAGGTAAGTGGACCTCAACACCTGGGAGGAGATGCTGTTACAATGTTCCAGTGTTTGCATATTAAGGCAAGTTGACCTCAGGGCCTTGGGGGAGATACTGTTACAATGTTCCAATGTTTGCATAGGCAAGTGGACCTCAGCACCTGAGAGGAGATACTGTTATAATGTTTGCATATTAAGGTAAGTGGACCTTAGCGCATGGAAGGAGATACTGTCAAAATGTTCCAGTGTTTGCATATTAAGGCAAGTGGACCCCAGCGCCTGGGAGGAGATACTGTTACAATGTTTGCATATTATGGCAAGTGGACCTCAGCGTCTGGGAGGAGATACTGTTACAATGTTTGCATACTAAGGTAAGTGGACCTCAACACCTGGGAGGAGATCCTGTTACAATGTTTGCATATTAAGGCAAGTGGACCTCAGGGCCTTAGGGGAGATACTGTTACAATGTTCCAATGTTTGCATAGGCAAGTGGACCTCAGCACCTGGGAGGAGATACAGTTATAATATTCCAATGTTTGCATATTAAGGTAAGTGTACCTCAGCGCATGGAAGGAGATACTGTCAAAATGTTCCAGTGTTTACATATTAAGCCAAGTTGACCTGGCCTGGGAGGAGATACTGTTACAATGTTCCAATGTTTGCATATTAAGGCAAGTGGACCCCAGTGCCTGGGAGGAGATTCTGTTACAATGTTCCAATGTTTGCATATTAAGGTAAGTGGACCTCAGCGCCTTGGAGGAGATACTGTTACAATGTTCCAATGTTTGCATATTTAGGCAAGTGGAGCTCAGTGCCTGGGAGGAGATACTGTTACAAAGTTCCAATGTTTGCATATTAAAGTAAGTGGATATCAGCGCCTGGGAGGAGATACTGTTACAATGTTCCAATGTTTGCATATTAAGGCAAGTGGAGCTCAGTGCCTGGGAGGAGATACTGTTACAAAGTTCCAGTGTTTGCATATTAAGGCAAGTGGAGCTCAGTGCCTGGGAGGAGATACTGTTACAAAGTTCCAGTGTTTGCATATTAAGGCAAGTGGATATCAGCGCCTGGGAGGAGATACTGTTACAATGTTCCAATGTTTGCATATTAAGGCAAGTGGAGCTCAGTGCCTGGGAGGAGATACTGTTACAAAGTTCCAGTGTTTGCATATTAAGGCAAGTGGACCTCAGTGCCTGGGAGGAGATACTGTTACAATGTTCCAATGTTTGCATATTAAGGTAAGTGGATCTCAGTGCCTGGGAGGAGATACTGCTACAATGCTCCAATGTTTACATATTAAGGCAAGTGGATCGGCAGCACAGAATGCAAATCCAGGTTCTCTCAATTGAGAATCCACTGCTCTAGCCACTGCGGCACGTTGCCCCACACCAACACCATGGATATTAGACCAAAATAAGAATTGTTTGGAGAGAGAGGTGGTACTTTCATAAGTTCTATCCGTGAAGTAAACTAACTAATATCTAATGTATTGTGAGCGTTTAGACCAAAATGTTTTATTTTTAATATTCCAGGTGTTGATGGAGTGCTATTATGACCACCAATGCCAAAACTAATTGTAGTTTTACCCCTTACAAAACTGCATTTTCCATGGCTCTATGGTTGTCCTCTTGCATGTGTCCTCTAAATCACTATTAAAATTTACATTACACTGGATATACAAATGTGAAACACGCTAAGGAGATGATGGTATTCTACCACCTATTATTCTTAAGAAAACATGTCTCGCAGAAAATACAAACATAAAGCATGTCATTATGCAAAACTTTATTAATCACAAACTCCTCTTGAATAATAATGTATAAATCACATACATATATGTCTATATACGAGTTTCCTGAAATTGTGAAGAAAGAATAATGATAAAATATGTATATCTTGAACTATTAAAAATACGTATACAAAATACAGTAGGCTTAAGTCTTTATATATTATCACAAGTTCCACCAAGTAAATAAACTACTGTTGTATCCAGTAATAACATGCACTGTGTTATACAATTGTTATTAATTTATTACAACAGGTTCCAAACTGATTAAATAATAAATTATTGATGTATGTTCAACTTGATATGCTATGCAGACATAACGAATGTCGATAGCATGATTATTAAAGTACCTATTGGAATAGGAATTGTAACACTTTAACTGCTAAATGATTGCTCTATTGTACCTTGAATTACATAAATCATATATCAGAAACCATGGAAATATGAATATGTGCATCACTGCATCTCCTCATAAATATTTCACAGCACACAAAATATCTCGGCAACCATAACAAACTTGTAGGTGAAAAATTCAAAAATACTAATAATATTATTATGCTTATATACCTCAAATACAGGTAATCTGAGCACTTCTCTCAGATATTCAACCAAATAACAAATATAACTGAATGTAATCATAGTACAAGCATATTTTTTAAGAACAAGTTTCCTGAAATTATAAAATAAAACTTAAAAAATATATATATCATGTTAAATAGACTTAGACAAAATACAGTAAGCCTTTCGATATTATCACAAGTTCTGCCTTATTAATTTAGTTTCCAAGTTGATTAAACTATATTATTTCTGTATGTTTTAGTTTATAACAAATGTAGGTGAAATATTCCAAAACAATAAATATTTAATTACGCTTACATACCTCAGCTACAGATAGTCTGAGCATGTCCTTCCAAATAACATTTACCATACAGAATGTAATCGGTGTACATAGATATAGGTTTCCTGAAATTGTAAAATAATAACTAAAAATAATTACATTATATCACAAGTTCCACCAAGTAAATATACTACAGTAATTTGTATTCACTAGTAACATCCACTGTTTTATACAACTCTTATTAATTTATTGTAAGAGTTTCCAAGTTGATTAAATAATTTATTTCTGTATGTTTAAGTTCATAGTATATGTCCCTGTAGCATGCTTAATAAAAGTATGTCAAGTAATAGGAATTGTAACAATTGTCCATGAAAACCTGAGGTTAAAGAAACGGTAAAACTGTTACATGAGTCCTCTTTCTTATCTTGATTTATGTAATTCAAATATAAGAAACCATGGAAATATGAATATGTGCATCACTGCATCTCCTGATAAATAGTTCACAGCACACAAAAATATCCAAGCAACCACAGCAAAAAAACTCTGGTACAAGACATGGCCAAGTATATAATCCATTTGACTTTGATAATCAGATATGACTACAAATGTAATGCACCATTTTTAACTATTCATCATATTCAGCTGTTTTCAACATTTTGGCATCATATTTCAACTAAAATTTATTTATCACATACCCAAAATGAGTGTATGCTTGTATGTAGTTAACGGCAACGTGTCTTATAATTAAAAGCTTTCTGAACTGACAGCAATCATAAACAAAATAAAATCCACAAAATCCACCACAGCACATTATAATAACCTATTGAATTTTTCAACATTTCTGAAAATGCAATAATTACAAACACGTTTTTCTAGAAAATGACTCAAATTAGTCATTATATACCATCTGTAGTAGTAAATTGGTATGTCTAAGCAACTTGTTTATCCACGGAAGGTCACCCCAGAAGCACATGGTACAAGTGGTTTCATACAAGTAGGATGCTCCTGTTTCACCATCTTTTTCCTTATATAGTATGTTGTACCAAAACATTTGGTGAACTGTAAATGTCTCGAAAAGATGCTCATCATTTCTTATGAACACAGTAATATTTGGACTGTACTTCTGTTAAAACAGTAGAATAGAATTACTATTTGTAGCATGAAAACCTAAAATACACTTATGGTTTCCACTGTTATCAATGGGTAGAATGTGCCACAAAGTCCACGTTCCTCCAGTTCTTTCAGTTCCAGGGTCCAGGTAGTCCATCACATGTTCATCGGGTAATCCATTCATCCACCACAAGTTAGTCCGTTCCATTTCGGTCCAGGGTCAATTGTAAGGGAGTTCATCATCCATCAGAAGTTCGGTGTATTACTGGTCTTGTTCTACTTTCACACATGGCTACAACATACAAAAAAGAAACATTTCTTTACCAATGACTATAAGTTGCAGTTCAAAACAAAACGGATGAGAGCGACATTTGATCAAAACTGCTGAAAATGTATGAGATCGAGCGAAGCAAGGTAAAAGCAGAACACGGTAAGTAGTACGTTTAGACTAAACATACTAAAGTATGAGCACTGCAAGTGCTTTCTGGTTGGGGTTGGTGGTGGGGGGCGCTGTAAGCCATTTTTAATGGGTTAGGGTTAAAGCCATTCTAACATGGCAAGGAGTAACATCTGAGATTATTTTCATGTTTTTCTCACCTTCCGCCACCCCACCCCCATATATAATTGGTACTGTCAATTGCTACTGACTGTCTATAAACATCATAATTATTAGTATATCAAAAGCTTTGGCACTCTTGAAATTTTTCAGTGAAGTCATACCATTTGTTGTAAAGATATATTTAACTTGTTAATAATGAAATCAGTTGGGTAACTGGCAATAACAAGATACCGTACAGGTATCTGAAACGGGTGATTGGGGCCTGGTTCCGCATTGTATAGTGCTGCATGCAACTGTTGAAGTAAGCGATCTGAAGGCAATACAGAAATAGTGGTGTTCGTCCGCCACAAATGTGTCATTGAACAGTGTTTATCAATAAGAACGTGGTCCCTTATTGACACAAAACTACACCCACCATAATTCACTGTGTCATTGCTCGAAATTTGTTCCTGAGCATTTCGACAATTTCTCGAAAGCAAAGCTCATCGATTTTGTCCAGAAGTTTCATGATGTAGTTGGTTATAGTACACACACAAGGCCACCAATAAGCACACGGTTCCTTGACTATACACTGCGAGAATACTGTGTGTGTTCACCTAGCGGGAACATTGGAAGGTAGTAAACGAAACAGAGAGACCAAAACCTGCATGAAAGCTAACGATTCCATAGCGATATTGTGCATAAAAATATTTATTATTAGTTTCAAATGGATCCAAACTAAAGGAATTTGATTTAGTTATAAGTCTTTGTTTTGTTCACGGCACAGCAAAGTTAAGCATATCAACATGTTAGTTTGTTATGCTCCACTAACATGCACTGTAGGTCGCCAGTGTCAAGCCACAAAATCACCTGATTATTAACCTACAGCAGACGCTGATTTGGTGTTTCCCTGCGTGTTTCCCCGGAGTTCCCAAATGGAAACGAGATATACTGACGTCATTAAATTTGAATTATCCAAAAGCCTTTCATAATGCTAAGCACTTATGGGTTTCCGGCCGAATTATATCTCTTGAGCAATCAGAGGGCATATGACAGTACTTCATTTGGGACAAGTACGACGGTTTATGCCCTACTTTTTTATTTTGACTCAGCTTTGCGACCCCCATATATAAATCCCCCAAATTTCTCCTCAGATCTGGACAAATTACAGGATTGACCCAATTGGATGCACAAAACGCGTTCTAACATGGCATTCCTGAATAACCATTCTATAAAAAATTAAGTCATGCTGTTCACACTCACCAGGTGGAGTGGTGGGATACATCACTTCAAGCGAGTCGCTTTACGGGCCGGGCTTCAACGTGACTGTGGGTGTTGTGGTTATCGTCATCATTGTTGGGCTCGTTGTCACCGTTGACACTGTGGGTGTCTTGGTCATCCTCATTGACATCTTGGAGTGTCCATTGGTTGGTATCACTGACACTGTCTTCACCGCTGTCTGCAACCTTGTTTGATCTCTTGAACACGTAGACAAGGCCAGCAATGACAATGATGATGAGAGCCAGTCCACTCATCACTGCACCCACAATGACACCAGTCTTGGATGACAATGATGCTTCCTCTGCAACCAAACCACACTTCCACATAAGAAACAGTCCTCTCTATGTCACGCCTCAATGAACACGTGTCAATACTCATAGGAACAGCAACAACATTATAAAATTGATTATAGTATAACAAATAACAAGATTTTAATTCATACTAAATTCACAAAACCAATTTTTTCAACAGAGTTGGTGTAGCATCTATTGTATCTGTATCAAAACTAAAAAATATACTATTATTTATCAAATAAAAACAATAATATTCAGTAATATAAAAAGGTGCATCAATAAAATTTGTATTAATACTTAAGGCAACAAATTCACAGTAAAAGTAATGCATTATGAAAAAGAGATTGTCATGTCACAAGTATCAATATACGGACACAACAAACTAAGTTTTGCCAATTATGCTGTAAGTAATTCATTTATTTCCAACATTTAACATTGTAGGTGACATGTATCGTATACTTTTAGTTCAAATTGTTGCCAAGTTCATAGAAATCATAACCCTTACATATTAGTCCAGTTACCAAGGAATACCAAATTCACATGCTGCATGTGTTACAGCTTCTTGAAAACAGAATAACGGACATGCTAAGAAAAGAAGCATTGCTTTTTAATTTGAGTGTACAATAAAGAAGAAAAACTTACCTGCTGCTACAGTTGTATCTGGAATAAAAATAAAACTATTAATTCTATGAATAACATTGTTGTTATGATGACTAAAACATTATTTTCACCTGACTTGATCTCCAGGAAGAGGATTAGATAAGAACAGAGAGCGACTCTGTCTGGATAAAGCAACAGCTCCACACAAATAACTGAGTTGACAGAGTTAAAACTCTGTGGAAACTTGACAATTTCTGGTGAGATAATATCTACACTGTCATTCCTATTATCAAAATAATAAGTTAATTTTATGGGGTACATTAAATCCATTCTAAGCCATTTAGACCCAGCCACATAACCATTTGTTAACAAGTGTTTCCAATTGATGCATATTTACACATGAACCTATATAAAGGCAAGTAATTTCTGTGACGACTGAAGATATATTTGAAATAGTACATATTCTAGTGAATATATTAAGTAATATAAAAAATAGACATTAATTAATTCCTGCAATGGATCAAAATCAACATAATACAATAACATCTTTCACATTTTCTAATAATAAAAAATGTGGCAAGACAAATTACTGTCAGAAATCATACATGCTTTGATTTACCGAATCATATTTTAAAACATACAATGGTATATTGTTTTTTCTTTCAAGTGAGCAGAAAACTGTCTTACCTGGCATGTCAGTTGTGACTGAAATAAATAAGAAAGATGATTAGTTCAAAGCTTGTTCTCATACTACTTGAACATTGTCATTGCAACCGATAATATTAAAACACTTACTGGACATGCTTACATATTTGTCTTCGTTAGAGGTAAAGTACAACAGCTTATCTAAACTCCAGTTTTGTTTGACCGACTACAAATGCACATTCCCAAGGATATCATTTCGCCACAAGGGAATATCTTCCTGTTGTTGATGTACCCAACCAGACAACTATTGGGTGACCACGTAAAGGTAAACATTTCTTGGTGGCTCTACATGACTGCTCTGGTATTAACTGCTCAATTAAATTATACAGTAACGCATGGCTGCTACAAATAAATAAATTGAACATCTTTCTGCATCGTAGTCTACGAACATGCCAAACAATAGATCAAGATCAACATAAGTTTATTCTATAATTATTTCCTGATGATAGGGTTGGTCTTTGAATGTTAACTTGCCAAATATTAGACCAATGTTAGAAAATAGCATCTTCCACGATTCCTTAATTCTGTCAAAGATATGAAAAATGTAGTTACATACTTCTGTCACAAAATGTAATACATGGAAATCCATTACGCTTTGTTACACTGGATCACATTAATATGCAATGTAATAAAAAAAATGTTGTGTCGACATATGAATAAAAATCATACCTGGGTCATCAGTTTGGCCTGAAATAAATAATAAACACTGTTAATTCAAAGCAGTGTTTACATGTGTTATCACAAAAGAATACTATAAAAAGTATCTCTGCATATCCATGACGATCTTATGTTTAGTTTCCAAACATGCCACATCATGTAGATTTCACATATACAATACAGACTTTTTATGAATATGGCCATGTGCCATTTTAATATTGAATTGTGACAAATTAGGTCGATGAGCATTACTTTTGAGGCAACACAGACTTCCGACAAATGTTAACAGTTTTTGTTTGATGTAGGCCTGCCGGGGATACGTACGTTTTGAAGCCAGATTGATGACGACACTTGATCAGAATAGAAATGTTAGATAGGTTAAACAGTGAAATAACGTTTCTGTATTTATAGGGCTTTACACAGAATTTCAAGTCAAAAGTTTTGATTTCAACCCAACAAAATTGACATGTCTGGAGTTATCATTTAATATAAATAGGTTTACAGGTATTATTTTGAAAAATACGAATGATGGTAACAATTTCACAGGTAATGCAAACATATTTTTAAAAACATTTTTCCAGTTACTGTTTGACTGCAAATAGGCATTTCTAAGTATTCCTTTTCCCGCAATAGGATTCCGCACTATTTCATAGAAGCAGAAAGCAACACTCCTGGTACAGTCACACTGAAGTCTCCCAGTTTGCCATTGTTTGCCTCAACATAATCTGCCAATGCCGTCTGGACGGCAGAGTCACTGGACTTGTCAGTCAACCGCACGTCATAGTGTGTCACAACGCTTCCCTCACTGCATAGGAGCAGGTTGAAACACACATACATTATAATTTTATACACACGCACACAGACACACACACAATTTTACTCACACATACGTAGATGCACGCACACACAATTTTACAGACTAACCTCACACGCACAAATGCACACCACGCACGCATGTATACACATACAATTTTACACACACACACAAATGCATACACACAAACAATTTTACACATTAACAACACACACTCATGCACACACACACAAACATACTTTTACATGTAATTTTACACCCACATACACCCTCACATGCACATATATGCATACACACGTGCACACACACCCACATACACACCCTCACATCCACACACACACAATAATGTTACATATGCAAACCTATAATTTTACATCTAAATTTAAGAACCTCACACACACTCAGACACCCTCACGCACGCCAGCACAGCAAAAGTGAAACTGAGATTATACAGCGTTACATATCAGTGTTACATATTAAATTCCCTTGGGCTACATATTTCCAATTTCATACAAGGAAAACTTCCGGATCAGACTAATAAAAAGAACACATCTTAACAAATGTTGTCACATTGTTCTAAGTGTATACTTCACCTGAAAATTAAGTTTTTGATGTCCACAAATCCGTTGCCAAAGGCTCCTTTGTATACTTTTTCAAGCTGAAATAAATGAGATAATTATAGTATCAGTTAAACATTATTTCACATGCGAATACATTCAATATTCACAACACAAGAATGTTACATAAAATATTTAATAAAGATGGTGTAATAATTTAATACTTGGCACTTGTGAAAAATATTTGAGAAATTGGACTCGCTCAATTACATTAGTCGTACTCATACTCGTACTCAATTACATTGGTCAGAATAACGTAAGTAATTGTAATCATACTACATTACATTGGCTACAATAACAAATAATTATAATCATGGTTACAATTCATTGTTCTTAGAAGTGGTTCTATACAAGAGAAAATGTATTTAATAACCAAAATGGATTAATTATTGTTATGACACGTACCACTGTGTTTACTTCGCTGGCCAGTTTCAAGTATTCAGCGCTGTTTACTTCAACCAGCTCAGCTGTGTAGTTCATACTGGTGATCTTAAACTGGGCGTGGTAACTGGTGACTGGTTTCACTACAAAACACAATTTAATTATGTCATTTCTATCCAAATCTGAAATGAAGGCACCAACAAAAGTGCAGGATAATAATAAGTATTATTTAATTGTATAGACACACATATCGAGTAGGCACGACATAGGATCACAATACAGCTGAAGTAGTATTATACTATTTCATATTAATAAAAACATGTATTTCATAAACATAAATATCACAGTATTTGGAAACTTCAAGGTAACTATAAAAGAATACTCATGCTTACATAATGAAACATGTCTTGGCTTATTTCTCTAT
Organism: Paraescarpia echinospica; assembly: GCA_020002185.1. NCBI lineage: Eukaryota > Metazoa > Annelida > Polychaeta > Sabellida > Siboglinidae > Paraescarpia > Paraescarpia echinospica. The sequence continues at coordinate 24,612,769 of CM034540.1, forward strand.
CTGTAAACAATCCTTCTCAAGAAACTTACAAGTTTTTTGTTTTTGAATATTTCGACTGCGATGTATAGTCTTCGTCAGCAATGTGTTATTGCCACGCTGCGATGCATGTCACATGACCAGATGTCACACGACCAGAGTCATGTGACACGAGCATGAGGTAACAATACAGATTTGCCATGCATCTATTCCCAAAGGGCAACGTACAGCAACATAGCAACCTGTACACAAACTAACTAAATGTTCATGACCTCTCTACAGCTTAAAGAACCAACTCACCACTAGCAATTATGGATGTGACATCCACCTCAAATTCACCAAACTTTCCCCCGTCAGACTCGTTCTTGATCGCCCCAACTATTGCGTCACTAGGGTTCATAAGATCTTCAGGCACGGCGACGTGGTAGTCGACAATCACACTTCCGCTTCTGTGAAATTCAGCAGCAAAATTGAAACAGGTTTATATGTTTAAATTGTAGCTATTATTAATAATAATAACATAACTTTTTTGCACCTAAATCCTTGGAAACCAAACATAGAGGCGCATCATTACAAACAGGTTAGTCAATCTCAGAATCACTAAGCCACATTAACGTCGTCAACAGATGAATTGATACAACAGGAAGTTAATAGTAAGTAATAACAAAATACCAAATTGCAACCAGTAGGTTTGCATTTCTTAACATGTCTAAAAATCAACGGATGAAATATATAATAAACTGCTCATCCTTTAATAAATTCCAAGTAGTTATAAGCGCTGAATAAAACACAGTTGTAAATTCAAGATTATGCTGGAAATTGAAACACAGTTTAGATTTAGAGTTGCTGTGTGCAAATTTCAATATGAAAAGTCAGATAAATAATGTTTTACAATTAAATAACATACCGGAATGTGACATCAACGATCAGGAACTTTCCACTGAGTGTCCTGCTCAATGCCTCGGTGAGCTGAAGAAGAAAACAGTTTGATTTAAACAATGACTTAAACAAGTAAAAGTAACTTCTTGTATAGCGCAGTATCCAGTCCTCAAGACTGCTCAAAGCACTTTACACTACTACACTTTACTGACAGACATTTTCACAAATACACAAATATCAACCACTGCCAGTCACTCATTTACACAGCTGAGTGAACTGGAGCAATGTAGAGTGAATGCACTTGCTCAAGGTTCAACACAGCAACACAACTAGCTAGGATTCAAACCCGGGTTCTATCGGTTGAGAGTCGAATGTTCTACCTACTGCACCACTTTGCTCCATTTTATACAGTGACTACAATAATTCTGGAACAAATGTGATTCCACATACAGGAAGCTTACATTTCTTTATTTTATGAAAGTTAATGGTAACAGTCACATTTGTTATCAAAAATATTACTGTTTGTTCAGCCAAACTGCTTCGTAACACAATTTGTGTATAAAAGAGTAAGCATTTCCAAAGGAATATTGTTACCGTGCTCACCGGTGATGCAATTTGCATATTATTTTATACATATATAATATAATGTAAACTTGGTCGAACTGACTAGATAGATTTGACTTAACCTATTATTAAGTTAAATCTGTCATCAAATGTTTTTAAAGCAGTATTTTGAAAACGGTTATTAACGGAAATAAGTGCCTCAACATTCATATTACAAAAATACATGAATATGTAAGTACCACTTGGACGACTTTAGCTGTCAGGTTCTTGTATTCAAGTGATGTTTTGTCTGCCAGATTGCTTGTGAAGTCAACACTGGTCAAGCGAATGGACACGGTCAGTTGGACCCCAGACTGCAGCTTCTTGGTCTCTTCAGCCACTGAATTGGAACAAAAGAATTGTAGCAACTGGAACTTGCAACATGCACCATTAAGTGCAGTGGTGCATATGTAGAGTAAACCTAAGATATTACACATATACACATACAGGGAAACATGCACCATTAAGTGCAGTGGTGCATATGTACAGTAAACCTAAGATATTACACATATACACATACAGGGAAACATGCACCATTAAGTGCAGTGGTGCATATGTACAGTAAACCTAAGATATTACATGTATACACATACAGGGAAACATGCACCATTAAGTGCAGTGGTGCATATGTACAGTAAACCTAAGATATTACACATATACACATACAGGGAAACATGCACCATTAAGTGCAGTGGTGCATATGTACAGTAAACCTAAGATATTACACATATACACATACAGGGAAACATGCACCATTAAGTGCAGTGGTGCATATGTACAGTAAACCTAAGATATTACAAATATACACATACAGGGAAACATGCACCATTAAGTGCAGTGGTGCATATGTACAGTAAACCTAAGATATTACATGTATACACATACAGGGAAACATGCACCATTAAGTGCAGTGGTGCATATGTACAGTAAACCTAAGATATTACATGTATACACATACAGGGAAACATGCACCATTAAGTGCAGTGGTGCATATGTACAGTAAACCTAAGATATTACACATATACACATACAGGGAAACATGCACCATTAAGTGCAGTGGTGCATATGTACAGTAAACCTAAGATATTACACATATACACATACAGGGAAACATGCACCATTAAGTGCAGTGGTGCATATGTACAGTAAACCTAAGATATTACACATATACACATACAGGGAAACATGCACCATTAAGTGCAGTGGTGCATATGTACAGTAAACCTAAGATATTACACATATACACATACAGGGAAACATGCACCATTAAGTGCAGTGGTGCATATGTACAGTAAACCTAAGATATTACACATATACACATACAGGGAAACATGCACCATTAAGTGCAGTGGTGCATATGTACAGTAAACCTAAGATATTACATGTATACACATACAGGGAAACATGCACCATTAAGTGCAGTGGTGCATATGTACAGTAAACCTAAGATATTACACATATACACATACAGGGAAACATGCACCATTAAGTGCAGTGGTGCATATGTACAGTAAACCTAAGATATTACACATATACACATACAGGGAAACATGCACCATTAAGTGCAGTGGTGCATATGTACAGTAAACCTAAGATATTACACATATACACATACAGGGAAACATGCACCATTAAGTGCAGTGGTGCATGTGTACAGTAAACCTAAGATATTACACATATACACATACAGGGAAACATGCACCATTAAGTGCAGTGGTGCATATGTACAGTAAACCTAAGATATTACACATATACACATACAGGGAAACATGCACCATTAAGTGCAGTGGTGCATATGTACAGTAAACCTAAGATATTACACATATACACATACAGGGAAACATGCACCATTAAGTGCAGTGGTGCATATGTACAGTAAACCTAAGATATTACACATATACACATACAGGGAAACATGCACCATTAAGTGCAGTGGTGCATGTGTACAGTAAACCTAAGATATTACACATATACACATACAGGGAAACATGCACCATTAAGTGCAGTGGTGCATGTGTACAGCAAACCTAAGATATTACATGTATACACATACACAGTGAAACCTCGCTTCATGGTCACCTTGGTAGTACAGCCACCTTGCAAATAAAGTCACTCTAGCAGTCCCAAATTATTTCCAAATCAGTAAAGTATAGGCTAATAGTCCCGTTAGTATGGTCACCTTGCTATTTAGGTCACTTTTGTCCAGCCCCAAAGGTGACCTTAACATTGAGAGTCCACTGTACCATACACTGAAGCACAATGCATACGTCGCTGACAGTAGTTCGATACAAAAACAGTGTATGTAGTTCTTGAATTTGATCAAAATTCCTGAATACGAATTACCATTAAATACATTTGACAGTGAAGATAAGATCCCAGTATAATCACAGTTTCCATCTCGGGTACTAAACTTTCTGTTCGCCTATGAGCCATAACACAAAAATACAATTCGCCCCTCTGTTAACTTTGCTTTAGCTTATGTAGCTTGGAACAATCGATGAGAACATTTATGATGTTGTGAACAACTGTACAAAGTCATCAAATATCTGGTACAAATATTCATGAAACCATCCCTTCTTCTTCTACTATTAATTAGCAGGATCCATTTTTGGACATTAATGCCAATGGGAGTTTAGAGATTGAGATCCCAGCTCAGTGAATCCTTGACAGGTTTTTTCCTGTCTGGGATCTTTTATTTTCCCTGGAATAGACACCAGAAAGGGGGGATCAATGGCTTATAGTCTCTTCTGAAAGATATACGTAATGTAGGGTGAATGAAATTGCCCAACTTTTGACACTGTAGCTGATATCAGTACCGAACCACCGATCATTCAGCACTAGGATTCGAAACGTGATCAACTGTCCAGCATTCTGACCACGCCCCACATGGGTGTATGCAGCACCCTCTGGAACATGATATCAAACTAAGAACTTCAACGGTTGGCTTCTGACCTAACCACGAGGCAGTCACCCAGAGCCACACACAAACTACCAAGTTGTCCCTTCTGGCGAGTGGGTATTTTGTAACAAAGTTGACACTTACTATTCTGGCAGAACTTGCCAGTGAAACCACCGAGGCAAGTACAGATGTAGCTGGCTGCACCCGAGGTACAGACTCCGCCATTCTGACATGGGCCAGAGCTACACAGCATCACTGAAACACAAGTGGTTATTTTGACATGGATCAGAGTTACACAGCACAGTTGAAACAAGTAGTTATTCTAACATGTAGTAAAGTTACAAACAACTTCAGATTGTGGCTTTTTGGCATGTTCTATGAACAATTATATTAAAAAACAAAACTGAAATATAGACCGGTATCAAAGAAAGGCAGTTTCACATAGACAAAAAGTGTTTTACTATCTGTAAGAAATGGATTCCTTTTCCATCTAGAGCTTATGTTTTGGGTGACAATCTTATTAAATAGAGATAACAAATAAGGTTAACATAGAATTAACAAGGAAGGTCTCAACATTAACACTGGCCCACTGACCAGGTGCTTTTTTAAGCTGCTGGGACAGGTCGTGCCATCAGTTTTCATATTTTTGTAACCCAATGGGCCATTGGTTTAAATACAATCAGCAACTGTCCTTTTTGTATAATTTCTATTACGTGTCATTCCCTGTGCTACAATTTAACAAAATCTGCATCTGACCTTGTGTTCTCGCCTGAAACTATTCTATCCTCTTACAGCTGCAATTAGTATCTTATTTTACTAGCGATGCCATGCAGAGTTCTGGCAAACCATGTGCATTGCAAATGCTGCACGTTCCCATAAAATTTGGGCCAGTACCTTTTTTTTGGGGGGTCAGTAACTTCTATTGAGCCAGTGCATACAAAACCTTCATGTCAAGGACTTCAAGGCTGTTGAAGACAATATTGGAGACACTTACGTTTCTCACAGAACTTGCCAGTGAATCCACCAAGACAGCTACAGTTGTAGCTGGCTCTACCTGGGATACAGACTCCACCATTCTGACACGGAGCAGAGTTACACAGCAATGCTGAAACAACACGAGTGGTTATTATAACATGGATTTATACAACAACACTGAAACAAGGTATTTATTATGCTAGCAGGCATTTATTTCATCCAATAAAAAATCAATGACACAAAGTGACAAACTAATAATTTACACCAAATATTTTTACAAATATTCAGACAAATACTGTTCAAATTTCAATGGTTACTATATTTATATTTCTTTTCTCAAAATTGAAGTTCTTTATGTATGGTTTTTGCAAAATTAGACGATGGTGAAATATAGAAGCTGATCAGCAATTTGATGCATCAAAAAAGCAGTAGATTGTCGATGTTATAATCACACACCTTTCTCACACCTGGTGCCAGTGTAACCAGTGGGGCACTTGCAGCGGTACTTGTTGATGAGATCAACACAACTGCCGCCATTCCTACACGGAGAACTTCCACACTCGTCCACATCTGCCACAGAGAACGTTACAGCAAACAGTTGGGTATTAAACTTGTCACTTTAGCATAACAAATTGTTGAAAATAGATAAAAACATATTGCAACAGTTACCTAGTTAACTAGACTTACTTGAAATAGTACTTGCACATTAACACATCTAAAAAGTCTTTCAAAATCTTTCTAAAATTGAGCTACAGTATGTAGATGTTTTATCTGCTGTCAGAACAGACCATAAGTCGCGAATCACTATCAGTATCAGAGCTATATGCATTAAAAGTTCTCTATTCGTAGTTTAACTTACAATTTTAATTTTTTGTATTAGTAAGCTAGTTTACCAAACCGATGCCGTTCTTTCCGATAAGCATGGTTTTTGAGCCAATCAAGATGCTCCTTCCTGCAGTAATTAACGAAATAGTGTATTGTCAAGGTAGCTTGCACTGACCTACATAGGTCATGCTGCACCGACCTTTGACCTAACCTGTGATGCTGCTGAAAATTGCGGACCTCAGCAATTTAGGAATTAGCAATGGCGATGTCTGAAATGAGTTGAGCGGTGTCCAGTGAGTATTTCAATGCAAGTAATAGAGCAAGCAGTGGGAAAAGTGACAGCGAAATAATGGTGGAAATGATGGCGATGAGGATGACAATTTTACACGTGAAAATGGCACCGAAGCATCTGGTCCAGGACCAGCAGTTGGCACCCCTGGCCCTGCTATACCTGCAATGCACGATGCAGAACACAGCAAATTACAAGTGACCAGCCGGTATGTGCAACGACTTGTTTGACAAGGCGTCGATCATGCTGGTGAGATCGCTGAATGTGAGCAAGCCTCAAGAAGGTACAGTTAGATCTCCTTTTGGGGGAGATTTTGAGAGTGGTTAGTCATGGCAGCATGACTGAGTAGTCGCCGTAAAGACCAGAGAGCCAGAATCAGGATTCAGTTCATTTACGCTCACATCGGTAATTAATAGTAGTTTTATTCAGGCCTGAGTTCAGAGAAAGAAGAACAAGAGGAAGATGGAGAGAAAGGAGAGGATGAAGGAGAGGAAGGAGGGTAAGAATGAAAGGATAAGGAAGAAGGAGACGATGAGGGAGAGGAAGAAGAAGATGAGAGAGCAAGAAGGAGGGGAAGAATGAGAGGAAGAATGAGAGAATGAGGGAGAGCAAGAAGGAGAGGAAGAACAAGTGGACAAAGGAGAGGAAGGAAAAAAAGAAGGATAGAAAACAGAAAGGAGAGGAAGAAGTAGAGGAAGAATGAGAGGAAGAACGAGCCGAAGGAGAGGACAAAGGAGAGGAAGAAGAGAAAGGAGAGTAAGAAGGAGAGGAAAAAGGTAAGGAAAAAGGAGAGAAAGGAGAGTAAGAAGGAGAGGAAGAAGGAGAGAAAGGAGAGGAAGAATGAGAGAGAGAAGGTAAGAAAAAAGGAGAGAAAGGAGAGTAAGAAGATAAGGAAGAACGAGAGGAAGAAAGTGAGGAAGAAGGAGAGGAAGATGCAAAACAATGAGAGGATAGAAGGAGAAGAAGAACGAGAGGACAAAGGAGAGGAAAGAGTAGAGGACGAATGAGAGCAGGAAGGAGATTATGAAGGAGAGAACAATGGGGATGAGAAGAACGAGAGGAAGGAAGGAGGGGAGGAACCAGAGAAAGGAGGAAGAAGCAGAAGAACAAGAGGACGAACTAGAGGAAGAACAAAAGGAAGATGGAGAGGAAGATGAACAGGAAGGAGAGGAAAAACAACAGGAAGAATCCATCTTCCAACCATTGGACTTCCTTGAATAAAATTGTATTTCATACAATTACCCTTTGACACAATTTAATGTCCCTTTATAGAAAACATTATCACTGGTTGGTTTAAATAGTTGTTAAGCCTTTTTTTTAAACAAAACACTTTATTAAAACAGTATAAATCACGATTTTCTCAGTAAGACTATAGCCACATTTCCACAGAGGGCCTTCAGGAAAATTGAGACTGTGAAACCAATACTTATCACAGAATGACAAACTTGGTATCGATTGAAAGTTCTTTCATTGCTGCATCTGATAAACCTTTAAAAAATTCAAATGTCAAATTGAGACTGTGAAGCCAATACTTATCACAGAATTACAAACATGGTATCGATTGAAAGCTCTTTCATTGTAGCATCTGATGAACATTTAAACTCAAGTGTCAAATCTGACTTATGGTCTGTTCTGACAGCAGAAGACATATGTTATGCTGCTCCTTGCAGACACTTTGCATCACAAGTGCCAAACTTTCTACAGTTTATCTATGACCAAAGCAGGAGCAAAAAAGCTTTCATATCTTTTCAACATTCCGTGTTGGTTAAGGGTATTTTTAGTAGCAGTTATAATTATACAGGCAGATAAAAATCACAAATGCTCAAATAGCTTAAACACATTAAGAAATCAAACAAATAACTGCCCAGAATCTAATATAACACCAAGAAAAGCATATTTATAAGAAATATAGGTCTGACACCTCTCTACATACCAACTTCACAGTTGTATCCGGAGTAGCCCGGAGCACATGTGCAGGTGTAGTTGTTGAACTTGTCGACACATGTTGCACCGTTCTGACACGGACTGCTCTCACATTCGTCCAGCTCTGGAACCAATCAGACCTCAACAGATGAACCAGTACAGTGGACATAAGTAGGCAACTACTGTTATATAATAAGTTAACTTTAATTTAAGGAAATACATCCTACTGCAAAACATGTCCTTCCTAATAATGCACACAATTAACAGATGTTGAGCTAGTTATAAATCCAATTCATATTACACTTCTCTGGCAGTCTCACATTAGTTTGTATATTATGAACACAGAGTGACTGTACCATACAGGTATGCATACACATCTGTACACACACAAACATGTGCACACTGCACACAGTATATTCTTGCACCAGCACACGTGCCAGTTACGTTGAGACAACTATTACATACCGACACATGCAGTGAGGTTGTGTTGGACGTAGCCGGCATGACAGTCACAGCGGAAGGTACCAATTGAGTTGGTACAGTCGGCATTGGAACCACATGGGTTGGTGTCACATTCGTTTATGTCTTCAAGGCAGTCACCTCCCTCAAAGCCTGCAGGACACTCAGTGCAGCCAGTGGTTGGATTACAGGGAGTCTTTGGACTTGCACAGCTGCACTGACGGGAACACTGCTGGCCCCACTTGCCATCAGGACAAGCTAAAAAGAACACAACGACACATACACTGAAACAGTTGCACTGACGGGAACACTGCTGGCCCCACTTGCTGTCAGGACAAGCTAAAAAGAACACAACGACACATACACTGAAACAGTTGCACTGACGGGAACACTGCTGGCCCCACTTGCCATCAGGACAAGCTAAAAAGAACACAACGACACATACACTGAAACAGTTGCACTGATGGGAACACTGCTGGCCCCACTTGCCATCAGGACAAGCTAAAAAGAACACGACACATACACTGAAACAGTTGCACTGATGGGAACACTGCTAGGCCCACTTGCCATCAGGACAAGCTAAAAAGAACACAACGACACATACACTGAAACAGTTGCACAGACAGGAACACTGCTGGCCCCACTTGCCGTCAGGACAAGCTAAAAAGAACACAATGACACATACACTGAAACAGTTGCACTGACGGGAACACTGCTGGCCCCACTTGCCGTCAGGACAAGCTAAAAAGAACACAATGACACATACACTGAAACAGTTGCACTGATGGGAACACTGCTGGCCCCACTTGCCATCAGGACAAGCTAAAAAGAACACAACGACACATACACTGAAACAGTTGCACAGACGGGAACACTGCTGGCCCCACTTGCCATCAGGACAAGCTAAAAAGAACACAACGACACATACACTGAAACAGTTGCACAGACGGGAACACTGCTGGCCCCACTTGCCATCAGGACAAGCTAAAAAGAACACAATGACACATACACTGAAACAGTTGCACTGATGGGAACACTGCTAGGCCCACTTGCCATCAGGACAAGCTAAAAAGAACACAACGACACATACACTGAAACAGTTGCACAGACAGGAACACTGCTGGCCCCACTTGCCGTCAGGACAAGCTAAAAAGAACACAACGACACATACACTGAAACAGCTATTAGTGTAGGTCCTGGAAACCCTGTGGACAGCATACAAAAGGATAGGCATAAATTTAACAATTATACTGTGTTCTTTTTTTATTGCTGATCTATGTGATTCAATAATGCTTCAACTTGTAATGTTTATACATTTGTTAAACGTAGATTTTGTTGAAAGGTTACAGCAGTATCTTTTCACTTTGTTTTCTACCTCTGTCATCTTTCATAAATATGATGTTTGTTTTCCCAAAAATGTATTTCAATATTGCATTCTCCTTTAGTGATCCACGACCTATGGGCAATTCGTGAATTAAGTAATGCACTAGCATGGTAACTAAGCCAGCCTATACTCACGTTTACATGTTCTCACGTCAGCATTGAGAATGTATCCATCGTCACAGCTACAGTTGTAGCCACCATCAATGTTAACACAATAACTTAGTCAACCTCTACTCACGTTTACATGTTCTCACGTCAGCATTGAGAATGTATCCATCGTCACAGCTACAGTTGTAGCCACCATCAATGTTAACACAATAACTTAGTCAACCTCTACTCACGTTTACATGTTCTCACGTCAGCATTGATAATGTATCCACCGTCACAGCTACAGTTGTAGCCACCATCAATGTTAACACAATAACTTAGTCAACCTCTACTCATGTTTACATGTTCTCACGTCAGCATTGAGAATTTATCCATCGTCTCAGCTACAGTTGTAGCCACCATCAATGTTAACACAATAACTTAGTCAACCTCTACTCACGTTTACATGTTCTCACGTCAGCATTCAGAATGTATCCATCATCTCAGCTACAGTTGTAGCCACCATCAATGTTAACACAATAACTTAGTCAACCTCTACTCACGTTTACATGTTCTCACGTCAGCATTGAGAATGTATCCATCGTCACAGCTACAGTTGTAGCCACCATCAATGTTAACACAATAACTTAGTCAACCTCTACTCACGTTTACATGTTCTCACGTCAGCATTGAGAATGTATCCATCATCACAGCTACAGTTGTAGCCACCATCAATGTTAACACAATAACTTAGTCAACCTCTACTCACGTTTACATGTTCTCACGTCAGCATTGAGAATGTATCCATCGTCACAGCTACAGTTGTAGCCACCATCAATGTTAACACAATAACTTAGTCAACCTCTACTCACGTTTACATGTTCTCACGTCAGCATTGAGAATGTATCCATCGTCACAGCTACAGTTGTAGCCACCATCAATGTTAACACAATAACTTAGTCAACCTCTACTCACGTTTACATGTTCTCACGTCAGCATTGAGAATGTATCCATCGTCTCAGCTACAGTTGTAGCCACCATCAATGTTAACACAATAACTTAGTCAACCTCTACTCACGTTTACATGTTCTCACGTCAGCATTGAGAATGTATCCATCGTCACAGCTACAGTTGTAGCCACCATCAATGTTAACACAATAACTTAGTCAACCTCTACTCACGTTTACATGTTCTCACGTCAGCATTGAGAATGTATCCATCGTCACAGCTACAGTTGTAGCCACCATCAATGTTAACACAATAACTTAGTCAACCTCTACTCATGTTTACATGTTCTCACGTCAGCATTGAGAATGTATCCATCGTCACAGCTACAGTTGTAGCCACCATCAATGTTAACACAATAACTTAGTCAACCTCTACTCACGTTTACATGTTCTCACGTCAGCATTGAGAATGTATCCATCGTCACAACTACAGTTGTAGCCACCATCAATGTTAACACAATAACTTAGTCAACCTCTACTCACGTTTACATGTTCTCACGTCAGCATTGAGAATGTATCCATCGTCACAGCTACAGTTGTAGCCACCATCAATGTTAACACAATAACTTAGTCAACCTCTACTCACGTTTACATGTTCTCACGTCAGCATTGAGAATGTATCCATCGTCACAGCTACAGTTGTAGCCACCATCAATGTTAACACAATAACTTAGTCAACCTCTACTCACGTTTACATGTTCTCACGTCAGCATTGAGAATGTATCCATCGTCTCAGCTACAGTTGTAGCCACCATCAATGTTAACACAATAACTTGGTCAACCTCTACTCACGTTTACATGTTCTCACGTCAGCATTCAGAATGTATCCATCATCACAGCTACAGTTGTAGCCACCGTTCAGATTGATACACTTGTGTTTGTGTTCGCACTTGTTCGTGTCAGTGCTGAGACACTCGTCCTCATCTGTCAAGTATCAGGAGAATATGTGATGATTCACTGATTCTATCACACACAAACTGTAGACGAATGTGTAGCTTGACTTCTCAATGATCACTGCCCAATGATTTAAGATATTGACGACTGTAACAACTTGCCGAAGCCACTGAATCTGACTGCAGTGAATGAACCCTGGTCTCTGGCAGGACACTTGGGTATATCCCCTATTCACACATATTCGTTTCTAAAATTGTTAACTAAACTTGCCTATCTCAAATTCTAATCTAATATTTTACCTTCAACATTTTTAAAATTTAAATTAAATGCTAGTGTAATAAGTAAACTGAAAGGTAGATTTGTTTCAAACTAAATCTGCATCAATTTGAACTACATCACCCAATGGTGAGTTATGTAGAAAGAATAGTCATCATATCTTAAAACATTGAATGGCTATCAGAACAGCATCACTGAAATGTATGAAAATACTCATTGGATTGTACGAGAAATAATGAACAAACAACTGATTGTGCTGAATGTTTACAAATTTGTCATTAAATAATATTAGTGACTTATATAATTAACATTCACTGTTGCAATTTTAATCATGTATTCATGAAAATATTATTGCTCTAATTTGTGTTAATGTCTTTTCAACTGCACAATCTGTTTTCTTTTTTTGTTAAATTATTTTACTTGCACCATGGAATTACATATGTACCGTATTATCCCCAATAGACGTGGGTCTATTAATAAATTATTTATCTTAAGACATAAGTAGCACAAGCTATGAGGGGGTGGGCGGATGCACAAATTGCATGTACACGTCTCACACATACAATTCCTAAGCAGACATGTACAAAGACAGATTCACCAATCTACCCAAACGTCCGGCGCTCAATTGACAGAACACGATACACGACAGGGAGTGTAAGTAGAGACAGACTGCTTCGATTATTCAAGCGATGCTAAACAGACAATCATCGCACATCGTTGGATAAATACCATTGGACAATGCAGGAAATCCTACCTGCTGAATCGACTCAAATAATTCAAAATCAGTGCGTGGTTGCTTTGCCAACATCCAGGAAGCGATGCAATGGGGCAATGCCAACATGTATATAGACCGCTGCACTAAGCCTAAGGGAGCGATTCCCGAAGACGTTGAGTCAGACATCCAGGCACTCTTCGTTCTTTTGATCTATCCTCGTGGCTATATACGGTTACATGATTATGAATATCACGTTATTTTGACAATTCCTCTGCTTTGTTAGAACTTCCGGCTTTGACTAATAAAACAAAACTGACAGAAATGTAATGCCATCTTATGGCTAATGTACAAATAACTGTTATCTAGAAAGTATCCACAAGGTGGCGCCAGCGGGGGTATATCATTATTAAAGCGCATGCTCACACTTAAAAATTTGTTTTCGTGCATGGTTTCATTTATGTAAAAAGGGGGTGCACGTCAATTATGTAGCGAGCGTCTATATGGAACAATACGGTATTACATGTATTGAGATGGAACATCAACGACTTGTGGCTTAATACCCTCATTATAGAAACTATAACAATGTGTGTATAACATGTACCATGTAACATGTACTGAATCATTGTTTTCTATAATTAAACCATCATCATTCAATGAACAGCACATGTCAGACACGGGTGTGGGTTACACACAAATTTAAAATTGGTGAATGTCAAAAAACCAATGACTTCCAAGTTTATTGTTGACATTCGCCTTCGCCTTCGGCACGTTCAGCGTCAAACTGTGACAGCTGTCAAAATGGCAATATCATTGAG